>OX578154.1:8868619-9196119 GCA_951213105.1 Amaurobius ferox | reverse complement strand
TCGCGTGAATTGGGTGTATAGGAGGGGTGTGTTTCCCCAATCCTTTCTGTCTCGGATTTCAAAATTTTAATATTTGTAAACATAAATATTTGAAATAATAGCAGATACTTGTTTTCAACTATCCAAATGGGGTAAGGTCTTTTTAAGAAATTAGATGCTGTTAGAAAAATATATTATTTTTTTATTGTGGTCCCACCTCCACCCGGTGTATAGGATACACCGCCACAATTTCTTTTTTTTCTTTTTTCCTATTTTTTCCTTCTTTTTTTTTTTCCTTCTTTCTCTTTTTTCCTTTTTTTATTTTTTTATTTTAAAATGTCCGTAGGCATAACTTGTAATGCCGTCCTCGTGTAAATATCTTTTGTCATCAATGGGTGACAAAGCCACCTTGTTCTGGCATACAGTGAATAGTTTATGATGACTACTATCAATTCTAATCTGTTCTTCCATGGTAGGTCTAACACTCAACAGGCATTGTCTATAGTCATTATGTGTAATTTTCCGTGCAACCACATGTGTAGAAACACCTTTAGCTCTTTTCTTTTCTCCAGCAGCTGATAGAATAGAGTACATTTTAGGTCTAAGTCCTATAAACTCTTGAATGGGGGTTGAATTCAGTTCATCTTTAAAATATCCAATACGCTTTTTATTGTCTTCACTGAAGAGGGGATGATCCTTGGGATAGTCAGAAAAATCATACAAGTGTTTATGCTGGTTCATATCTTCATAAATATCAGCAGTTTGGATTTCATAAGCCAATGAATCAGTATCGGTGAAGAGAAGCGAAGCTTTTTCACCATATTGGCTTTTAATATGTTTATAATGAAACTCATACATCAGGAGTTTAGATAACTCCAAGATAGCAAAGCCAACGTATATAGGCCGGTTCATTAAAATGCAATTCCTTACACGTTCAACACCCACCAGATCTTCGCTAAAAATCCTGATAGCTCTAAAAGCTGGAGATGCCACCATCTTCAGGGCCCGCTTTGAAGAATTCACTAGTTCAATATTCACTCGATTTCGAAGATTCTCCATCGTTTTTCCAAACACAGCGTTATTAAGCAATTTAAAAAAGTCTTTCTCAAAATTAGTCTTTGCCTTCTTTCTTTCTTCTGTGTTAAATTGGATGTATTTCTCCAACCAGGGCTTCTGATTAAATTTTAAGGTCTTGTGAATTTTCTTGAGTCTTAAACCTAATGATAGGTATAGCTGAAGGTTCCGATAGTGAACAATATAATGTTTCTTGTCATGCAGATTGGGTACCAATTTCGTAGTACTAACAAAATGTCCATGATGTAACTGTTGAACTAGTCGTTCAGCATAGGGGGAGAGCATTTCTCGTTCAATCTTCACCCTTTCAGGGGCTAGAGGGTATTCATTATGATAATCATGTAAGGATTCAGGATACTCCAGATCCACTTCAAATATATATCCCTCTTGGGTATTATCCTTTAGACTCATTATCCAGAATTCATTCAAATTTTCTGTAGATATCCATTCAAAGCCACCATAGGGCAGTGGTTGAGACATGGCCCAACCATATAGGTTATTAGCATCAAGATAGATAATGTGCTTATCAGGCTTAGAAGAATCGTAATTTTCCAAATAACGATTATTAGCCTCGGATGTACGCTGGCTAATCATACATATGCCACCGCGGATTCCACGTTCTATAAACAGTAACATATTTTCATCTGTGAGTAGTTCTAAGGTTTGCTCAGTCATTTTCAAAGAGGCCTGCCAAGCCAGTCCAGGGGCGGTCATCATATGAGCGGCGTCTAAATCATAGTTCTTCTTGCAAATTTTTCGAAAATTCTCAAATACATCGGCTAACAGTAGCACATCTGTTTTCACATACAGGTCGTGATAGTCTCCCAAGTTCTTTATGTTGAAGGTATCCCATACAGTTTGGGCATGCCGATAATCTTCACTCTTAATATCTTCTCCTTTAATATCATTATGAAATGCAGAAGGGGGAGGGAGTACATTTTCATCAAATTTTTGAAAGGATGTCATATAGCTATAGGGATATACTCCTTTCCTAATAAGAGCATTCTGTTGTACTATATCGGGGAAATGTTCTCTGAGAATATAAAATTCACTCAAGTCTAAATTGGAAACTAGCTTTTCCAGGGAAGCATTCAGAAACTGTAGGCTATCAATAAATTGTAAACAGACACGGGGCCCCTCTTTCTTTGAAATCTTAAAAGATATGTATTTTTCAATATTAGTGGCAATCACATCAATTTTATGGTCTTGCAATTTTCCAAAACTCAGCATAATATGATGAGAGTCATAATTTTTTAAATTATGAAACACTACAGGAATATTAATACTTTGTCTATAGTTAAGATTACAGGCATTATGCAGGGCACCTCTATAGGCTCCAGTCACGTGATTGTGATCACGCACACGATCTGTTTTCAGTTCACGATGGCACACGTTACAATGGGTAGCTCTTTCAAAGTCAACTTCATTCTCTTTAGTCATTCGTAGTGGTTTAACATAACGTAATTTTTCTCCAAGATACTGTTTCTCCATTATCAAGTTGTTAAGAAAATGATTCACAGGGTCGATACCTCGATACACAGTAGCTTGTTTCAGGCATTTTCCATCAGGCCCTATAATAATATAAGCATATCCACAAGGTTCATGAATCGCTAGTCTATGCGTGTAAGATCTAATATTCGAGGGTTTAGTAGTGTCTTCTTTAACGATCAAGGCTTCAAAGTCAGCATAAATGATGAAAGGGATAGAATGCTGATACTGTTTGTTCGTGAATTGGAGATATTTCTGATCTTCCGAGGGCATTTTAATGCGCTGAGGTGCATGTTCTTTACAATATTGAGCATGATCTTGCAAAAGATCGTCTCTGCTGTAACGATGTAAACATCTATAACATATATATTGGGCTCCATTGTGCTTAGTTATATCTCCCAGCAAGCGTGACATATTCCTTATGAGAGTATAGTGTTGCTTATCTTCATCACTAATCAACAGGAGATTCACACAGTCTTCATCTTCACGTTTGGATATATGCAAAGGAAAAATATCTTCATCTTCGTATCCATATACATTTATTCGTATATTATTCAATTTTTCAATCTGAGGAATCTTCACAACTGAGATAGGGTATTGAATATCTCCAAGTTTAATGTCATTTTCAAAACTTTTATAATGTGACACTCTTTCAGGCTTATATTCACGGGATATATAGTATTTGTGGGCTAATAGGCACCACACCAGGCATTTCTCGTCTTCATTTCGAATATTGAGTAAAGCTTTCTTGGCTGCAAGTTTTGTTGGCAAGGGTATATAGCTAGAAGCTGCAAGAGGCTTATACTTTGCACAGAAAACATCTATCTTTCGCATCTTTTGTAAAGTCCATCCAGAGCCTCGGCTGACAAATTCTTCGAATAACTTCAAGATTTGTGAAAAAGCTTCTTCAGCATTGTTGGGAGGGGTATCATCACGAAGTTCTGTCACAACATCTGTTCTAAAATATGAGCTGGATACCTGTTGGTCATTTGCAACGTCACGAATAAATTGCACATCCGCAATAAGATACCACTTAATAGATCTGTATGCATCAAGTTCGTCTTTTAATATCTTCAATAGCTGAGGGCGAATTTCATCAAAACATAGCATAAGATCCTTCTCTACACTTTCAGTGGGTTCCAGAGTGTGTACAGAGAATACATCTAAACCCTTCTTCTTCTTCGCTGCAATCTTGGGGCGTTTATTAGAAGTTGAGGCTAAAGCAGGAGCTTTTCTCTTTTTAGAACCATGTTCAATACGCTGATGGCGCAGGGCATCACTTTTCTTGCTGAATATAAGTTCACAATGCATGCATTTCACACCATCCTTCAGATGAAGTAACAGGTGGCGCTTCAGGTTATCTCGTCTAGTAAACTGTATGGAGCATTGAGTGCATTCAAACACTTTAACGGGAGAATGCGTATTCGCATGTCTAGCCAAGTCTTCCTTACGAACAAATGCACGTTCGCATACCTTGCATCGATAAGTCAAGGCATCATCGTTAGAATGAATCTTCATATGTCTTGCTAAGGCATCTTTTCTGGAAAAGTGCTTATTACAAGATAAACACACCTGCAAGAGATAAAAAAAATACAAGACTTTAGTATAAACACGCTATTCTCGGGAACAATGCAATACATGCCTCAAGATGTATATAAAGTAATTGCTAACCCATTATACTATCCCCATTAGAAATAATAAAATTCCTGAATTAAAGAATATATCCATATAAGAATATATCCATACAAGACATTTCATGTAAGACCCCCAAGACATTTCATTAAATTCATAAAAACACTCATTAAAAAAGTTGTTACGCATCATAAAAATACAAAGTTTAATAAAATAATAGAATAAAATCACATTAAAACAAGTACTTACATGCCCAATCCTGTTCAAAGAGGGTGCATTACGCATAATAACGTCAGTAACGGTAGGGATAGTACCTCCGATATTACTTTCTAAGGCAAACATACTCGCAGAAGAACTTGAAACACGACTTAACAGCACGAAACTCACAACAGAAATGATAAAATCGCTGCTTAAAGACCACCTACATCCATTCATAAAAAATAGTTCCTGGTGTATCCTTCCGCCAAGGTCACCCCAAGGTTATTCCTAAAGAGTTCTTGATGTATCCATCCGCCAAGGGTATGTCAAGGTCACGTGATAGTTATATCACGGTTACCGCTAGATTTACAACACGCGAATGTAATTATGCACACATCCGATAAAAAATAAACAATTCGTTCAACATCGCAATCGATTATATCCTTTTTAATAATCGTAATCGATATATTAAATAAATTCACATCTTTAAAAAATAATAGATTTTAATAAAATAATGAAAGAAAATCCATTTGCGAGACCCCTTAAAACCTCCAATCGTTATGCAATACAACAACGCGCAAACCTAAAAACCCCGAATAACATATACTCCTCTCTCCCCCTCCCTCCCCGAGACACCAACACTCACTTCCCCATACACTAAACGTAACCCATAGCAACCGGAATCCATAATAAAACATTCACCTTCACCCCCAACGTACATCCAAATACACAGTCATTCAACGTGAAACCCGTATTTTTACAGCAAAAATCACTTTACAGGGATTCATAGAACAAAAATCCCTAAAAAATCAACAAATTCACCCAGAAACTAGCTAAAACCCTCAAATTACTTATAATTATCATCTACATATGCTATATAACCATTTATAACCTTAAAAAGGTGAGTATGCTAGTAGTAAAGAAAGGTGAGTTCGCCAGAATGCGGTTAGAGCAATGCCGCCTAAAAATAGTTTCTGGAAAGAAAAAATAAATATTTTTTAGTATTTCCAGAAAGTATCCTCTATGTCATATTTTGGTAAAATTAAAAAAGTTTTTAAAAAATTTTAAAAAACTCAATTTTTTATTAATTTTTACAAAATTCCTAATTTTCCTACTAGTATCCCTTTAGGTCGCTAGGGGGCGCTGAGCATCGCTGAGCCTTCGTTGCAGAACCCTAGGCGTTGCCACCCCGAAAAAAGTTTCTACCCCACAGGTGTTGCTATGGCAACCGAAACAGAAAATATTTCTAAGTTCTATCCCTGATAGTTCCAATTTTCATCGCTAGGGGGCGCTGAACGTCGCTGAGCCTTCGTTGCAGAACCCTAGGCGTTGCCACCCCGAAAAAAGTTTCTCCTATACTTAGAAAAATCTCATTCCAAAAAATTTATTTCCCCCTGAACCCCTCGTACAAGACTACGACATCGTTGCCACCCGACAAAAAGTTTCTCCAAAATTTTTACCCCCACCTTTTTTCATTTACCCCCCCCTTTTACACCCCCGTCCAGGATTACGAAAATCCAAGATGGCGGCCATTTTGCTGAGCGCTGAGCATCGCTGAGCCTTTGTCGCAGAACGCCCCTTTCTTTACTACTAGCATACTCACCTTTTTAAGGTTATAAATGGTTATATAGCATATGTAGATGATAATTATAAGTAATTTGAGGGTTTTAGCTAGTTTCTGGGTGAATTTGTTGATTTTTTAGGGATTTTTGTTCTATGAATCCCTGTAAAGTGATTTTTGCTGTAAAAATACGGGTTTCACGTTGAATGACTGTGTATTTGGATGTACGTTGGGGGTGAAGGTGAATGTTTTATTATGGATTCCGGTTGCTATGGGTTACGTTTAGTGTATGGGGAAGTGAGTGTTGGTGTCTCGGGGAGGGAGGGGGAGAGAGGAGTATATGTTATTCGGGGTTTTTAGGTTTGCGCGTTGTTGTATTGCATAACGATTGGAGGTTTTAAGGGGTCTCGCAAATGGATTTTCTTTCATTATTTTATTAAAATCTATTATTTTTTAAAGATGTGAATTTATTTAATATATCGATTACGATTATTAAAAAGGATATAATCGATTGCGATGTTGAACGAATTGTTTATTTTTTATCGGATGTGTGCATAATTACATTCGCGTGTTGTAAATCTAGCGGTAACCGTGATATAACTATCACGTGACCTTGACATACCCTTGGCGGATGGATACATCAAGAACTCTTTAGGAATAACCTTGGGGTGACCTTGGCGGAAGGATACACCAGGAACTATTTTTTATGAATGGATGTAGGTGGTCTTTAAGCAGCGATTTTATCATTTCTGTTGTGAGTTTCGTGCTGTTAAGTCGTGTTTCAAGTTCTTCTGCGAGTATGTTTGCCTTAGAAAGTAATATCGGAGGTACTATCCCTACCGTTACTGACGTTATTATGCGTAATGCACCCTCTTTGAACAGGATTGGGCATGTAAGTACTTGTTTTAATGTGATTTTATTCTATTATTTTATTAAACTTTGTATTTTTATGATGCGTAACAACTTTTTTAATGAGTGTTTTTATGAATTTAATGAAATGTCTTGGGGGTCTTACATGAAATGTCTTGTATGGATATATTCTTATATGGATATATTCTTTAATTCAGGAATTTTATTATTTCTAATGGGGATAGTATAATGGGTTAGCAATTACTTTATATACATCTTGAGGCATGTATTGCATTGTTCCCGAGAATAGCGTGTTTATACTAAAGTCTTGTATTTTTTTTATCTCTTGCAGGTGTGTTTATCTTGTAATAAGCACTTTTCCAGAAAAGATGCCTTAGCAAGACATATGAAGATTCATTCTAACGATGATGCCTTGACTTATCGATGCAAGGTATGCGAACGTGCATTTGTTCGTAAGGAAGACTTGGCTAGACATGCGAATACGCATTCTCCCGTTAAAGTGTTTGAATGCACTCAATGCTCCATACAGTTTACTAGACGAGATAACCTGAAGCGCCACCTGTTACTTCATCTGAAGGATGGTGTGAAATGCATGCATTGTGAACTTATATTCAGCAAGAAAAGTGATGCCCTGCGCCATCAGCGTATTGAACATGGTTCTAAAAAGAGAAAAGCTCCTGCTTTAGCCTCAACTTCTAATAAACGCCCCAAGATTGCAGCGAAGAAGAAGAAGGGTTTAGATGTATTCTCTGTACACACTCTGGAACCCACTGAAAGTGTAGAGAAGGATCTTATGCTATGTTTTGATGAAATTCGCCCTCAGCTATTGAAGATATTAAAAGACGAACTTGATGCATACAGATCTATTAAGTGGTATCTTATTGCGGATGTGCAATTTATTCGTGACGTTGCAAATGACCAACAGGTATCCAGCTCATATTTTAGAACAGATGTTGTGACAGAACTTCGTGATGATACCCCTCCCAACAATGCTGAAGAAGCTTTTTCACAAATCTTGAAGTTATTCGAAGAATTTGTCAGCCGAGGCTCTGGATGGACTTTACAAAAGATGCGAAAGATAGATGTTTTCTGTGCAAAGTATAAGCCTCTTGCAGCTTCTAGCTATATACCCTTGCCAACAAAACTTGCAGCCAAGAAAGCTTTACTCAATATTCGAAATGAAGACGAGAAATGCCTGGTGTGGTGCCTATTAGCCCACAAATACTATATATCCCGTGAATATAAGCCTGAAAGAGTGTCACATTATAAAAGTTTTGAAAATGACATTAAACTTGGAGATATTCAATACCCTATCTCAGTTGTGAAGATTCCTCAGATTGAAAAATTGAATAATATACGAATAAATGTATATGGATACGAAGATGAAGATATTTTTCCTTTGCATATATCCAAACGTGAAGATGAAGACTGTGTGAATCTCCTGTTGATTAGTGATGAAGATAAGCAACACTATACTCTCATAAGGAATATGTCACGCTTGCTGGGAGATATAACTAAGCACAATGGAGCCCAATATATATGTTATAGATGTTTACATCGTTACAGCAGAGACGATCTTTTGCAAGATCATGCTCAATATTGTAAAGAACATGCACCTGAGCGCATTAAAATGCCCTCGGAAGATCAGAAATATCTCCAATTCACGAACAAACAGTATCAGCATTCTATCCCTTTCATCATTTATGCTGACTTTGAAGCCTTGATCGTTAAAGAAGACACTACTAAACCCTCGAATATTAGATCTTACACGCATAGACTAGCGATTCATGAACCTTGTGGATATGCTTATATTATTATAGGGCCTGATGGAAAATGCCTGAAACAAGCTACTGTGTATCGAGGTATCGACCCTGTGAATCATTTTCTTAACAACTTGATAATGGAGAAACAGTATCTTGGAGAAAAATTACGTTATGTTAAACCACTACGAATGACTAAAGAGAATGAAGTTGACTTTGAAAGAGCTACCCATTGTAACGTGTGCCATCGTGAACTGAAAACAGATCGTGTGCGTGATCACAATCACGTGACTGGAGCCTATAGAGGTGCCCTGCATAATGCCTGTAATCTTAACTATAGACAAAGTATTAATATTCCTGTAGTGTTTCATAATTTAAAAAATTATGACTCTCATCATATTATGCTGAGTTTTGGAAAATTGCAAGACCATAAAATTGATGTGATTGCCACTAATATTGAAAAATACATATCTTTTAAGATTTCAAAGAAAGAGGGGCCCCGTGTCTGTTTACAATTTATTGATAGCCTACAGTTTCTGAATGCTTCCCTGGAAAAGCTAGTTTCCAATTTAGACTTGAGTGAATTTTATATTCTCAGAGAACATTTCCCCGATATAGTACAACAGAATGCTCTTATTAGGAAAGGAGTATATCCCTATAGCTATATGACATCCTTTCAAAAATTTGATGAAAATGTACTCCCTCCCCCTTCTGCATTTCATAATGATATTAAAGGAGAAGATATTAAGAGTGAAGATTATCGGCATGCCCAAACTGTATGGGATACCTTCAACATAAAGAACTTGGGAGACTATCACGACCTGTATGTGAAAACAGATGTGCTACTGTTAGCCGATGTATTTGAGAATTTTCGAAAAATTTGCAAGAAGAACTATGATTTAGACGCCGCTCATATGATGACCGCCCCTGGACTGGCTTGGCAGGCCTCTTTGAAAATGACTGAGCAAACCTTAGAACTACTCACAGATGAAAATATGTTACTGTTTATAGAACGTGGAATCCGCGGTGGCATATGTATGATTAGCCAGCGTAGATCCGAGGCTAATAATCGTTATTTGGAAAATTACGATTCTTCTAAGCCTGATAAGCACATTATCTATCTTGATGCTAATAACCTATATGGTTGGGCCATGTCTCAACCACTGCCCTATGGTGGCTTTGAATGGATATCTACAGAAAATTTGAATGAATTCTGGATAATGAGTCTAAAGGATAATACCCAAGAGGGATATATATTTGAAGTGGATCTGGAGTATCCTGAATCCTTACATGATTATCATAATGAATACCCTCTAGCCCCTGAAAGGGTGAAGATTGAACGAGAAATGCTCTCCCCCTATGCTGAACGACTAGTTCAACAGTTACATCATGGACATTTTGTTAGTACTACGAAATTGGTACCCAATCTGCATGACAAGAAACATTATATTGTTCACTATCGGAACCTTCAGCTATACCTATCATTAGGTTTAAGACTCAAGAAAATTCACAAGACCTTAAAATTTAATCAGAAGCCCTGGTTGGAGAAATACATCCAATTTAACACAGAAGAAAGAAAGAAGGCAAAGACTAATTTTGAGAAAGACTTTTTTAAATTGCTTAATAACGCTGTGTTTGGAAAAACGATGGAGAATCTTCGAAATCGAGTGAATATTGAACTAGTGAATTCTTCAAAGCGGGCCCTGAAGATGGTGGCTTCTCCAGCTTTTAGAGCTATCAGGATTTTTAGCGAAGATCTGGTGGGTGTTGAACGTGTAAGGAATTGCATTTTAATGAACCGGCCTATATACGTTGGCTTTGCTATCTTGGAGTTATCTAAACTCCTGATGTATGAGTTTCATTATAAACATATTAAAAGCCAATATGGTGAAAAAGCTTCGCTTCTCTTCACCGATACTGATTCATTGGCTTATGAAATCCAAACTGCTGATATTTATGAAGATATGAACCAGCATAAACACTTGTATGATTTTTCTGACTATCCCAAGGATCATCCCCTCTTCAGTGAAGACAATAAAAAGCGTATTGGATATTTTAAAGATGAACTGAATTCAACCCCCATTCAAGAGTTTATAGGACTTAGACCTAAAATGTACTCTATTCTATCAGCTGCTGGAGAAAAGAAAAGAGCTAAAGGTGTTTCTACACATGTGGTTGCACGGAAAATTACACATAATGACTATAGACAATGCCTGTTGAGTGTTAGACCTACCATGGAAGAACAGATTAGAATTGATAGTAGTCATCATAAACTATTCACTGTATGCCAGAACAAGGTGGCTTTGTCACCCATTGATGACAAAAGATATTTACACGAGGACGGCATTACAAGTTATGCCTACGGACATTTTAAAATAAAAAAATAAAAAAAGGAAAAAAGAGAAAGAAGGAAAAAAAAAAAAGAAGGAAAAAATAGGAAAAAAGAAAAAAAAGAAATTGTGGCGGTGTATCCTATACACCGGGTGGAGGTGGGACCACAATAAAAAAATAATATATTTTTCTAACAGCATCTAATTTCTTAAAAAGACCTTACCCCATTTGGATAGTTGAAAACAAGTATCTGCTATTATTTCAAATATTTATGTTTACAAATATTAAAATTTTGAAATCCGAGACAGAAAGGATTGGGGAAACACACCCCTCCTATACACCCAATTCACGCGATTCCCGAGATTCTCGAGATTCCCGAGATTCCCGAAATTCCCGAGATTCCCGAAATTCTGCTACTCTAAAAACACGCTTTTTTGGCCGCATTTTTGCAAAAACGCACATTTTCTTTCAAAAAATTGCAAAAGTGTGAAAACCTATGTTAATTCCCATAGAGAAATCCGACAGTTTGAAAAAAATCGGCCGATTCCGCGTTTTTCAAAAAACACAATTTTGGCCGCTTTTTTGCGAAAAACCACATTTTTTTTCTAAAAAATACACAAAAGTGTGAAAACCCATGTTAATTCCCATAGAGAAATCCAACAACTCCAAAACTTCAACTTGTTGAAAAAACGCACATTTTTGTTGTTTTTTTAACGTTTTGAAAACTTTTTGTGAAAAAAACGTTAAAAACGGCACATTCTTAAAATTCATGTTATTTCCCATAGAGAAATCCGACAACCCTCAAAATCCGACTTGTTGAAAAAAAACTTACATTTTAGAAAAATTATAAGAAAAAAACTTGCATTTACGAAATTGTGTTACTAAAAAAACAAAAAGGAAAAAACAATATACGTCATAAACTCCACTCTCTTCTGTGACGTCACCTTATGGAAGTGTGCTGCCTCACATCGACTTCTGAGAACCCCTATGTTAAAGCATGGGACTTTACCACCGCCTCTGTTGATGCACTCATTTTCTGGCCTCGGAGGGTTCCCCATGTTAAAGTATAGGGATTCACCGCCTCTGAAGTGCCGCTGAACTCTCCCTAATCCCCTACTCATATATATATATATATATATATGTATATATGTATATATATATATTTATATATATATATATGTATATATATATATATTTATATATATATATATATATATATATATATATATATATATATATATATATATGTATATATATGTATATATATATATATATATGAGACCAGAAATAGATCTCACATTAAGTGTTGTGTTCTGGTGAGACTGTTTTATACTAGTTATTTATTGATCTTGAACTTCGGACAATACTGACAGTCTGGGTGGCACCGAGTTTTACAACCCGTGAACCTAAAGGCCAGAAAACCATAAATTTAGGGGTGCCATGACAGAGGGGCCGACGAGGATGTGGAATGGTTCCATTGGTTAAATAAGTAACCAATGGAAAAAGAAGCTTGTGGCGTCACACTGCATGCGGCGAATGAAAGTAAGGGGGAAATAACACCCGCGAAAAAGAGGGAACTACAACCTGTGATCGAAGAGAACGACGAGTGTGATACAAATATGAATTGCGAGAGTAAACTTTAACAGATAACTGATCAACGACTAGAGCAGTGATGATAGAATACGACTTAAGATAACTTCGACATTATGACTTGTGCAGATACTACAGATATGACTTGATATACTAAGAGAATAAAATATGTGCGAGTGTTGGACTCAGCAGTACAATATGATCGACGAATTTACGAGTGGATGCATTACACTACGAGTTGATGCGGGTAATAAAGACGACATCAAATACGTGCTACGAACAAAGTCCAAGACAGATTTGAAGGTATATGCCCATTGAAAAAGGTATCTGGTCCTAACTACTACTTAGCCTTTTCCGTTTTGGTCACATATGTCCCGCCTGCTGAAATGATATAATTAAATATTGTAATTGAATTATTTAAGTATTTATGTTTTTTTAATAAATGTCTTTGTTAAAGTTAAAATGGTGTGATCCATTTAGCATTTTATTAAGTAAAAATTCCTTGGCTCTCTCTATAAAAGCAGTAATTCATTCATACACATTTTCCCATTCATGTCATTCATCACGATACTATAATGATTTATTTTATTTTTTCTAGATCATGGAGGTACAAGTAATTAAACTCTATGCTTAAAACTTCATTGAAAAAAATCGTCCTTCTCTCTTCAAAATCAATGAATATTTCATTCATATCAGCTATGCAGACTCTATAAGCTAAATATTTTTCGTTAAAGAAATGCAGCAATTCTTATACAACTCATTCTACATATTTTGCTGCTTGCATTTTCCATAAGTGAAAAATAGGCTCCGTTGTAGAAATAATCAAATTTGGATGCTCATTTAAACTCAAATATATTGTAATTGCGTTGTTTCAGAATGTAGATGCACAGAATTTAAGCAAAAATAAAGCGGTTTTAGGACGGATACAACACTAAATATGAATATAAGGAACTTTAAAAATCACAATTTTAACACAAGATGGATGCCATATTTTATTTTGAAGTGGCTCACGTGATCTCTTTATATAATGATCACCTGATCTCTTCGAATAAGAGGTGTAATTAATATTTTAAATTTTATTTAAAAAACTACTGAATATATTTTGCTGAATTTTTTTTAATATAGTTTATGGGATAATTTGCATATTTCCTAAAATTTTCGAAGCAATTTGAGAATTTTAAATCTGCTTAAAAAATGTTTGAAAAATTAGGTCCCACAGGATTCAATGCATTCCATTTCTTCAACCCGGGTTCAATCCAAAACTAATTGGGCGATATTATTCATTTATATTCCCATAGGTTCCTAGGACCGACTGAACAGCATACTAAAATTTCATTTTGATTAAGTCATTTTTACGGCAGTTATCGTGCTAAAGGACAAACAGACAGACAGACAGAATGAGCAAAATCATAAACACTTTTCAACTTTGTTGTAAAGTGTTAATAAAACGACAATGAAGCAATAAAATAGCAATTAAATGCTCGGATAATTCACAAAATAGCCGATACTATTCCCCAAACACTGACGTATCTCACAATTAAATGCAGCTCGTATCACATAAACTCGTATCGAAAAAGGTGTAGGATAGTCCAGTGGCTAGCTCTCGAAGATTGCATACGGGCGACCTGAGTTCGACTTCCTGTTCTGTCCAAACTGTCCCCGTGTGCACGTTGAGTACTGGCACATTAAAAATGTGGGTTCGTAAGTCTTTCCCAGAAGTTTGTTGTCAATCCAGGAGGGTACGGTCCATGGCCTGGGTTTTCAACACCTTCGGATAGGTCGTACGGTCTGAGTCGAAGAGAATTGAAAGTACATACGAAATGTCACAAAATTAGCGATAAAACACCATATACGGCAACCCCACTCCTAAATCCAATAGGTGGAACTCCCACATTCATGTAAAAGGAAAGTTTAATAACGGTGTCCTTTATGAATTTCATAAAACTGTTATATTTGTTCATTTGATAAAAATTTCCTGTTTTGTAGGAAAATTCATTTCTTGTGCACATTGGATATTTTCTTTTAATTTTATCTCGCAGGATGGAGATATCTAATTCAATTGAGGATTTCCGGATCTACTACATAAGGCAAATAGAATGATAATAAACAAGAAAGATCAATCATGCTTAAAGCATTGATTATGAAACACTTTCCAACTTCAATGCAATTTTATTTAAACAAGTCTAAAATGCAATACATTCCTCGGTAATACTTTGAAACTTATCACAATACTGCATTAATTTATTATATTTGAAAACTTATACCTTCATCGAAAAAAATGAACTTCATTCAAATGACGGCATTGAAATATAAATTGCCTGGTTTAAACATCTCTAAAATGTCATACATTCCTCGGTAATAGTTTTAGAATTATCATAATACTACGATAATTTATTATATTTGAAAACTTCATCGAAAACAACTGAAATTAATTCAAATGACGTCATAGAAAAAATAACACGCCTGGATCTCTCTATAAAAACAGGATTTCATTCATAACTTTCTCCCATTCATTTCATTCATCACAATACTATAATAATTTATTTTATTTAAACATTTTCTTTAAGACAATGGAGCTGCAAATAATTAAACTCTATGCTTAAAACTTCATCGAAAAAAATCATCCTTCTCTTTATAAAAACAATTAATATTTCATTCATATCAGCCATGCAGACTCCATGGACTAAATTATTTTGTGTTAAAAAAATACAGGAATTCTAATACGACTCATTCTACATATTTTGCTGTTTACATTTTACATAAGTGAAAAATAGGCTTCGTTGTAGAAATAATCAAATTTAGATGAGCATTTAAACACAAATATATTGTCATTGCGTTGTTTCAGTATGTAGATGCACAGAATTTAAGCAAAAATAAAGTAGCTTTGCGACGGATACAACACTCAATATGAATTAAAAAGAACTTAAAAAAATCACGATTTTGAAACAAGATGGATGTCATATATCATTTTGAAGTGGGTCATGTGATCGTTTCATATCATGGTCACGTGATCGTTTCATATAAGAGGTGTAATTATTATTTTAATTTTTATTTAAAAAACTACTGAATTTATTTCGCTGAATTTTTTTTTATATATTTTATGGAACAATTTGAATATTACCTAAAATTTTCGAAACAATTTGTGAATTTTAAATCCGCTTAAAAAATGTTTGAAAAATTAGTTCCCGTAGGGCTCAATGTATTTCATTTTTTCAACCCGGGTTCAATCCAAAACTAATTGGGTGATATTATTCATTTATATTCCCATAGGTCCTACAGACCGTCTGAACAACATACTAAAATTTCATTTTGATTAAGTCATTTTTACGGCATTTATCGTGCTAACGGACAGACAGACAGACAGACAGACAGAATGAACAAAGTCATAAACACTTTTCAACTTTGTTGAAAAGTGTTAAAAAGTCGTTAAAGTGCGGTAAAATGAAATTCGGTCACCAATATATATGCATTTTGAAGGTCAGCTGAGAGCAAGCACACTTATTAACACTTTACAACAAAGTTGAAAAGTGTTTATGACTTTGTTCATTCTGTCTGTCTGTCTGTCTGTCTGTCTGTCTGTCTGTCTGTCCGTTAGCACGATAACTGCCGTAAAAATGAGTTTATCAAAATGAAATTTTAGTATGTTGTTCAGACGGTCTGTAGGACCTATGGGAATATAAATAAATAATATCACCCAATTAGTTTTTTATTGAACCCGGGTTGAAAAAATGAAATACATTGAACCCTATGGGAACTAATTTTTCAAACATTTTTTAAGTAAATTTAAAATTCACGAATTGCTTCGAAATTTTTAGGAAATATTCACATTATCCCATAGAATATATAAAAAAAAATTCAGTAAAATATGTTAAGTAGTTTTTTAATTAAAAAAATTATTTAATATAGGGAAAAAAACAAATGCAATTAAATTCTGAGTTTGGGATATCTTCCAGAAAGAAAAGAGAGAGATATTATATAATAAATATCTCTCCATTTGTTTAAACGTTTGCATATGGGAGTGGCTTCATATTTTAAAATAAATTTGGTAGATAACAATTTTTCATTTTTTTTAAATTTTATATAACTCTTCATGATAAATTTAATTGATGGCATTTTAAATGCACTTTCCTACGTCCTAGAGAGTTAAAATTTGGTACACAGCTTAAATTTGTTGAACATTTTATTCGACAAAAATTTGATGGATCTTTAAATATAGATCATACATTTTTTTCGAAATGGCCTGAAAATAATCCCCGTTCACTTCTATAAATCATTCGTGTAATATTGTTAAAAATTTTGATGTGGACAGCACATGTCTTTCTCTGCAGACTCATATTCGTTCTCTTTATTTATTCAATGATAATTTGAGTTTATCTGCACAACATAAGTATTTTAAATGACATTGAATTTACACGTTAAACTTAAATTTGGTTCTCATTTGATAGCTGGACTTATTGTCAAAGGTGACGTAGCGAAAACGCGAAAAAACTAGAATATCTCAAGAACGGCTAGTCCTAGAGTAATGTGGTTAGTCTTATTCTTTTTGTTGTCAAAAATCACATATAAAATAGGAATTTAATTGATATAATTGAGCACACGTAGTCTTTTATTTTTATATATAACGATTTTTGCTGGCCATTTCGCAAAAATAGCCCGTTCCTTTTTCCCGAATCGTAGTAGAATAACCTACAAATGATTTATATACAAAATTTTGTTAAATTTGGTATATAAATCACTTGTAGGTTATTGAAATATTATACTCCAAATTTTGTTAAATTTGGTTCATTAGTTTTTAGCTAGAGTGGATAAAGGCAATTTCTGCGGCCATTTCGCAAAGAAGGCAGATTCTTTTATTACGAATCGTACTATAATCTAATGAACATCAGGATTTCCCACAAAAAACATACCTAACAAATTGTATGAAATTCGGTCCATTAGTTTTTCAATTAGAGTGAATGTAATATCCACACAGACACACAGAAACATACACAGATACACCCTTACACACACAGACGTCTTCCTAAAAGTAGTTTTTTCGTGTTCTAGAAGTCCCAAAACGTGTAGATCCTTTGAAAATTCGAGTTCCGATCTTCGGCACGATTCCAATACTTTGAGTACATACACATACACATATATATTATCTGTGTATTATCTGTGTATCTAAATTCCGTGCCTATGCAATTACAATAGTTGTGATTTTAAATGATCCCTAAACTTTTATTATTTCTTCAAGGAAGCCTAATTTTAACATATGCAAAATGCAAATATCTCAAGCGATTGTAAGATGAATTACATAAGAATTGCTGAATTTTTTTCACACAAAATTATTTAGCTCTGGAGTCTGGAATACAAGTTATATGAATGAAATATTCATTGATTTTGCATAAAGAATCAGATGATTTATATTTCGATACAGTTTTAAATATTTAAGTATAATAAATTACTGTAGTACTGTGATAATGTAAAAGATATTACCACTGAATGAATCACATTTTAGAAATTTTTAAATGAAATTACATTTCAGTTGGAAAGTGTTTCATAATCAATGCTTATGCATGATTGATCTTTCTTGTAAATCACTTGTACTGCTAACTCTGATTCAAAATAAATCAAAATGCTGATATAAGCCATAACTTTCCTGCTATTATCAGGTAAGCAATTCATTTAATCTTTATGTAAGCCTTTTTACTTTACTTCACAGATTATGGCCAATGATTGACGCAAAAGTGGGAGTTACGTATTAAATTTACGGACACGTCTTAATTAATTGTGTGGTATATATATATATATATATATAAACATATATTTTTACTTTCCCTACAATACATGGTAATGTATAGGGAAAATATTGGAATTACGCAGAAAATTGCAAATAGAGTTTCGTCAAATCTATAAGTTATTGAAACTCTAGCATACGATAAATCTATTTTAGCGTGATATCTGAATGCGGACATGTGTATGTGTGTGCCTGTGCAATGTCTGTAACCACTCTGAAAAAAAAACAAATCTAATAAAAAACAATCTGCTAAAAAAAAAAAAAATTGACCAAATTTTACAAAATGTGGTATAGGAGATACTTGTGTGTTACCTTAATACTCATTAGATTTTGGTACGATTCGGTGCAAAAAAAACCTGTCTTATTTAACGAAATTACCCGCAAAATTCGTTGAAATTTAAAGCAAAAGATTACGTATACTAAATTGTATCCATTAAAAGCTCGTTTTACACGTATTTTTGACGATGAAATAAATAAAACGAACCCCATTTCTTCAGGACTAGCTATTTTTTTGTTTCGTAATTTTGTTATACCGGCTTTGAAAATAGGTCCGTTTACTTATTGAAGTCTAAAATTGAATTAAAAGTGCACATTTTAGTATTACTTCAAATAATTCTGCGTGTTATTTTGAGCAATGAAACTCAATTTAATGAATTATTAAAGAAATAAAGAAAACAAGAAATATCAATCATGCTTAAAGCATTGATAATGAAACACTTTCCAACTTCAATGCAATTTTATTTAAACATCTCTAAAATGCAACACATTCTTCGGTAATATTTTAAAACTTATCACAATACTACATTAATTTATTATATTTGCGACTTAAACCTTCATCGAAAAAAATGAACATCATTTAAATGACGGCATTGAAATAAAATTTGCTTGGTTTAAATACCTCTAAAATGCGATGCATTCCTCGGTAAAATTTTTAAAATTATCATACTACTGCAATAATTTATTATATTAGAAAACATCGAAAAAACCTGATATTCATTCAAATGACGTCATAGAAAAAATAACACGCCTGGCTCTCTCTATACAAGCAGCATTTCATTCATAAACAGTTTCCTATTCATTTCATTCATCGCAGTACTAAAATAATTTATTTTATTTAAAAACTTGAGACCATGGAGCTACAAGTAATTAAACTCTATGCGTAAAACTTCATCGAAAAAAATCGTCCTTCTCTTTGTAAAATCAATGAATATTTCATTCATATCAGCTATGCAGACTCCTTGAACTAAATGATTTTGTGTTAAAGAAATACAGCAATTCTAATACAACTCATTCTACATATTTTGCTCTTTACATTTTACATAGGAGAAAATTAGGCTTCATTTTACATAGGTGAAAATTAGGCTTCCTTCAAATATATTGTAATTCCGTTGTTTCAGTATGTAAATGCACAGAATTTAAGCAAAAATAAATTGGTTTTAGGACGGATACAACACTCAATATAAATTAAAAAGAACTTTAAAAATCACGATTTTGAGACAAGATGGATGCCATATTTCATTTTGAAGTGGGTCACGTGATTTTTTCATATCATAGCCACATGATCGCTTCGTATAAGAGGTGTAATTATTATTATAATTTTTACTTAAATACTACTGAATATATTTCGCTGATTTTTTTTTTATATATTTTATGGAACAATTTGAATATTACCTAAAATTTTCGAAGCAATTTGTGAATTTTAAATCCGCTTAAAAAATGTTTGAAAAATTAGGTCCCATAGGGCTCAATGTATTGCATTTTTTCAACCCGGGTTCAATCCAAAACTAATTGGGTGATATTATTCATTTATATTCCCATAGGTCCTACAGACCGTCTGAACAACATACTAAAATTTCATTTTGATTAAGTCATTTTTACGGGTTTGTGCTGGTTAGTATCGTAAAAGTTTTTGCTTGAACTCTTTTCGTTTTCGAATTATAACATTCTTAAAGCTTGGAATTATGAAAAATTAATGCTGAAACAGTTTTGGATATATACACTGTTTATAGGTACCGGTAATTTTATGAAATTTTATTTTATATAAGGAATTATTTCGATTAATCATATAAATACAAGTTTTTAATCCAGTTTCATCCAGATAGCTGTGACATATACAGCCGCAGCTTAAACAAGAAAGATCAATCATATATAAGCAATGATTATAAAGCACTTTCCAACTGAAATGCAATTTCATTTAAGAATTTCTAAAATGTGATACATTCAGTGGTGATATCTTTTACATTATCACAGTACTACAGTAATTTATTATACTTAAATATTTAAAACTGTATCGAAATATAAATCATCTGATTCTCTATGCAAAATCAATGAATATTTCATCCATATAACTTGTATTCCAGACTCCAGACCTAATAAATTTGTGTGAAAAATATTCAGCAATTCTTATGTAACTCAGGTATGTTTTTTGTGGGGAATCCTGATGTTCATTAGATTATAGTGCGATTCGTAATAAAAGAATCTGCCTTCTTTGCGAAATGGCCGGCAGAAATTGCCTTTATACACTCTTGCTAAAAACTAATGGAACAAATTTAACAAAATTTGGTGTATAATATTTCAATAACCTACAAGTGATTTATATACCAAATTTAACAAAATCTGGTATATAAATCATTTGTAGGTTATTCCAGTACGATTCGGGAAAAAGGAACGGACTATTTTTGCGAAATGGCCATCAAAAATCGTTAAATATAAAAATAAAAGACTACGTGTGCTCAATTATATCAATTAAATTCCTATTTCATTTGTGATTTTTGACAACAAAAAGAATAGGACTAACCCCATTACTCTAGGACTAGCCGTTCTTGAGATATTCTAGTTTTTTCGCGTTTTCGCTACGCCACCTTTGACAATACCTATCAAATGAGAACCGAATTTAAGTTTAACCTGCAAATTCAATGTCATTTAAAATACTTATGGCTGTTATTTTGTGCAGATAAACTCAAATTATTATTGAAGAAATAAAGAGAACATGAATATGAATCTGCAGGGAAGGACATGTGCTGCCCACATCAGAATTTTAAAAAATATTACAACAATGATTTATAGAAGTGAACGGGGATTATTTGCAGTTCATTTCGAAAAAAATGTACGATCTATATTTAAAGATCCACCAAATTTGTGTAGAAAAAAATGTTCAACAAATTTAAGCTGTGTACCAAATTTTAACTCTCTAGGACGTAGGAAAATGCATTAAAAATGCCATCAAATAAGTATATGATGCAGAGTTATACAAAATTTAAAAATTTGAAATATTGTTATCTACCAAATTTATTTTAAAATGTGAAGCCTCTCTCATATACAAAATGATTAAACTCTTGGAAAGATATTTATTATAAATAATATACCCCTTTTTACTTTCCTTATATACATAATGTATAAGGAAAGTATTGTGACGGGGTCGAAAATTCGAATTCGAGTTTTCGACGGGAGAGCACGTTTCAAGCATCCCTGATCACGAATCAAACATTTTTGAAGTGATGTCTGTGTGTGTGTGTGTGTGTGTGTGTGAAAGTATGTGTGTGTGTGTGTGTGTGTGTGTGTGTGTGTGTGTCAGTGAGTCTGTGGAGACGATAACTGACGAACGAATGGACCGATTCGAACCAAATTTGGTACAAAAATCACAATCCGTAAACACTGGAAGCCTATTGTTTTTATACGTAATCGAATGTTCAGAACCCCCCTAAATTTTCGAATGAAATTTTGAAAAAATCGTCAAAAAATCAAAACTGCTAATAAAGTTACGCAAATAGACATTTCTTATGTTTTTTCATTAGAAAACGATTGGCATAAATTTTAGAACGCTAACATGAACCGTTCTCGAGATATTGTGCATTTTTAAAGAAAATTATGAAAAAATCACATAAAAAAAAAAAAATTCCTATTGAGAAACATGTTCAATTTTCATATGTAATACCATGCGATAAATTGAGTGACATCATTCTCGTGGATCTAGCTCGTTCCTTTCATGAAAAAACATACTTTGAATAATACTTTTGTATTTGAACGCCAATAGTCATTTATCTGCTGTAAGAATAACTTTTTTCTTCGTGCATAACGCTTGGCGAGATTTTGGCGACGAATTTGGCGGAATGTCGCCAACTTGGCGACTTTTTTGAAATGTTGCCAAATGAATGAAAATCTCGCCAAATGGATAAAAATGATGCTAAATCAATGAAAATGACGACTAACTGTCGAAAATTCAATATCTTGGAAAGAATATTAGTATCTACTATAAGAAAAACCTATTTTTTTACTGTAAAAGTAGTAAATTCATTACATTATATAAGGAAAGTCATGTGTTGCCCACATCAGATTTTTTTCTTTCTGGAGGAAATTCCAAAAGTCAGAATTTAATTGAATTTGTTTCTTCCCTATATTAAATAACTTTCAATTAAAAAACTATTTAACATATTTTACTGAATTTTTTTTATATATTTTATGAGATAATGTGAATATTTTCTCAAAATTTCGCAGCAATTTGTGAATTTTAAATTTGCTTAAGAAATGTTTGAAAATTTAAGTCCCATAAGGTTCAATGTATTTCATTTTTTCAACCCGGGTTCAATAAAAAACTAAATGGATAATAGTATTTAGTTATATTCCTATAGGTCCCACAGACCCTCTGAAAAACATACTAAAATATCATTTTGATAAAGCCATTTTTACGGTAGTTAGCGTGCTAACGAACAGACAGACAGACAGACAGACAGAATGATCAAAGTCATAAAAACGTTTCAACTATGTTGTAAAGTGTTAAAAACTGAGAACCAGATCCACAATGCAATTCTTAAACCTTGAAGCGCAGACAGTGACCTATAAGTTACTTATAGTTTTTAGTTATCACTTTTAGCTTTTAAAATATAAGCATTACAAACTTAAGTAAAATGTTCAATTATTACTTTCCTTATATACATAATGTATAAGGAAAGTATTGTGACGGGGTCGAAAATTCGAATTCGAGTTTTCGACGGGAGAGCACGTCTCAAGCATCCCTGATCACAAATCAAACATTTTTGAGATGATGTCTGTGTGTGTGAGTGTGTGTGTGTGTGTGTCAGTGAATCTGTGGAGATGATATCGCACGGACAAATAGAGCGATTAGAATGAAATTTGGTACAAAAATCACATTCCGTAAACTCCTAAATTTTCGAGTGCAATTTTGAAAAAATCGTCAAAAAATCAAAGTCGCTCATAAAGTTACGTAAATAGACATTTCTTATGTAATTTTTATTAGAAAACGATTGACATAAATTTTAGAACGCTAACATGAACCGTTCTCGAGATATTGTGCATTTTTAAAGAAAATATCAAAAAGTCATATAAAATAAAAAAAAATATTTCCTGTTCAGAAACATGTGTCCCTTTTCATATGTAATACCATGCGATAAATTGGGTGACATCATTCTCGTGAATCTAGCTCATTCCATTCATGAAAAAAGATACTTTGAGTAATACTTTTGTAATTGAACGCCATTAATCATTTATCCACTGTAAGAATAACTTATTTCTTCGTCCATAATGCTTGGCGAGATTTGGCGACGATTTCGGTGGAATGTCGTCAACTTAGCGACTTTTTTAAATATGGCTAAATTAACGAAAAACTCGCCAAATGGATAAAAATGACGCTAAATCAGTGACGATTCATTGATGAAGACGACATGGAAAATGACGACTCATTGACGAAAATTCAATATCTTGGAAAGAATATAAATAACTACTATAAAAATAATCTATTTTTTTTAGTGTAAAAGTAGTAAATTCATTGCATTATATAAGGAAAGTCATGTGCTGGCCATATCAGATTTTCTTAAAATTGAAAAGACGATTTATCGTAAACTATCAGATATTGCATAACCTACAATAAGAGCTTGCAATTTCGTCTCTGTAGCTCAACAGTTGAGCGTAGGCTGGCCGGTTCGGAGATGGCAGGTTCGATTCCCGTTTGGGGCAGCAGATTCTTTAGAAGCTTTGTAAAATATAATTTATTAGCCAGAAATTGGATATTTTCTGTTAAGCAATTTCATTCTTTATTACTTTCCTTATATACATAATGTATAAGGAAAGTATTGTGACGGGGTCGAAAATTCGAATTTGAGTTTTCGACGGGAGAGCACGTTTCAAGCGTTCCTGATCACGAATTAAGCATTTTTGAAGTGATGTCTGTGTGTGTGTATGTGTGTGTGTGTGTGTATGTGTGTGTGTGTGTGTGTGTCAGTGAGTCTGTGGAGACGATAACTGCCGAACGAATGGGCCGATTCGAACGAAATTTGGTACAAAAATCACAATCCGTAAACACTGGAAGCCTATTGTTTTTATGCGCAATCGAATGTTCAAAACCCCACTAAATTTTTGAGTGAAATTTTGAAAAATTCGTCAAAAAATCAAAACCGCTAATAAAGTTACGCTAATAGACATTTCTTATGTAATTTTTCATTAGAAAACGATTGACATAAATTTTAGAACGCTAACATGAACCGTTCTCGAGATATTGCACATTTTTTAAAAAAATTATCAAAAATTCATAAAATAAAAAAAATATTTCCTATTGAGAATCATGTTTACTTTTCATGTGTAACACCATGCGATAAATTGGGTGACATCATTCTCGTGGATCTAGCTCGTTCCAGTCATGAAAAAAGATACTTTGAGTAATACTTTAGTATTTGAACGCCAATAGTTATTTATCTGCTGTAAGAATAACTTATTTCTTCGTCCATAATGCTTGGCGAGATTTTGGCGACGAATTTGGCGAGATATCGCCAACTTGGCAACTTTTGCCAAATTAACAAAAATCTCGCCAAATGCATAAAAATGACGCTAAATCAATTAAAATTACAACTAATTGCAGAAAATTCAATATCTTGGAAAGAATATAAGTATCTACTATAAGAATAACATTTTTTTAACTGTAAAAGTAGTAAATTCATTGCATTATATAAGGAAAGTCATGTGTTGCCCACATCAGATTTTTATTCATGTCTATCATTTTTACTTTCCTTATATACATAATGTATAAGGAAAGTATTGTGACGGGGTCGAAAATTCGAATTCGAGTTCTCGACGGGAGAGCACGTTTCAAGCATCCCTGATCACGAATAAAACATTTTTTAAGTGATGTCTGTGTGTGTGTGTGTGTGTGTGTGTGTGTGTGTGAAAGTATGTGTGTGTGTGTGTGTGTGTGTGTCAGTGAGTCTGTGGAGACGATAACTGACGAACGAATGGACCGATTCGAACCAAATTTGGTACAAAAATCACATTCCATAAACACTGGAAGCCTATTGTTTTTATACGTAATCGAATGTTCAGAACCCCCCTAAATTTTCGAATAAAATTTGGAAAAAATCGTCAAAAAATCAAATCCGCTAATAAAGTTACGCAAATAGACATTTCTTATGTAATTTTTCATTAGAAAACGATTGGCATAAATTTTAGAACGCTAACATGAACCGTTCTCGAGATATTGTACATTTTTCAGAAAAAATTATGAAAAAGTCACATAAAAAAAAATTCCTATTGAGAAACATGTTCACTTTTCATATGTAATACCATGCGATAAATTGAGTGACATCATTCTCGTGGATCTAGCTTGTTCCATTCATGAAAAAATATACTTTGAATAATACTTTTGTATTTAAACGCCAATAGTCATTTATCTGCTGTAAGAATAACTTTTTTCTTAGTGCATAACACTTGGCGAGATTTTGGCGACGACTTTGGCGGAATGTCGCCAACTTGGTGACTTTTTTGAAATGTTGCCAAATTAATGAAAATCTCGCCAAATGGATAAAAATGATGCTAAATCAATGAAAATGACGACTAATTGCCGAAAATTCAATATCTTGGAAAGAATATTATTATCTACTATAAGAAAAACCTATTTTTTTACTGTAAAAGTAGTAAATTCATTACATTATATAAGGAAAGTCATGTGTTGCCCACATCAGATTTTTAATTAAGAAAACATTTGGAGTGAAAGTGAGCAAAGTGAAGCAAAATCTCTAATTTATGCTCTGTTCTTTTTATGCTTATGTGCTTACTGTAACTGGTCTTCTTCTGTAGTTGCCATGTAAATTGAAAGTTATATGTTTTTCTGTATTGATTTTCTATGTTTTTTCCTACCGATTCTTGTAGTTACTCCTTGTAGTTACTGGATTCCATAGAGTGAACTCTACGGCCTGGATAATAAATAAATGGCGGATGAGAGGTTTTTACAAGTTAACATCGACATAAGAGGATTTTCCTTCTAGTTGATTAAATATCTGTATTTGTTTCAAATAAAGATTCAGCAAGTAAGTTCAAAAGTGGGGACTGTGTATTCTGGTGTGATTCTTGAAATAAAACTGGAATTAACCTTTTACTTACGGATGGGTCTCTGGACTGGTTGCCATTTTTCTGCAAAGGGTAGAATAGATCACATTATCACCCAGGCCTATTTCACCCAGCTTATTCCAATAAGTTCTGTGTCTGTTCTGCGGAAGAGGATACCCTGTAACACATCTTGTGCTTTGCACTGGAGAGTGCTTCTTTAGAATTGTTTTAACGAAAATATATGTTCCTCTGTCTATTACACACTCTAAGACAAAGAAATCGGCGTACCCCGCAAAATAATCCGATAGTAATGAAACTGTACCTTTCGACCGAAAGTGCAAATGATAAAAAATTCGCAGCCAATGAATGAATAGTAAGAACTACGGCGCATTGAAACTAAGCACTATGGTGGTGTATATAAGGAGCGAACCTCGCTTTTAGGAACAAAACGTGCAGTGGATTTCTATTGCGTGTTATGTATCTTGATTATAACAATGCCTCGCCGACGAACTCACGGCCACTACGAGCAGATGAAACATTTGAAAGAGGTCGTGCGGTCGGATTGCATGAGGCTGGATGGCACACCGACGAAAATCTCGCCAACTACTGACCAGTATGCACCTTCAACAGCGATTTCAATGGTACCGGACCTGAGCAATATGGAATTGCTCGGATTGGGAAAGAATGGTCTTTAATGGTGAGTCCCGTTTCGAATTGAAACCCGACAACTAGAGGAGAAGTGTCTGGAGACAGCCCGGATACCGTCAGGATCCTGCTCTTACTGCCACACGCCGCACGGCTCGACAATAGGGAGTTATGGTCTGAGGTGCCATTTCGTTTGATAGCCGGACTCTTTTCATAGTCCTCCGTGGCACCATCACATAACAACCGGACATTGCCGACATTTTATGACCCGTTGTATTGCCATTCCTTTCGCGTATCCCCGGGATAACTTTTCAGCAAGATAATGCCAGACCACACACAGCATACCTATCTATTGTGTATCTGCGTGCTTGCGAAACACTTCCTTGGCCATACAGATCCCCAGATCTTTCACCTATTGAGCACATTTAGGCTGAGATGGGGCGTCGCCTGCGACCATCCCAGAATGCAGACGAATTAGCTCGTCAATTGGAAGTCATTTGGAGCGTCAACCCTCAGAACACCATCCAGCAACTTTATGCATCAATGCCACGTCGGGTAATAGCTTGTATCAAGGACAGAGGTGGACCAACGCCATATTGGCGTGCTCACTTTGTGTGGATCCTTCAGTGCAATAAAACATCCAATTCTTCTGAAATCCTAGTAATTTTTTTAAGTACATCCAAATTACACTCACAGAATTTTGTCTTATTTGGATAATTATTTCTTGGTGCGTCTATTTTTTTTGTGTTAGAGTGTATCTGCCGTGCCTGGTGTGCGTTTTGTGACTATTGCTTCTTTAGACTACAGAAGACATCGTGAAATCGGTCGTTAAATCTCTGGAATCACGTATCAAGTTGCATAATTATTTCAAACAGAAACATAGTATTTGGACATTTCTGGGACTCAAGCTGAAGTGGTAATCTTTAATTTTAGAGTACGACATAGTTCCTGCAGAATGTATTTCACTAAACTTGTAAAGTTTCTTTGTCTCTCTATCCTCATTACACGATTTTGTAGAGGATTTTTTCTTAATCTGTCAACAGTGACTTTACTCAAAATCAGAGTACTTGATATTTCGACCTTTCGATCCAAGGGCAATAACACTTAATTGCGCTGTTTTAAATCAAATTCAGTTCATTGGGGCTTCACAGAAATAACATCAGCTTGCTGTTTAAAGCAACGCGCAATATATATACTAATTGTTATTGCACGTGCTCAGAATGAATAACAAATATACAAGCTACTACAATATACTAGGCTGGGGATAATGCTTACATGGATAAGCATTTACAAAGCTTATATGCTTACCCTGGCATTCTGTTGCATCGCCCCGTGTTGTGGCCACACCCCGAATACTAAACTCTTCCTAGTCATAGTTGTATCGAATGGGGTTTTCTTCCATTCACTATTCGACTCCTTCATCGTCTACTCAAGAACACTTCTTTTATTCCAAGAACGCTCTACTCAAGAACCCTTCTTTCCTTCCACGAACACTTGAAACCTCTCAATCCGAAACATATTCCTATTCTACCGCAGGGACGCAGAAAATGCTGATTAGGTCCATGATTCGTCTAACAATCGAACCAGTTAGTTTTGTTAGTTTATGTAAACATCATACAATCATAATACAAACTGAAGGAAATAATAATTGAACGGTTGTTTAGATTTCACGAACTGCACGTAACGAGTGCATGGTGAAATGCCCGTGTCAGCAAATAGTGACTGTAACAGATTATCACCAGAAGAATGACTGTAACAGATTATCCATCCTCGCAGTATAAAGAAAATGTATTCTTGAGTCTGAGGCTTAGCTTCATGCTCTGAGATAACCAATGTACTGCAGCTTAGTATGCTTATAGTAAAATCCGCCCTGAGTATATTTCAAAAATAATACGTAATTGCATTTATTTGAAATCCGATGTTTTTCGCTACAGCACTAACTAGCGATCTGACATGCGTGGTTGATGCATTTAGATCGGCGTATGCTGGTGCCAGCTTTGACAGAATTAGCAAGGAAAAAGAAGCTGCAGTCGATAAATACCAGGAGCATTTACGTGAAAAAGGGATATCCCAACGAGATATTTTTAAATACCTGTAAGTATTAACATTTTTAGATGCATGTAAGTAATAACATCTATTAACATTTTCAGATGGCTGTAAGTATTAACAACCAATAGCATTTGTAGATGCCTGTAAGTATTAACATCTATTAAAATTTTCCTTTATAGAGAATACCCGATCAATTACAAGAAATACAGTGATTTGTCACTCCCTAATAAATTTGGGATTTCGATAGTTGAAACTACCGGCGTTGACTTCAAGTCGATAGAGCCGGAATAGTTAGACTATATGGTTAGATCAAAGCTTTGAGCCCAAACTTATCATTCCGGTACAGCTCATCAGCAAGATTGATCGTTGAAGACATATGCGAAGCCGGTTTGGGTACACAATCCATCTCCTGGAAAGAACTTGGATGAGAGTGTGTGAAAATGGCGAAGTACAACTCCAGAGCCCACCTATTTTCAAAAGTGAAATTCGCAGTAGAGAACAGCGGGACAACCAGCGAAGTCCATGTTCGATCGTACATCTGGTGGTGGTGGTGGTGGGGTGGGGGGCGTGATGCCATTCGCTGGCGGCCAGGAGAAAGGAACTGATGCATCCAGGAGAAAAGAACGAATGGGTATATTTTTGGTGCTGCCATCTTAGGTTTCGTTGCGTGTTCGTTTCTCGTCCAGATCACCATTGATAAGACCTATTGCTTTGGTCTCGTTCAGATTTCAACCCGGGAATACAAGTGTCGTAATCCATCATGACAAGACAACAAATACTGTATTAAAAAATAAAATATGTGTATGCACAATATAATGTAACAAAACGCCCAAAATTGTGTAGTTAATTTCATGTGACGACTTTGATTATATTGCCAGAATTTATAGGGTTTATAAATATATGCATCAAAATAAAAAACAATCAGATGTAGGAAGTAGACGACTTTCGCTACAGCCTCAAATCCCATTTCTCTTTTTTTATTTTTAATTAGAGTTTATTCGCCCAGAATTTTCAGTTTTAATTCAATTTCGTTTTCATTTAGCGACTAGATATATTTTTAAAAGTGGCATGGCGAAAATGTGAAAAAACTTAAATAACTTCAGAACTGTTAACTGGCGTTCTAGGATCGACATATTAATTTTGTTTTTCAAATTTACAAATAAGCATTTATGTCATACATTTTTGCATATGTAGACATTTACTTAATTTTTAGATGAATTTTTAGGTTAATGTTGCAGGAAAGGGCTGTTTTTTTATGAATCGTAACAAAATATAATCATCACCAGGACACTCCACAAGCGGCTCATCTATAAATGTTTATCAAACATTATCAATTAGTTGAGTAAGAGTGGATATATATGCATTGCACAGATAGACACACAAACACAGCGTCACTTCAATAATAGTTTTTCCGTGGTTGAGATTTTTGCAAACGTGTAAATCCGTCGAAAACTCGAGATGCGATTTTCGAGACGCTTCCAATACTTTCCCTATACATCTCAATATTTTCCCCATACCTTCCCTATATGTCCCTATACTTTTCCTATGGTTTCCCTATATCTTCTATTTAAGGGAACACAAAAATTTTAATGTTTATTGGATTATACATTAGGCATTTGTATTGCAGCTGTGTAACTGATAAACTTTGTTTGGAAATGTTAGAGGAAATTTTGACGGCGAAATATTACGACTTATCTCCGGAATTTAGTCTTTTATTCCCGCGATAAATGCCCAAATCATCGTCACAAACAATACGCAACAAACTTTTCCCATTCAAAATATATGAAAGGAGTGACATTTCATATCAAACTACAACGAATAAAAAGATTAACTAACTATTTTTCTTTCCTTTTTTTATCAAACAGAGAGGCTGTTTGGGAAAATGCTTGCATCTCCGCATTAGTCAACGAGAAATGTGGCAGTCTTGGTGGGAAGGCAGTACTAGACATCAGTGTCAATTTAGATCATACACTTAAGACGGCCTGCAGCGAAGAAGTGATTGCAGTTTTGCCTATCATAAGCGGAAGGTCTTCTAATAGCTGAAAATGAAGAAAATATTCTGGAAAGTCTTATCCGCAGAAGGAATTAAAATGAAAGGTTGTTCTTTTCGAGATGAATATTCTGCTATCTATGCAGTTTATTAAAGATTTATTACTTTCCTTATATACATAATGTATAAGGAAAGTATTGTGACGGGGTCGAAAATTCGAAATCGAGTTTTCGACGGTTACTTTCCTTATATACATAATGTATAAGGAAAGTATTGTGACGGGGTCGAAAATTCGAAATCCAGTTTTCGACGGGAGAGCACGTTTCAAGCATCCTTGATCACGAATCAAACATTTTTGAAGTGATGTCTGTGTGTGTGTGTGTGTGTGTGTGTGTGTCAGTGAGTCTCTGGAGACGAAAACTGACGAACGAATGGACCGATTTGAACAAAATTTGGTACAAAAATCACAATCCGCAAACACTGGAAACCTGTTGTTTTTATACGCAATCGAATGTTCAGAACCCCCCTAAATTTTTGAATGAAATTTTGAAAAAATCGTCAAAAAATTATAAAGTTACGCCTTTAATAAAGTTACGCAAATAGACATTTCTTATGTAATTTTTCATTAGAAAACGATTGACATAAATTTTAGAACATTAACATGAACCGTTCTCGAGATATTGTACATTTTTCAAAAAAATTATCAAAAAGTCATATAAAATAAAAAAAAAATTCTATTGAGAAACATGTTCACTTTACATATGTAATACCATGCGATAAATTGGGTGACATCATTCTCGTGGATTTAGTTCGTTCCGTTCATGAAAAAAGATACTTTAAGTAATACTTTTGTATTTGAACGCCAATAGTCATTTATCTGCTGTAAGAATAACTTATTTTTTCGTCCATAGCGCTTGGCGAGATTTTGACAACGAATTTGGCGGAATGTCGCCAACTTGGCAACTTTTTGAAATGTTGCCAAATTAACGAAAATCTCGCCAAAAGGATAAAAATGGCGCTAAATCAATGAAAATGACGACTAATTGTCGAAAATTCAATATCTTGGAAAGAATATTAGTATCTACTACAAGAAAAACCTATTTTTTTTTACTGTAAAAGTAGTAAATTCATTACATTATATAAGGAAAGTCATGTGTTGCCCGCATCAAATTGTTTTAACTGTAAAGGTAGTAAATTCATTGCATCATATAAGGAAAGTCATGTGTTGCCCACATCGGATTTTTTTTTTGTTACATTGATGAATGTGGAACTCTCTTCACCAATTATTTTTTCATATGTATGCTTTTAAGCGTTAAATTAATATTTTTTATATGATTTTACTGTCTAATATTATTTATGTATTTGAAAATTATTCTATTTTGTCCCTTGGAAATAAAATTCAAGTTTCTTTATTGTTTAATTGAGTATTTAATTTTAGCACGCTGTATAGAAATATGGTTTCTTTAATACAGTAGTGGCCCAGGCACGGAAGTAAAGCGACAACTTCCTTACGTATGAGGGCTTCCCATTTAAATGTTGAACTATCTTACAAATATTTGTCCCCATACCTTCATATTTGATTTTCTCTTTCTGTGAATTTTACATGTCTTCACAAATGTCCTTTAGTTGTCCTTACAAATATTTATCCCCTACCATCATATTGTTTTCTCTTTTTGCGAATTTTACATGTCTTTACAAATGCCTATTTGTTCTCCATACAAATATGTATCCCAGGCTTACTTTCTCAGCTATTTCCTTCTCTTTTGACCCTTTTTATTTGCATATTTTCTAAATTTTATTCTAAATTCCTTAACTTCTATTTTTGTTATCCAGATTCCTATTTTTTTTTTCCTTTTCCATGTATCATCTTTTGTATATAATTTCAAAATTTTCAGTTTAAAATTTTATTTTTTCTTTAATATTAGTCCATTTTTTATTATTTTAATATATCTCACTCTAAATTTTATTCTTCAATGAACTTTTTATCAATATTCACAATAACTCATTTTCCATTTTTGAAAAATGTACGTAGTTCTCAAATTCAAATATAATGTAAAACTGTCTGTTTAACCACACTTTTTTATTTAGTTATTATCTTTTAAGACTTAAATAGATGTTCGTGTGCCGAGACTGGTTGACGTTGGGTGCCTCCTGAGTGCAAGAAATATCCTTTTCCGGCCGTGCAGCCTGCTCCTCTACCCATTATCAGAATCGTCAGGGGTCCTCAAGCCTACCTTCATATTAGATTTTCCCTTTTTGCAAATTTTACAAGCCTTTATCTTCCTCATAATATTATTGCAGATCCGGGTCCCCTTTTAAACCTTTGACACCCAAAGCGGCCAAAACGTCCCTACACGCAGAAAACAACAGACGGCCAAACAGCCCAAAGATATCCCGCCCCACATTTTCTAAGAAAGAAGCTGGACTTCAAAACGCCGACAAAAGGGGAACAGGTCATCTGTCATTCATTCTATTCGTACGTACTTTGGGGACAGATCCTTTGGTTGCTTACCTGTCGAAAATACTGGGACTGGAGTGAAGTGACAGGGTATCAAAAATTGCTGTTTTCAGAAATAACCAATCGATTAATATAAGTACGACGTATATGAGGAGACACCTAAATAGCAAATATAAAAAATAACGGATACTGACTGGTCCTACGAATTGAGAAAATATATGCTTCTTCTTGGTGTCTCATTTTCATTGTCACGTTGGATATACAGGGTGTCCAGAAAGTTCCGGAACGGCGCAATATTTCAAGAAATACACTTCGGATCAAAAACTAAAAAAACACGTATTCAATAATTTTTAGAGAAACTATCCAATGATACCAAAATTGACCCCCCTCCCCCCAGTAGGGGGGAGGAGGGTCAGGCAACTTTGGAATTTTCAATAGGAATCCCCATTTTGTATTGCAGATTTGGATTCTCCAGAAAAAATTACATACATTTGACCAACGATTTTTGATTTTTGCTCCCACAAACTGCGCTATAATCGAGAAAAACGGAAGTGGGGCACTAACGTTTAAAAATGGGAATGTCTCGGGAAATACACTTCGGATAGAAAAATAAAAAATTACGTGTTCAATACCTTCAAAAAAATGTTCAATGATGCTAAAATTGACCCCTCTCCCCGCTAACCGTTCACTTCAGCAACAACTGTTGACTTCAGTTTAGAAAACGGTTCCAAACTACTTTTAGCACTACCCAGGAATAACGATGTGGACGTAATAGTTTTCTGTTCCCTTCGAGGTGATTGATTAACATGAGTCCCCTTGCCTCTCATGATCAGGGTGATTTTTTCTGTAACGTTTACACGTTTGTGCCCCACTTCCGTTTTTCTCGATTATAGCGCAGTTTGTGGGAGTAAAAATCAAAAATCGTAGGTCAAATGTATGTAATTTTTTCTGAAGAATCCAAATCTGCAATAAAAAATGGGAGTTCCCATTGAAATTTCGAAGTTGCCCGACCTCCTTCCCCCCCAGGAGGGGGGAGGGGGTCAATTTTGGTATCATTGGATAGCTTTTCTAAAAATATTGAATACGTATTTTTTTATTTTTGTTCCGAAGTGTATTTTTCGAGATATTGCGCCGTTTCAGAACTTTCTGGAGACCCTGTATATATATACAATGTGTTCCGGAACTATACGTACAACTTGGAGGGGAGGTAGAGAATATCGATAGGAATCATAATCACATAGGAAAGCTGGGGCGGGAATCGATAGGTGGTGCTGTACGCTCGCAAGTATCTCATCTTTCTTCAGAAGGTTCTTCCGGAATTTCTTACCGATGTTCCTGTACAAATTCGAAGCCGAATATGGTTTCAACACGATGGGGCTCCATCTCAGTATGCAATTTCCGTACGTGACTCTTTAGACCGGAGATTTGGAAGTAGATGGATTGGGCGTGGTGGTTCCGTCGCATGCCCCCCACCCCCAGATCATCCGATTTATCACCTCTTGATTTTTATTTCTGGGGTGCCATGAAGGCCATTGTCTACGAAACGCCAGTAGATTCTGACACGGACCTAGTAGCAGGAATCGCCATTGCTGCTACTACGACTCGCGAAACGCCCGATACCTTTGAGAATGTTCGCCAATCCATCCGACGTAGCTGCCATGCGTGCAGCAATGCCAATGGGAGAAATTTCGAACACCTCCTGCGATGCTTGTAACTGTTGTACTCTTTTTTGTGTTTAATAAAGCGCCTAACACTGCTTTATCTATCGTGTCATTGCTGCGTCTTTATATCTCTTTATCATTTGAGGGCGGCATTTCCGACCCTGCTTTCCTATGTGATAATGAATCTTATTAATGTTTTCTACCTTCCCTCCAAGTTTGTACATGGAGTTCCGTAACACCCTGTATATATCTGTGTGTGTGTGTATGAGAGAATGTGTTTTCGTATGCATGTTAGTGTTTGTGCATGTATGTTAATGTGTCTATGTGTGTTTGTATGTTTGTGTACTAGTATGTGTATGCTAGTAGTCCTTCTGGGACGAAATTGCAGGATCTTATCGTCGAAGTGGACTCAAATACTTTAATTTCGGCAAATAATTCAATTTCTCTCAACTGCTACTATATTCGATCATGGGTTTAAACGCCCATATTGTACCCTGTTTTTAAATAGTTCAGCTGATTTATTTTCGTTTAAAATCATACACGGAGATCGTATACAGATATGGAAAGATTCAAGAATTTTTTTTTTAAATATATGCTGATTTATTACAGCAGGAAATTCAGATTTTGTGAAAAAGAAATTATATTGAGCAAAGCGGCAAATTTGGAGATAAAAAATATTGATATATAAGGAATTCTACGACATTACCAGAAAAATTTTCTGCAATGCATCATTCTGGCAGTAAAATATCTAAGCAATTGTTTGTAAAAATTGAGAAAATATTGACAGCGCTATTGGATATTCATATTTCCTTTTAAACAATTATTTCAAAAATAAAGCTAATAATAAAAAATTTTAGAACATTAATTTAAAGAAAAATGTAGACCTCCAAAATAATATATATATCTTATCCCAGTACTCATATTACTAAACAATACAGAAAACTTCAAATCAAATTTTTTTACGACCATATTATACTGTTACATCGTATGCTCTTTAATCTAGGTGTACTTTCAAGATACAAAGATGAGGCCAAATTACCGGATATCTAACACTTTATTTAACACCACTGATAAGCGTAAACTGGAACAAAATGCAGAGAATAGCCATAAATATCTTTACTCTATAGCTATCTTACATGAGCACTAACCAACTGCCAGTAACAATAAAACAGCAATTAAATGCTCGTATATTTCAAAACCGATAGTATTCCCAAAATAATGACGAATCAGACAATTAAATGTAGCTCGTATCACATAAACTCGTATCTAAAAAGGGGTGGGACAGCCCAATGGATAGCGCGCGGATATTGCGCTCCGACTACCCTGATTAGGCTTCCGGTTCTGCACAAACTGTCCCCATGTTCAAGCAGAGTACTGGTACGTTAAATATAATGATCCATCAGCCTTTTCGAAAGTTTTGTGGTAGGAACTTGAGGATCCAGTCCCTGTAGATGCCGCCCACACTAGGTTTCTGTTCGAATCATGTGGCAGTTTCTGACCGTCCAGACAGCCTTCGCCTTACACCTTCGGGTACGATCTGGAACGAAAAAAAAGTTCATTCAAAAAGTCAGCAAGTTAGAAATAAATAGCTATATCTGGAAACCCCACGCCAAAATCCAATATATGGCATCCCCACATTCCTGTAATAGGAATGGCTGCTTATTAATGTCCTTCATGAATTTTCTAAAACTTTTATAGTTGTTTATTTGACTAGAATTTTCTGTTTTGTAGGAGAATTCATTTCTTGGGCCCATTGGATTTTTTTTTTTTAACTTTATCTCGCAGGATGGAGATATCTAGCTTAATTGAGGATTTCCGGATCTACTACATAAGGCAAATGGGATGATAATAAAAAAAGTCGTTAAAGTAAGATAAAATAGAAGTCGGTCACCAATATATATGCATTTGGAAGGTCAGCTGAAAGCACACTTATAAATAAGTTGTTCTGCTAACTCTGCTTCAAAATAAATCAAAATGCTGATATACGTCATCACTTTCCTGCTATTCTCAGGTAAGAAATGTATTTAATCTTTATGTAAACCTTTTACTTTCCCTGCAATACATGGTAATGTATAGGGAAAGTATTGGAATCTTGTCGAAAATCGCAACTCGAGTTTTCGACGTATCAACACGTTTCAAGACCTCTACAATACGAAAAAACTATTTTTAGCGTGACGTGTGTGTGTGTGTCTGTATGTCTGTGAGTATCTGCAATGTATATATCCACTCAAACTCAAAACTAATGGACCGAATTTCATAAAATTTGGTAGGTAAGTCACTTAGATATGACCCTGGTGCTGATTAGTTTTTGGGACGATTCGTGCAAACAGAACTCGCCTTTTTTTGCGAAATGGCCCGTATAAATTTCATTTATCCGCTCTAGCTAAAATACTATTTGACCAAATTTCACAAAATTTGGTTGATAAGTAATTTGTTGGATACTCTGGTGCTGCTTAGAATTTGATTCGATTCGGAAAAGAAGAATCCGCCTTTTTTTACGAAATGGCCCGCCAAAATCGCCAAAATCTAAAAAAAAAAGGCTAAGTAGTGTATGCTCAAATGTATCAATTAAATTCTTGTTTTATAAGCAATTTTTGAAGAGGAAAATAATATAACACACTCCATTATACTTTAGGACTAACCGTTCTCAAGATGCATTTTTGTTACGCTGATTTCGGAAAAATGTCCAATTACCAAATAAAAACAAATATTGAATTAAAAATGCAAATGTAGTGTTATTTGGTTTAATTAAACTCAATCTAATGAATTATTAAAGAAATAAAGGCAATATGAATTTGAGTCTGCAGGGAAAGTTATGTGCTGCCCACATCAGATTTTTTACTTTGCTTCCCAGATTACAGTCAAGAATCGGCGCAAAAGTGCGAATCATGTATTAAAGTTACGGATGCAGCTTGTTAATTATGTGGTATATACAGGGTGTCCCAAAAACTTTGACCTCGGCTTTTATTCCTTAAATATTGATCTTAGACATATATAATAAATTGCAAAGTTGCGTAAAAAAAGGTACAGAATTTTATGAAATCGATCAAAATCAGAAAATACTTTAAATTTTAATAAATACAAAATTTAAATTTTTATACTGTCCTCGTGCAAAAGAATTTTTTCAATGCGTAAAATGTGCCTCATACACTAATAAGGTGATGTACAAAATTTCAGCATTTTTTCATAAAAAGTCCCGTCAAAAAAAGTCAAGTTTTCATAAAGAGATAAGAAAAGACAAAAATGCTGACTTAAACCACTTTTCGATGCATCGACATGGGTTCTCAGAGGGGAAAAATCATGTTGGCAGATCGCGTCAGGTATCATACACAAATTACGGAAGTAGACACTAATTACATGAATAAATAACAATTTTGCTATTTATTGGTACAAAAGTATCTACACTGTGTAAAAATAATAACTTTACACAAAGATTACAAAGCTTGTTCAAAATGTTTTCCATCCATGCAAATTATCCACTTAAGATAAAGGGCAGATATTATTTGCCTATTATGCTTTTCTGCGTTGAGCCATTTGCGCTCTTGCTGTAAACATTTACATTTAAAGTTGTGATTAGTCCTAAACCGACTTCTTTTAAACATATCTCTTGCACTTTTTATAATAAAATGCTGAAATTTTGTACATGCCCTTATTAGTGTATGGGGCACATTTCACTCATTGGAAATATTTTTGTACGGGGTCCGTATAAAAATTTAAATTTTGTATTTCTTCAAATTTAATAACCTGAAAATGTTTATCGATTTCATAAAAATCTGTACTCAACTTTGTAATTTATTATATGTGTCTAAGATCAATATTTAGGGAATAAAAGCTGAGGTCAATGTTTTTGGGACACCCTGCGTATAGTTTTACTTTCCCAACAATTAATGGTAATGTATAAAAAAAAATATTGGAATTGTGTCGAAAATTGCAACTCGAGTTTCCGGCGTATGTGCACTTTATTGAAGAGTACTATAAATCTATTTTAACTTAACGCTGGTATGCGTTCCTGTGTCAGTGTGTGTATTTGTGTGTGTTGAAACCCAGACCGTCCGACCTACCAGAAAGGTGTAAGGTAGCAGTTTGGACGGTCGGGAAGTGCCACCCAATTTAGACCGGAACCCAGTGGGGGAGGCATCCACAGGGAACGTACCGTCCTTCCCCTACCACCAACCTCTTAGAAGGACTTTCGGGCCCACATGTTTAACGTGATCGTACTCCGCATGAACACGGCGGCAGTTTTGGCAGCGCCTGGAATCGAACCCGGGCCTACCGAGTGCAACTCTAGCGCGCTAACCAATGGGCTACCGCGCCCGTATTTGTGGGTGTGTCGGTTTTTCTGTAAGGTAGCTGTAGTAGCGCGCAGACGATTATAATGTTATTTGAGAAAAGTTTTTGAGAATGCATTGTGGCAACTGACATATTTGCAATTCAAATTCGTAAAATGCAACTGATTATATACTAAGTCTGATACACCCACGTAAAATACAAATGACATACGGCAAACATATGGGCTGACAATGTGGCAACTCACATATAACATTTTGGCAACTCACATATAACATTGTGGCAACTCATAATAACATTGCAGCAACTGGCATTGACTAAAATGATCCAGTTTGGAAATGATTGATAATTGGTTATAAAAAAATAGATTGGTTACAGTAACACTAAATGCAAAAGATCATGGTGCAAGCCTGGTGAGCCAGCTCAAACAACAACTAAAGCCGACATTCATCAAAATAGGGTCATGTTATCATTTTGGTGGAATTACAAGGGAAATGTTTACTTTGCACCTGTTACCAAGGAACGAAACGGTCAGTTCCAATGTACTGTCAACAACTAACAAAATTAAAAAAAATATTTGCAATAGACACGTCCAGAATTGGTGTATCGTAAAGATATTGTTTTCCATCATGAAAATGCCAAACCACGTAGACCTTTTATCTCTCGCCAGAAACTATTGAAGCTTGATTGAGATGCATTACCACATCTAGCCCTGATACTGCATCATCAGGCAACGATTTGTTCCGTACCCTGCAAAACTCCTTGTCAGGTAAAAGCTTCATTCCAGATGGCAGTGTCAAATCTCGCTTGTAAATTATTTTTTTGGAAAAAATAATTAGAAGTTCTTTGAAAGTTGAACCATGCAATTGCCTGGAAGATAGCAAATGAATATTAAACAAAATGGCTACATTTAATAGTGATTTAAGTTACATTTTTGTATAAATCTTATTTTTTTATTTTCATGACAATAAAAACCAGATAGTAGTTTCCGGGTAAAGCTGTATATATATATATATATATATATATATATATATATATATATATATATATATATATATATATACAGCTTTACCCGGAAACTACATATATATATATATATATATATATATATATATATATATATATATATATATATATATATATATATATATATATATATATATATATATATATATATATATATATATATGAACTTGATTTGTATGCATCGCTCTTGAATGTTGATAAATTCATGTGTATTATTGATATTTAAATTTAAAATCATTTAGTCTTTTATGGTAGCATTATTTTTTTTGTCTGATATTTCATTTCATATCATCTTTACTTAATTTTCCTCCGTATTGTTTCTGAACCAGGGTATGACACTGATCATGTTTTAAATTAGTCTAACTATTTTTATTTTACTTTTAATTATCTTATATATATATATATATATATATATATATATATATATATATATATACATATGTGTGTGTGTGTGTGTGAAATACTGAATTTTTTAATGATTTAATTCCAAATCACTATTTTCGTAGGTTCTTTATTGACAAAAGAAAAATGCCGTAAGAATCGTTGTAGGTTTCATATTGGCATTAATTATATCATTCTAAGTGTAAATATTATTTTATTTTATTCATAAAATGACAGGTCACAGATAAAATTCTTATCTGTAGCCATTTGAAAATTCCTTAGTTTTGACCAAAAGGTTGATTAGTATATTACAAAAATATAAATATTAAATACTGCGTTATCAATCGCTAATATTTTAAAGAAATATTTTATATATAATATGATTGCTTTTAATCGATATTGCACACTTTGAAACTATGTATGGTCCCGAAAGCTGTGCTAAAAACAGCAACAGCAAATTGAACTGACTAGTGGCTGCTCCTTGCGTTGAACATTTTCTTTTGAAATTTGATGCTGAATCCACGTCAGCTTATCATATCTAAAGCAGATCTCGCGAAATTAAACTTTTAAGTACGGCAAGATTTTTGCCATTAAAAATTCCCCACCATATATCGTGTTCTCTATCATACAGGGTCCATATTATTTAGTTATTCTCATAAGACATATAATATTTAAAATACTTTTTGTATTCTATTCTGTTGTAGGAGTTTTGTCCGTGGTAACAGATCCGGAATGCTTCGTGAAGCTTCGTAAAGAATGTGATCCAGGTTTGGTTCCAAGGAGATATCCTGACACCATTGAGGAACTGGATACTATGTGTCGGTAAGTGGTACATACCAGTAAGTATTTTAATAGTTACAAAATATATCAGCTTTGCTGATAAATTTAAAATAGTTATAGCAATAGATATTATTTATCTGAAAAAGCTGTACAAGTGAAGAATTAGTTCTGCTATGTTGATGTAATTGTATGTATGGTGTGTTGGTAACATTGTAGGTATATGCAGCAGTAAATATTACGTGTAGATAAAGGCCCTAATAGTGAAAAAATATATTTCCTTTTTTTGGTTTGTATGAAATCGCTGACACATACCATTATTAAAATGGATACTCTTCGTTGGTAAATATAAAATCGCTGAAGAAATATATATTATTTGTCAGTAAATGTTATACCAGCAAAAAAATGCATCGCATTTGTTGGAAAATGAAATCGGAGGAAAATTAAATATTATGTATAGGTACATACCTTAATAGTGAAAAAATATATTTCCTTTGTTGGTTTGTATGAAATCGCTGAAACATACCAATATTAAAATTGATACTCTTTGTTGGTATGTGTGAAATTGGTGAATCATACAAGTGATAAAATTGATACTTTTTGCTGATAAGTACAAAACCGCTGATGCAATTAATATCATTTGTCGATATATACAAAAAAACGTAAAGTGCACCATTAAAAAAAATGATCCCATTTGCTAGAATATGAAATCAGGGAATCAGTAAATATTATGTGTCGATAAATGCCTTATCGGTGAAAAAATATATTTCCTTTGTTGGCATGCATGAAATCGCTAAAGCATACCAATATTAAAATTGATAACTTTTGTTGGTATGGGTGGAATCGAAGAATCATACCAGTGATGGAATCGGTACTCTTTTTGGTAAGTGTTGTTGTTGAGACCCAGACCGTCCGACCTACCAGAAAGATGTGAGGTAACCGTTTGGAAGGCCAGGAAGTGCCATCCAATTTAGATCGGAACCCAGTGGGAGAGGCATACACAGGAACCTTTCTCTCATTCCCCTACCACCAACCTCTTGCAAGGACTAACGGACCCATATGTTTAACGTGATCGTACTCCGCGCGAACGCGGCGGCGGTTTTGGCAGTGGCTGTAATCGAACCCCGGCCTACCATGTGCAATTTCCGCGCTCTAACCACTGAGGTACGGCACCTTCATTGTTGTTGGTAAGTGTGAAATCGGTAAAGCAAAAAATATTATTTCACTGGTACACGTTATACAGAGAAAAAATTATCAAGGAAATAATTGTTGTAGAAATAATCAAAGTTTGTTGTTCTTTTAAACTCAAATATATTGTAATTGTGTTGTTTCAGAATGTAGATGCACAGAAATTAAGCTAAAGTAAAGCGGTTTTAGGACGCATACAGCGCTAAATATAAAGTTAGAAAACTTTAAAATTCACGATTTTGACATAAGATGGGTGCCACCTTTTATTTTAAAGTGGGTCACGTGATATTTTCATATAATATGAGTGTCATTGCTATTTTAAATTTTATTTAAAAAACTACCGAATATATTTTGCTGAAATTTTTTTCATATTTTTCTGGGATAATTTGACTATTTCTTAAAACTTTGGAAGCAATTTGTGAATTTTAACTTCGCTTTAAAAGTGTTTGAAAAATTAGGTCCCATAGGGTTTAATGTATTTCATTCTTTCACCCCGGGTATAGTCCAATTCTAATTGGGTGATATTGTTCATTTATATTCCCATAGGTATCACAGACCGTCTGAACATCATACTAAAATGTTATTTTAATAAAGTCATTTTTACGGCAGTTATCGTGGAACGGACAGACAGACAGACAGAATGAACATAGTCATAAACGATTTTCAACTATGTTGTAAAGTGTTAAAAGAATGCTGAAATCACCCTCGAAACAATTGTTCACACTTACTTTTCCTCCTATGCCTGCATTCTTTAAGGAAGTATTTGAATATTATAACTATCACAGTATGGCCTGTCAACGTTGTTCTAAGAATGACAAACAACTGTAGTCCCGTTGGATCAAATTGCACATGTACTTACCCAAATTGTTCTAAGTCTCATTTTTAGTAAGTAAATAAGTTATGTGTTAGGTTAGTTCAATATAGTTTAACATGGATCAGCTTATATTGAAATTCTAATTTTTACTTTCCTTATATACATAGTATAATCGATAGAGAAAGTATATTGTGACGGAGTTGAAAATTCGAATTCCAGTTTAACCAGACGCCAAAAGGGTGATGTCTCTATGTGTGTGGATCTCTTTGTGTGAGCGTAGCGAATATTTGGCGACTATTTTAAAGGTTGCTAATGTGACAAAAATGTCACCAAATTGATACAAATGTCACCAAATTGATAAAAAATGACGCAAAATGGGAAGTAATGTTCTGCAAATTCTGATTTCCGTCATGTGACGGTCACCTTCTAGTATATAAGATTATTTTTTTCTCCTCGTTTATTACTTTCCTTATATACATAATGTATAAGGAAAGTATTGTGACGGGGTCGAAAATTCGAATTCGAGTTTTCGACGGGAGAGCACGTTTCAAGCATCCCTGATCACGAATCAAACATTTTTGAAGTGATGTCTGTTTGTGTGTGTGTGTGTGAAAGTATGTGTGTGTGTGTGTGTGTCAGTGAGTCTGTGGAGACGATAACTGACGAACGAATGGACCGATTCGAACAAAATTTGGTACAAAAATCACAATCCGTAAACACTGGAAGCCTATTGTTTTAATATGCAATCAAATGTTCAGAACCCCCCTAAATTTTCGAATGAAATTTTGAAAAAATCGTCAAAAAATCAAGACCGCTAATAAAGTTGCGCAAATAGACATTTCTTATGTAATTTTTCATTAGAAAACGATTGGCATAAATTTTAGACCACTAAACTGAACCGTTCTCGAGATATTGCACATTTTTCAAGAAAATTATCAAAAAGTTATATAAAATAAAAAATAAAAATATTTCCTATTGAGAAACATGTTCACTTTTCATATGTAATACCATGCGATAAACTTTGTGATATCATTCTCGTGGATCTAGCTCGTTCCATTCATAAAAAAAGATATTTTGAGTAATACTTTTGTATTTGAACGCCAATAGTCATTTATCTGCTGTAAGAATAACTTATTTCTCCGTCCATAACGCTTGGCGAGATTTTGGCGACGAATTTGGCGGAATGTCGCCAATTTGGCGACATTTTTAATTGTTGCCATATTAACCAAAATCTCGCCAAATTGATAAAAATGACGCTAAATCAATGAAAATGACGACTAATTGAAGAAAATTCAATATCATGGAAAGAGTATAAGTAACTACTATAAGAATAACGTTTTTTTTAGCTGTAAAAGTAGTAAATTCATTGCATTATATAAGGAAAGTCATGTGCTGCCCACATCAGATTTTTTTTAACTCGTGGTGATGCATTTGGCGAATTATCTAACGACGTATCGCAAATTTGGTGATATTTCTCCCCAGGTTGAGGAAAATATCATCAAAATAGCAAAAATGACGCTACATTAATGAAAATGAAGCCTAATTGATGAATTAATTATTAAAATGTTTTAATATATTACATCCCTTAATAAGTCTCCGGTCTAACTAAGAAAAACAATTTTTTTTTAGAAATTCGACTTTATTCATCAACATACTCTCCTTCAAGAGTGGTACATTCATTCCAACGCCCCTCTTACTTTTCGATGAATTTTTTGTAGAACGATTTGTCTTTGCTCTCAAAATAGACCTCAGTTTCGGCAATCACTTCTTTATTTGAGCCAAATTCTTGAATCGAAATCGATCTTTTTGATTCAGGTGTGTAGTAATGGATCCATGTTTCATCCATTGTCACATACCGACGCAAGAAATCCTTCTTATCTCGCTTGAGCAACTTCAAACAGCGCTCTGAATCGTCGACGCGTTGTTGTTCTTGGTCCGGTGTGAGCAAACGCGGCCCCCACTTCGAAAGCAACTTACGCATGCTCAAATTTTCGTGTAAAATTGTAAACACACTACCTTCTGATACCTTTAAGGTGTCAGCTATCTCACGCAACTTCACTTTAGGGTCTTTCAAAACTATTTTGTGGATTTTTTTTATGTTTTCCGGAACAACTGCCGATTTTAGGCGACCAGAGCGTTCCGCATCACCGGTATTTGTACGACCGCCGTTAAATTCAGCATACCAGTCAATAATAGTTGATTCCCCTGGTGCAGAGACTCCACAACGCTTATCAAGCCACTGTTTGGCTTCAACAGTATTTTTCCCCATCAAAAAACAATGTTTAATCAACACACGAAATTCTATTTTATCCATTGTTTTGAAAATTACAAAACTGGGGTCACTAAAACCACTATAACCTATAAACTAATTGTCAGAATATCATGAAATTTTGACACGTGTCGTTTGAAGGTTGGTACTATCCAGAAATCATATGGGTCTGTCAACAGTGTTGCCATATATGTTGTTGTTGTTGTTGAAACCCAGACCGTCCGACCTACCAGAAAGGTGTAAGGTAACTGTTTGGACGGTCGAGAAGTGCCACCCAATTTAGACCGGAACCCAGTGGGGGAGGCATCCATAGGGACCGTACCCTCCTTCCCCTACCACCAACCTCTCGGAAGGACTTTCGGACCCACATGTTTAACGTGATCGTACTCCGCATGAACACGGCGGCAGTTTTGGCAGCGGTTGGAATCGAACCCGGGCCTACCGAGTGCAACTCCAGCGCGCTAACCAATGGGCTACCGCGCCCATGTTGCCATATATGTGTCAGACCGGAGACTTATTGAGTGATGTGTTATGAACCATATCGCTTATTGGGGATGATATCAATATTGATAATTGTTTATTTAGATTTGCGTGAACTATAAGTTAATTTGGTACTTCGAAATAGTTTTACATGTTGTCATCTAGAAAATCGCCAAATGTGGAATTCAACTTTAACAGCACAGTACCGGGAATCTGATACATTATTTCTTGACTGTAAATTGAGTAAATTCATAGTATTACATAAATTAATGTCCTGCCCACATCAGATTATTTTTGTCACACAATTTCGATATTGTGTTCATTTGTGGAAAATACGAATGTTTGAAACATCTGATTGGGTTTTAATATTAAATACTCATTATGCTGTTACTATATTTTAAATTTTACTTACAGTGAGACGACTGCTTATGGAAAATGTGCACTACCCGTGTTAAGAGAGTGCGATGAACCGTCGCATGCCAACTACATTGAAGAACTTGTGCAGTTTCTAGAGACGCGATGCGACAAAGAAAATCCAACTTACAAAGGTTACGAACTTGAATATTCTTTATACTTTGTCCAATCAATACAGGGTTGTTTAAAATTTTAATAAAAAATAAAAAATATGAATTATCTCTTGAAATACAGTATAGCAGAAAAATAGTTGCAATTTGAGAAATGTTTTAAACAAGAAAGAACAATCATGCATAGAGCATTAATTAGAAACACTCCAACTCAAATGAAATTTTATTTTAACATCTATAAAATACGATACATTCAGCGATGGTATATTTTAAATTATCACATTACTACAATAATTTATTATGTTTCAAAACTTTAAACTGCATAATAAAAATGAACTTCATTCAAAAGATGTCATCGAAATATACATCATCTAGGTCTCTATGTAAAAGCCTTAAATATTTCATTCATGAACTTTTATTCCAGACTCCAGAGCAGAATACTCGTGCATGAAAACAATTCAGCAATTCTTATACAACTCAACATTCATTCTGCAACTATACATTCTGCAAACCTTAAATTTAAGCTATGTTGTAGAAATACACTACGTGGCAGTGGAAATGAGACATTAAGAAGGAGTCGGAAGAAATTGATGAAAATTGGCAAAAAGAGAGAGACTGTAACGAACAGTATGTTTATGATGCTCTTATACATGACACACAAATAGCTACTGCAAGCCTTCGGGTCAGTCGTATGGTCTGGGTTTTTCACACCTATACACGGAATTACCTATACACTGCCTATATCGGCGATACAGGCAGCAAGAGATCTAGGTACAGAATCAATGAACGCGCGAATGGTGCACTGAGGGGTGGCTGCATATTCCCTGTTAACCATTTGCCAGAATCCATCTTCTAAACGCGGCGGTGGCAGCGCACGCAAGCGATTTCCAATCACATCCCAGATGTGTTCGATTGGTGAGAAATCAGGGGAGACTGGTGGACAGGGAAGCACCTGCGTACCTTGCAGGGTATGTTGGCTGATATCTGCCGTGTGTGGTCGGGCGTTATCCTGCTGGTAAATTGCTTTGAGCATCCTCTGCATGAAGGGTAGTTTTACAGGCAGCAGCACGTCATCCACGTTTCGTTGTGCCATTGAGGTCGCGATAGTGCGGTCGCCATAGTGCGGACCGAATCCGGTCCGCACTATGGTGACCTCAATACGGCACTATGGTGACCTCAATGCGTCCGTATTGAGTAACGGACTCAATACGGACCTCAATACGAACCGGAGGTAACCTGCTATTGAAAGCTGTGGCGCCCCAAACAATGATGCCGCGTTGTCGCGCGATGTGGCGTTCCACAAATGTGGCCGGATTGTAGCTGTCACCACTTCGGCGCCAGACTCTTACACGGCGACTATCTCTTCTAAAATAGAAGCGTGACTCATCTTAGAACACGACCATGTGCTATTTTGCCGTCCACGTAGATCTATATCGCCACTATTGCAAACGGAGGCATCTGTGCTGTCAAGTTAATGGCAGTCTTCTTAATGGGCGCCATGAGTGCAGATCGCCGGCGACCAATCGGCGGATAATGGTCCTGGTCGATATGGGAGCATCAATAGTGTCCTGCACATGCTGCAAAAGGGCAACGGAAGTGGCCTGCGGGGCAGCCAACGCTTGCCGGCGGATGCGTCGGTCCACACGTGCTTACGTAATTCTGGCCGTACAGGGACCCCTCAAACGTGCCACTTTCCCTTGTTCCAACCATCTGCGCCACAGCTGGTGCACCGTGGACACATGTAGATGGTTTCCGCTGAGATTTGAAGTATAGACCAATCTGCTCTTCAGCGACCGATCACCATACCCCTCGAGAAATCGTATGTCTGCTGCAACTGGCTCGGTTGGTGGCGGCCTGGCATTCTTTAAAATTACACGTTTCCTTTGAGACAAAAAAAAAGTAGAATAATTTCCCTGGCACATAAAGCCTCACAACTATAGCCGATTCTGTAGGTTCCTTCCCTTATATCTCACTCTACGTGCGCGGGACAGCTGCGCATTTCGCATCATTTACATAATTCGGTGAGTTGCGTCTACCCCATAATTTGCATATTTTTCTGCCCACCCCTTCTTAGTATCTCATTTTCACTGCCACGTAGTGTATATCAACACTTAAAACCATAAAAACATGAACTTTATTCAAATGACCTCATCGAAATATAAATCATCTGTTTCTTTATCTAAAAGCAGTGGATATTTCTTTCATACACTTCGATTCCAGACTCCAAAGCTAAATAATCTTGCGTGAAAACAATTCAGCATTTCTTATACAACTCATCTGACAATCACTTGTTTACATTCTGCATCCATTAAAATTAGACTTCGTTGTAGAAATAATCAAATTTTGATGATTATTTAAACACAGAAATACTGTAATAGCGTTAGAACAGAATATACATACATAGAAAATACGCAAAAATAAAGCGGTTTTAGGACCGATGCAACATTAAATATAAATTTTAAAGAACTTTAAAAATCACGATTTTGACAATGGGGAAAAAGATGGATGCCCTATTATACTTTGAGGTGGATTACGTGATCTCTTCATATTATATGGGTATAATTACTATTTTAATTTCTATTTAAGAATATACCAAAAATACTTTGCTGAAATTTTTTTATGTATTTCATGAGATAACTTAAATATTTCCTAAAATTTTAGAAGCAATTTGTAAAGTTTAACTTTGAGTAAAAAATGTTTGAAGAATCCGGTCCCATAGGGTTTAATGCATTTCACAATTTCACCCAGGGTTCAATCCAAAACAACGTGGCTATATTTTTTATTCACATTCCCATATGTCCCACAGACCATCTCAACAACATACTAAAATTTCACTTTGATAAAGTCATTTTTATGGCAATAGTAGAGCGAACAAACGGAATGACCAAAGTCATAAACACTTTTCATCCATGTTGTAAAGTGTAGGGTTTCAGACAATGGGAGTTAGAGTCACGTGACACGTTTCGATAAGAGTACAAAATGTAATTTTTATACTTTTATACGGGGGCACTTATTAGCAAATTGTTCATTATTCAGCAAATTGTTCATTGTTCAAAGCAAATTGTTCATGATTCATTGAAATATATTTTGAAAATAAAGTTACATCAGTCCAAAGGTTTTAGGTGAATAACATCTTACTTTGTGGATGTTTTGTTTTGCTTAAAGATTTTTAAAATAGTTTATATTATTAACCTTTTGCTTGCGGGTAAGACAGTGGACGCCAATGTCTACAAAAGGGGATCGGACTGTTTGGGATAGGGTATATCAAATTCCTGTCTTTTTGAGAGGTTCTTCGTTTGGGATGGACTCTGGCCCACCCGTAAGCGGAAGGTCAAAATATCGAAATTGAACAGCAATTTCAAAATAGTTCAAAATATTAAAATATCGAAATTGTATCCAGTATTTTTAAAAACTGAGAACCTGAAACCAAAATGCAATTTTTAGACCCTAAAGCGTATTCAATGAACTGCAAGTTACTTCTTATAGTTCGTAGTTATCACTTTTAGTTTTTGAAGTCTAAGCATTACAAACTTCAGGAAAGTAAAAGGTTCAATTTTCTTAAAATTGAAAAGACGATTAATTGTAAACTAACAGAGCTTGCAGAATGCACTTCGACAATAAGAGCTTGCAATTTCGATTCAGTAGCTCAGCGATAAAGCGTCGGCTGGCTGGTTCGGAGATACCGGGTTCGATTCCCGATTTGTAAAAAAGAATTAATTATCCAGAAATTGGATATTTTCTATTAAGTAATTTCGTTCTTTATTATTCATGTCTGTCATTTTCAGTTTAGAAAACATTTTGAAGGAAAGTAAACAAAATTAGGCAAAAACTTGCTTTTATACTCTGCTCTTTTTATGCTTATATGGCTACAGTAACTGGACTTTTTCTGTAGTTGCCATGTAAATTGATAATTATATGTTTTTCTGTGTTGTATTCCTGTGTTTTTCCTTCCGTCCCTTGTAGTTACTCTTTGTTGTTACTCTTTGTAGTTACTCTTGTAGTTACTCTTGTAGTTACTCTTCGTTGTTACTCTTTGTAGTTGCTCTTGTAGTTACTCTTGTAGTTACTCTTTGTAGTTACTCCTTGTAGTTACTGTATCCCTTTGGGTGAACTCTACGGCCCGGGAAATAAGTAAATAGCGAATGAGAAGTTTCTGCAAGTTAATAGCGCCATAACAGGATTTCTCTTCTAGTTAATTAATCATCTGTAGTATTTTCAAATACAGTTTCAGCAATTTCAAAAGAGAGGTTCGTATGTTCTGGTGTGATTCTTGAAATAAAAATGGAATTTATCCTCACCTTTCTCGCTGCCAAAGTGGTCCAAATGATCTTTATCATTTCAGAAAAATCCCTGGAGTAATTGCACTTTTTCTGCATAGGATATAATAGATCACATTGTCACCCAGGCCTATTTGACACAGATTTCACCTAGCTGACTTCAATAAGTGCCGTGTTTGGTCTGCAGAAGAAGAGACCCTCAAACAACGCATTTTGTTCTTCTGCACTGCAGAGAACTTCTTTAGAACTGTTTCAACAAAAAGGTGTCTTCATCTGTGTATTATATATGTCGTGTCCAGTGCTTGTTTTGTGTCTATTGCTGCTTTAGCCTATAGAAGACATCGTGAAAGCGGCCGCTAAATCGCTGAAATCAAGTATCAAGTTGTATAGTAAATTCAACCAGAAACATAGTATTTAGAAATTTCTGGGACCCAGGCTGAATTAGAAGTCCTTAATTCTAGAGTATGACATAGTTACTGTGCAGAATGTATTTCACTAAACTCGTAAAGTTTATTTGTCTCTCTATCCACGTTACATGCTTTCGCAGAGGATTTTTCTTAACCCTTTCGCGACGGCGGCATTCCGGAGCTGCCACGGCCCAAAAGACGGAGCGCTTCGCTTCCGAACTGTTCCCAAAGGACGGCAAATTTTTTGCGCTAAGCCTAACTCTCGAAAAAAAAATCACTAAAAATCAGCTATTCAACACAGAAATCTACTTTTTTCAGAAATAAAAGAAATATTTATTTTCTATTTGATGTATATTTTTCATACAGATCTGAATACAAAATACTCGTTAGTTGCTCCCATTCTTTTATCCGAAATAAACGAATAATTTCACTGCCTCTAAAACCCAAACAAAAAAAATACTATCTTATATTCCTATGATTCACAAACGAAATCATAACGTTGAATTGAAAACAAAACCCGAAACTCAATTATAAATTTGTTGATGCTGCGAGAACTGCTCTGTCTGTTTATATTACAAAATCATGTTTCACCGCTCCAAATGGAGAAATAATTCATTGGATCCTCCTTATGCCAAGGTCATGCATTTGCAAAATACATTGAAGTTAGTTTCACGGACATTTAACGCCATCTAGTAGACAAATTAAAACGTTCCACGTGAAAGGCACGTATGCGTACCACTCTCCGTTTACAGTAAAGTTTCCTCCGTCACAAGTGAATACCGTTCGTCCTTGAATGCAAGCTCGCAGCCGGCACACGGGCGTGCCAATCGTCCCGAAAGGGTTCTGTCAAAAGTGACTTAACTGAAACTTAAAGTACTTGATATTTCAACCTTTCGGTCCAAGGCCAATAACACTTAATGGCAGTGTTTTAAATCAAATTCAGTTTGTTGAGGACTTCACAACACAAACTTATCCTTGCTGTTTAAGGCAACGGACAACAGATATACTAATTGATATTGCACACGTCCAGTATAAATGACAAATATACAAGCTACCACAATATACTAGGCTGAGGATAATGATTACATGGATAATCATTTACAAAACTTATATGCTTACCTCGACGTTCTTTTACATCGCCCCGTATTGGGGCCACATCCCGAATACTAAAATCTTCCTAGTCATCGGTGTATCGAATGGGGTTTTCTTTCACTCACTACTCGAATTCTTCATTCATCCTCTACTCAAGAACACATCTTTCATTCCAACAAGAACCCTCTACTCAAGAACACTCTACTCAAGAACACTCTACTCAAGAACACTCCACTCAAGAACACTCTACTCAGGAACCCTTCTTTCCTTCCAAGGACACTGAAAACCTCACAATTTAAAACATATTCCTATTCTACAGCAGGATTGCAGAAAATGCTGAATAGATCGGTGATTCGTCTAATAATCGAACCAGTTAGTTTTGTTAGTTTAAGTAAACACAAATTATAATGGAAACCTAAGGAAATAATAATTGAATGATTGTTTAGACCCCCACACCACTGCAAAAAACGAGTGTACTATTTGGTGAAAAGAATGACTGTTTCACAAAAGAGTGCCTGTAACAAATTATCACCAGAAGAATGACTGCAACAGGTTATCCATCCTCGGAGTATAAAGAAAATGGATTCTTGTGTCTGCGGTTTAGCTTCATGCTCTGGGGTAACCATAATGCTTCTTAGTATGTCTATCGTAGAATCCGCCCTGAGTATATTTAAAATATAATACATCATCGACATTTGTTTGAAATAAGATGTTTTTCTTTACAGCAATAACTAGCGATCTTACATGCGTGGTTGATGCATTTAGATTGGCGTATGCTGGTGCTTGCTCTGACAGAGTTAGCAAGGAAAAAGAAGCTGCAGTCGACAAACACAAGGAGTATTTACATGAAAAAGGAATGTCCCAACAAGAAATTTTAAGATGCCTGTAAGTATTAATATCTATTAATATTTTTAGATGCCTAAGTATTAACACCTATTAATATTTTTAGATTCCTGTAAGTATTAACATCTATTAACATTTTTAGATGCATGTAAGTATTAACACCTATTAATATTTTTAGATTCCTGTAAGTATTAACATCTATTAACATTTTTAGATGCCTGTAAGTATTAACATCTATTAATATATATATATATATGCCTGTAAGTATTAACATTTATTAACATTTCCCTTCATAAAGAATACCTGATCGAATACAAGAAATACAATGACTTATCCCTCCCAAATAAATTTGGGGTTTCGATGTTTAAAGCAACCGGCGTTGACTTCAAACCGATAGAGCCGGAAGAGATAGACTATAAGGTTAGATCAAAGCTTTGAGCGTAAACTTAATATTCTAGCACAGTTGATCGAATACCAGAAATACAGTGACTTATCACTCCCAAATATTCAATATCTAGGTCGTCCAAAAATTCAATATCGTCCAAAATTCAATATCTTGGAAATAATATAAATAACTACTATGAAAATAATCTATTTTTTTACTGTAAAAGTAGTAAATTCAATTATATATAATAAGTATATATTCAATTATATATTCAATAAAATATAAAAGTATAAATTCATTATATACGCAAAGCCATGTGCTGCCCACATCAGATTTTTACTTTCCCTGCAATACATGGTAATGTATAGGGAAAGTATTGGAATCATGCCGAAAATCACAACTCGAGTTTTCGACGGATCTACACGTTTCGAGACCTCTAGAATACGAAAAAACCATTTTTAGCGTGACGTCTGTGCGTGTGTCTGTCTGTCTGTGTGTCTGTCTGTCTGTCTGTCTGTCTGTCTGTCTGTCTGTCTGTGTGTCTGTCTGTCTGTGCAGATATTGTATCCACTGTAACTAAAAAACTAATGGACCGAATTTCACAAAATTTGGTAGGTAAGTCACTTGTGGGCGGGGCTGGTGCTGATTAGTTTTGGGTACGATTCGGAATAAAAGAACCCGCATTTTTTTGCGAAATGGCCCGCAAAAGCTTGTATCCACTCTAGCTGAAAAACTAATGGACCGAATTTCACAAAATTCGGTAGATGAGTCACGTATAGGTCACTCTGGTGCTGATTAGATTTTGGTACGATTCGGAAAAAAATAAATTGCCTTTTTTTGCAAAACGGCCCGCAAAAATCTTCAAAATCTAAACTAAAGAACTAGGTATACTCATATATATCCATAAAATGCCCGTTTAATACGTAATGTTTAACGACGAAAATAATAAGACCAACCCCATTACACTAGGACTAGCCGTTCTCGAGATATTTTAGTTTTTCGTACTTTCCCTACGCCACCTTTGAAAATAAGCCCGGTTACCGAATGAGAACGAAAATTCAATAAAAGTTAAATAAATGTAATTAAAATAAAGAGAACGTGGATATAAGTCTGCAGGGAAAGTCATGTGCTGCCCACATCAGATTTTTTGTATTGCAGCTGTGTAACTGGTAAACTTTGTTTGTAAATGTTAGAGGTAATCTCTGGCCGCGAATTTTTACGATTTACCTCAATTTTGCCTTTTATTCTCTTGATAAAATTACTACCCAAACCATCATCACACACGACACAACAACCTTTTCCCGAAAGAGTCTGTGAGAAAGACGAAGAGCGCCGACTGAACCCACCTACTCTCAATCGTGAAACTCCCAGTCAGGACAACCAACGAAGTTTATTCTTCGATCGCACAGCTGCAGGCGGACTTGACGTCAATCGCTGAGCGACAGAAGAAAGGGATGGATATAACACCTTTCGGTGCTGTCATCTAGAAATTTCGAGAAATATCGTTATTTACTCACAAAGATAGCTTTTTGTCCCACGGTAAAATTACTGCTCACACCATTGTCACGCACAATACACAGAAACCTTTTCCCACTCGATATATGGGGAAAGAATGATATTTTACATCAATCTACAACGAATAAAACAGTAACTAACTGTTTTTCTTTCTTTTTTTTTTTACCAAACAGAGATTCTGTCTGGGAAAATGCCTGCACCTCAGCGTTAGTCAGCGAGAAATGTGGCAGCCTTGCTGGGAACGCAGTACTGGACATCGGTGTCAACCTAGACCACACACTTAAGACGGTCTGCAGCGAAGAAGTGGTTGCAGATTTACCTATCATAGCGGAAGGTTTTCTAATAGCTGAGAATGGAGAAAATATTCTGGAAAGTCTTATCCGCAGAAGGAAGTAAAATGAAAGGTTGTTCTTTTCGAGATGAATATTTTACTATCAATGCAATTTACTAACGATCAATTTTTTTTTGTATAAGGATGATTGTAAATCTCTCTTCACTGATTTTTTATTTCATTTGTATGCTTTTAAGCGTGAAATTCACATTTTGCATGTGATTTGGCTGCCTAATAAAACTCTATGCATTTGAAAATTATCCTGTTTTGATTCATTGAAATAGAATTCTTAATATTTTAATGTTTAGAATAATTTTAATGTTGATTATTTATGTATAGAAATTATGTATATAAATAGGGTTCCATTAATGCTGTAATGGCTCAGGCAAGGAAATAAAACGAGGACTTCAGGACGTATAAAAGCCGCTCATTGAAATTTTGACCCTCCTTACATATTTATCATCTACCTTCATATTTAATTTTCTCTTTTTGTAAATTTTACAGGTCTTTACAAATGCCATTTTGTCCTCCTTACAAATATTCATCCCCTAGTTTCATATTTGATTTTCCCTTTTTTGTGAAATTTACATGCCTTTACAAATGTCCTTTTATCCTCCTTACAAATACTTATCCCTTACATTCATATTTGACTTTCCTTTTTTGTGAATGTTACATGTCTTTACAAATGTCATTTTGTCTTCCTTACAAATACTTATCCCCTACATTCATATTTGATTTTCCCTTTATTGTGAATTTTACATGTATTTGCAAATGTCCTTTTAACCCTTCTTACAAATATTTGTCCCCAACCTTCATATTTAATTTTCCTTTTTCGTGAATTTTACATGTCTTCACAAATGTCATTTTGTCGTCACAAATATTTATCCCCTAGCTTCATATTTGATTTTCCCTTATTTGTGAAATTTACATGCTTTTACAAATGTCCTTTTATCTTCCTTACAAATACTTATCCCCTACCTTCATATTTGATTTTCCTTTTTTGTGAATTTTACATGTCCTTACAAATGTCCTTTTGTCTTCCTTACAAATACTTATCCCCTACATTCATATTTGATTTTCCCTTTTTTGTGAATTTTACATGTCTTTACAAATGTTCTTTCAAGCCTCCTTACAAATATTTATCCCCAACCTTCATATTTAATTTTCCTTTGTTCTGTGAATTTTACATGTCTTTACAAATGTCCTTTTGACCCTCCTTACAAATATTTATCGTCAACCTTCATATATGATTTTTCCCTTTTGTGAATATTACAAGACTTTTCATTCCTCAAAATATTATTGCAGATCCGAGACCCCTTTAAATCCTTTGATTCTCAAAGCGGCCGAAACGGCCCTACAAGCAGTATACCACAAATGGCCGAATAGAGATATCACGACCCCATTTTCTAAGTAGAAGGTTGGACCTCAAAACGCGGACAAAGGGGAAAAGGTCATTTGTCATTCATTCTATTCGTAAGTACTTTGGCGACAGGTTTTATTTTTGGCTGCTTACCTGGCGGAAAAACTTGGACTGGAGTGAAATGTCAGAGTATCATAAATTGCTGTTTTCAGAAATACCCAATCGCTTAACATGAGTACAACTTATTAGAAGACACCTAAATAGCAAATATTTCAAAATAACGGATACTAACTGGTACCAGCTACATGAAATGTGAAAACACATGCTGCAGTTTTCCAGTAGAAACTTCGTAAAATTTTAACCTTACTTTTAAAGTCATTGTTATTATAAACTTTCAAATACCCGGTTGTATTTAAAATTTTCTTATTTGAAAATGTCCTTTATTATTAAAAATTGTTAATGTGCTCTATATGCTGATCATTTGAAAACAAAAATCTACTTAAAACGGATAAAAAAATTTATTTGAATAAAATCAATCGTTTTGAACCTTCGCTCTAAAACTTGAATAAGGTCATTAATGTTCTAAAAATAGTTGTAACTAGTCACTAATATAGAGCCCCCCCCCCCCAAAAAAAAAGTATCAAATTTCTCTTGTTTTATGAGAAACATATTACAACAACTGATATTGCAAGATCTTGGACTTAAATGCAAAATTAAATTGTTCCTATATCGTTGTAATTGTAATGACAAGTTTATTTCCTATGTATTGTTAACATTGAAATAATCTAAAACTATTATTTATATTAAAAACCGACAGTTTCATTTTTTTATCTAAACTCGACCCCACTTGAGTGATATCCCCCCCCCCCGCATGGGTGCTCTGGGCATATTCACCATCATTCCGCTTGTTTCAGATTGCTTGTCATCAATAACTGGGGCATTTATACAATAAAATTTGTTGATAATTTTTTTGAATTTTAAAATCTTTTCAGGTTTAAGCATAAACGGCGCACAGTATAAATTTCTTTTAACATGTAAAAGGGGAAAATATGTTGAGTATTATTTCTCCGCGCGATAAAAAGTAAATTGTGTAATTTTTCTGATTTCCATCAAAAGGATATCAAATTGTGTGTTAATTATACTTTAAAATACAAGTGGCGTATTTAAAAAATACATCTATTTACATCGCTGCCATTTAATCGAGTTTTAGAATATATCGAATTTTCCGTTGATCTGGAAGCTGAGACGGAGACAATGAGACCAAAACTAAGGTTTTAGCTATAATGTATGCAGTCAATAGTCAAGCAAAGATGCTTAATTTTATTATTATTATTATTATTATTATTATTCATTCCTTTGCATCAAAGACCCTAATTAAAAGTTTAAAAATATTAAGTTTTTCCTTTGACCTAAAATATGAGACGGGTTGAACTAGTTCAAAACCAAGTTTCTGGAAGTGTATGTAATCGATCGTTTAGAAAAGTGGTTTTCAGTGTAATAATTATCGCTTTGCGCAGTAATCTTTGATTCGAAATGTAAAAATTTTGTATTTTCCATTTAGTTTCGTACCTGCCACAGAACGAGTGATACTAAAATGACGATTTTAGGTATAGTGGAAGTGCTAAAAAATGTCCGGATATCAAATCCGGATATAAATTTTCGTAAAAATCCATTGATTTTTGTGGCCGCTATCTTGTGCACAAAAAATGCACCACAGTCATACAGGAAGACAGAAAGCAAGACAGACGAGCAACATTATAAAAATTGTCAAAACGTGTTTAGGAGATCTTAAAATATATGTTGGTAACAAAATCGCGAATTCAAAAATTTCATGAAAACAGTACTTCCTTTAAACTATATTATATAGTATGACAAAGCAAAAAATTTAAATTGTGTGAAATCGAATGATTTAAATGGACCACAGTCATACAGGCAGATAGAAAGAAAGACAGATTGACATCACTCCAAAAATAGGCGAAACGTAGTTAGGAGGTCTTAAAAAATATATATTGGCAGCAAAATCCCGAATAAATAGTTTAATTACTACTTTAAGACGTTAAACACCTTAAAAATGTGGTTTTCTGATACTTACTGTTTAAAACAAAACTTTAAAACTTGTATTTTTTTCCCCCAGAAATCGCAGTCCGGAAAATTACAATGTTAAAATTAATATAACATAAAAATGTCAGAGTTAGAACTATGAAATTTGGGATGGAATTTTATAAAGTTACCATTAATTCGTTTTCAGTATTTGTACGAAAATTTGGAATTTTAAATGTACTGTGTTGGGTACATAGCTGTATCATGTAAAAACTGAGTTTATACATGAAAACAATTTTTATTTTTTTATCAGTATATAAATATATCTTGAAAAGAAATTAAGGAACACGCTTTACTTCAATAAAAAATATCTTAATTTAGTAAATATATTGCCTAAATTATTATTTATATAAATTTTATAAACTTCATAAACAATAAAATAATCTTTAGGTACTTTTAAAATACTCTTCAATAAAGTAAAAAGTAAAGTAGCTAATTTAAGATACTTTTGAAAGAAGTTTTTATTAGTTATTCTTAAATTTAGAAGATAAAAATGCTCGTAAATAAGAGCAAGAAAGATCAGTCATGCATGAAGCAGTGATTATGAAACACTTTCCAACTTTAATGCAATTTGATATAAATATCTCTAAAATACGATACATTTCTCGGTAATGTTTTTAAAATTATCACAATACTACATTAATTTATTATATTAGAAAACTTAAAACTTCATCGAAAAAAATGAACTTCATTCAAATGGCGGTATTGAAATATAAATTGCCTGGTTTAAACAACTTTAAATGCGATACATTCCTCGGTAATATTTATAAAATTATCATAATACTACAATAATTTATTATATTTGAACACTTCATCGAAAACAAATGAACTTCATTTAAATGACGTCATCGAAATATAAATCGATAAAGTAATTTAAATTTACTTAAACTAGGTTATTTGTAATTCACTCCATTTTCCTTTTATTAGCTTTTATATAATTCTGAATTTTTCGGTAAAGAATTCATAATTTTATCGTGATATATCATTTAAATTCAATTTTCAGCTTTTTAAATATTTCAGAATCATTTTCAAAATCTTGCTGGATTTGTATATTCCAATACATTTCCCTTCATTTCTTTCAATTTTCGTCCGTTAATTTGGTTGTTTTCTTCTTCAACGTTTAGAATTTTTGAATGAATGACAGTTTTATTAAAATCGTCTGTCATGAATTTCGTTTACTTTTTATCGATATGCGATTTCTCGCAACGGCTTTTAGACTTTAAAAGGCCGATTTCATGCACAGGTTTTTTTTGTTGGAAAAGTCATTTTTGCACTGCGGTACAGCTCGCTGTAACCCAAGGAAAGACTTTAAAAACCTATGCTATAAAAATAATATTACTTTATTATTATATGTAGTATTTTATGCTGAAAAAATACTACCCTAACTTATGCAATAAAAATACTTAACGTATGCACTTATGGACCTAGGTTTTTATATTAAGTTATTGGGGTGCTTAACCTTCCCAGAAACCCTGCATATTTTTTTTTATTCAAGTCTAGTTGTATGATAGAGAGCTAGTATTTCCACAATTGTTTTATACCAATCACATGAAAATGAAAACGCAAGAATTAATGCATCATCGTGTTTGACCTTGTACGTAACACCCTGCAATGAAACATCGTATATATATAAATATGAAAAACTCATTAATATATGTCTTTGTATAGTTTTAAACAATATTTTTTTCATTAAAACTATACAAAGACATATATTAATAGACTCAATTTTTATATTTTACTCTAAAGTCCAGTAATATCGTAATAATTTTACTTTCCCTGCAATACATGATAATGTATAGGGAAAGTACTGAAATCATACGGAAGATCACAATTCGAGTTTTCGACGTATCTACACGTTTTAGGACCTATAGAATACGAAAACACAATTTTTAGCGTGACGTCTGTCTGTGTGCCTGTATGTCTGTGTGTCTGTGTGTCTGTCTGTCTGTGTGCCTGTGTGTCTGTTTGTCTGTGTGTCTGTATGTCTGTGCAATGTATGTACCCACTATAACTATAAAACTAATTCTTTAAATTTCAAAAAATTTGATATGTAAGTCAGTTGTGTGTGACTCTGGGGCTGATTAGTTTGGTTACGATTCGGGATACGATTCAGAACTCGCGTTTTTTTTTTTTGTGTGAAATGGCCAGCAAAAATTGCCCGTATCCACTGTAGCTGAAAAACTAGCAGATTGAATTTTATAAAATTTGGTAAATAAGTCACTTAAGGATGAGCCTGATGGTGCTAATTAGATTTTGGTACTGTTCGGAAAAATACAACCTGTCATTTTTTGCCAAATGTCCAGCACAAATCGTCAAAATCTAAAATAAGAAACTACGTATTCTCAAATAGATTGATTAAATAATTATTTTATACGTAATTTTTAGCGATGAAAAGAATAAGACCAACCCTATTACACTAAGACTATTCGTTCTGGAGATATTTTAGTTTTTTTCGCATTTTCGCTAAGCCACATTTGAAAATAAATCCAATTATCAAATGCATAAAAACAATAATTAAAAGTGCAAATTCAGTGCAATTTTAAATAACTATGGGTGTTATTTTGTACAATTAAACCCAATTTAATGAATTATTGAAGAAATAAAGAAAACGTGAATATGAATCACCAGAGAAAGTCATGTTCTGTCCACATCAGATTTTTGATTTTGTAAATAATTTTTTAATAGAAATAAAACATTTCCTTTTTCATCTATCGCTTAAAAAGAATATAATTAAGTTTAATGGTAATGCTTTGAATTCGGAATATGATAGACAACGTATCTTCTATGCAAATTCAATGTTTTATCTTCGTTTTGCTCTACAGCTGCTTGCTAAGCATTTAATATAAAAAGACTTAACGTATACACTCAGAGACCTTACTTTATATATTAAGTTATTGGGGTGCTTAAAAACTTTACTAGAAATCCTGCATATTGTTTTTTTACTTTCACTGCAATACATGGTAATGTATATAGGAAAATTATTGAAATCATGCCGAAAATCGCAACTCGAGTTTTCGATCGATCTACACGTTTCCAGACCTCTAGAATAACAAAAAAAAACTATTTTTAGCGTGACGTCTGTGTTTCTGTCTGTCTGTCTGTGCAATGTTTTATTGCCTCTAACACAAAAATTAATTGACCGAATTTCATAAAATTTGGTAGGTAAGTCACTTGTGGGCGAATCTGGTGCTGATTACTTTTGTGTACGATTCGGGATAAAAAAAACCCGCCTTTTTTTGCGAAATAGCCCTCAAAACTCGTCAAAATCTAAATTAAAAAAACTACGTATGCTCAAATGTATCCATTAAATGCTTGTTTAATACGTAGTTTTTAACGAAGAAAAAAGTAAGTCCAACCCCATTGCACTAGGACTAGCCGTTCTCCAGATATTTTAGTTTCTTCATATTTTCTCTACGCCACCTTTGAAAATAAGTCCAGTTACCAAATGAGAACGAAATTTAATTAAAAGTGTATTAAATTTAATTAAAATAAAGAGAACGTGGATTTAAGTCTGCAGCGAAATTCATGTGCTGCCCACATCAGATTTTTACTTTTCAAACAGTATCGAGATACACATATCTCGTAAGAATAAAAAAAAATCCACGAAAATTTGCATAATTATTTCGAAAATCGAAATATCGAAGTTTGTTAATTTTATATTACGTATTAAACATATCACTCGCGTATATATACTAAAGTTTTAGGGACAAATATTTTTTCATATTGATGGTTTTAACAGATATTTTTTGAATGATATATATATATAGGTATCTGATGTAGATAAACCTTAGATAATGACTAATATGGATCGGGCCCGTAGCCAGGCAATGACCGGAGGATACTAAGCCTCCTCAAGAGGTATACAAAGGTCCCAAATAAAAATATTAAATTTTTAGTAGTGATATGACATTTCATAGAAAATATCATTCAAATTTTGCATTTCTTTGAGAGTTTTATTATAAATTATTTCGTTTTAAAGATTTTTTAATTTAGATGAATTTGTGATCATACTAATCATCAATATATTTACATATTTAATTTAAAAATATTTAAAAATTATGAGAATAGTATTTAAGATACTTTTGTATTATTGTGAGGTGAACTGTTATACGTTATAGAGTCGTAATCAACTGATAAGTAAAAGTTAATATCAAGCATTAACTCGTATTAATTTCCGAATGTTTCTACAAATTATTAACAGATTTAATGCAAGTTAATGATTACATTAAAATCAATAAGAATTATTATATATTAATATCGATATATAATAGCTATATAGATATTAATAATTAGCTCTTAGTTTGCAAATATAAATATGCAATTATTTATTAATAATTTACATGAACTGAAATGTATAATAGTAATTATTATGATATATAATTGCTAATAATGAATTGTGTTTTTGGTGAGCCCCTTCCTTCAAGACTACTGATCCGCCTTTAAATTTTCCTCCAGATCCTCTTCAATTTCGACTCTGGCAACGGTCCTAGTATGGATTAGCATCAAGTTTTGAAAGGGATGGAGGGACATACTAAGGAGTTCAATTTCCGGTTCTGGAGTGAAGCCACTTCGGAATAAACAAGAAAAACAAATCGTGCATAAATTATTGATTATGGAACACTTTCCAACTCCAATGCAATTTTATTTAAACATCTCTAAATTGCGATACCTGCCTCGGTAATGTTTTTAAAATTATCATAATATTACAATAATTTATTATATTTGAAAACTTCATCGAAAACAAATAATCTTTATTCAAATGACTTCATCGAAATATAAATCGCCTGCCTTTCCATATAAAATCAGCATTATTTCATTCACAAACTTTCTTCCAGTCCCTTCATTCATCACAATACTGCAATAATTTATTTTATTTAAATACTTAAAACCATGGAGGTACAAGTAATTTAAATCTATGCTTAAAACTTCATCGAGAAAAGCGCCTGCTTCTCTATGTAAAATCAATGAATGTTTCATTCATGTCAGCTATATTGCAGACCCCATGGACTAAATTATTTTGTGTTAAAAAAATACAGGAATTCTAATACAACTCATTCTATATATTTTGCTGTTTACATTTTACATAGGTGAAAAATAGGCTTAGTTGTAGAAATAATTAAATTTAGATGATCATTTAACCTGAAATATATTGTAATTGCGTTGCTTCAGAATATAGATGCACAGAATTTAAGCAAAAATAAAGCGGTTTAAGAACGGATACAACACTAAATATAAATTAAAAAGAACTTTAAAAGTCACGATTTTGATACAAGATGGATGCCAAATTTTATTTTAAAGTGGATCGCGTGATCTCTTTATATAAAAGGTGTAATTATTATTTTAAATTTATTCAAAAAAATACTGATTATATTTTGCAGAACATTTTTTTATATTTTGGGGATAATTTAAATATTTTGTAAAACTGTCAAAGCAATTTGTGAATTTTAAATTTGCTTAATTTTTTTTTAAATTTAAGTCCCATAGGGTTCAATGTATTTCATTTTTTCAATCCGGATTCAATGCAAAACTAATAGAGTGATATTTTTAATTTATATTCCCGCAGGTCCCACAGACCGTCTGAATAACATACTAAAATTTCATTTTGATTAAGTCATTTTTACGGCAGTTATCGTGCTAACGGACAGACAGAAAGACAGAATGATCAAAGTCATAAACACTTTTTAAGTATGTTGTAGAGCATTAAAAACATACGTTCCCCTTGCATCACCTATTCAAGGTTGGGTATAGAAAAAGCTTAAATTGTCACTGATATGTATTTAGCATAAAATTTCAGAGGATGATAAGAAATGTTTCCAATTTCGATTATTTTCCTACACCCGTAACAAAAATTTTTATTTTCATTGAAACATTTAGTTCTCGGAATCATATATAAGTAGATCTTAAATGATACCTTAAAACCTCAGCATTGTTTTCTATATTATATGTATTCAGCATTAAATGCTGTAAGGGATCGAGGGATTCACTAAATATTCCGACTTCCGGTTTATTTTCCACTTCCGATTCGGAAATTTATTTTGAAAAATTTATTTATTTTTTTAAAGTCGTCTATAGTTAAAGCTCATATGGTGACAGGGATTAATTCAGGATTAAATTCTGGAGAGTTAGTGGGGCTCACGAAAGATTTCCACTTTCGTTGTTAGAGATGTCAATCAATCCGGATTAAAATAATTATATTTTCCTTCCGACATATATTCTACAAGATTCCACATTGATATAACTTAGACGATGACTGACATAAAAGCAACATTCAAAACTGTTCAAAAAATTTGTGCAAAACAGTATTGAAAAATTTTTGAAGGGTTCCGGTGAAAATGATAGTACACATTAATTGCCCCTATAAATACTCCTTCATAAATTTCCTAAAAGTGTTTTCCTTGCTCACAGATTTGGCTTCATATATTTCCATTTTCATTTGTAGAGATGAAAATCAATTCCGATTAGAAAAATCTGATGTGGGCAGCACATGACTTTCTTTATATAATGCAATGAATTTACTACTTTTATAGTTAAAAAAATGTTATTCTTATAGTAGATACTTAAATTATTTCCATGATATTGAATGTTCTTCAATTTGTCGTTATTTTTATCCATTTGGGGGAGATTTTCGTTATCTTGGCAACATTTAATAAGTCGCCAAGTTGGCGACATTCCGTCAAAATCATCGCCAAAATAATGCCAAGCGCTTTGGACGGAGAAATATGTTATTCTTACAGCAGATAAATGACTATTGGCGTTCAAATATAAAAGTATTACTTAAAGAATCTTTTCTCGTGAATGGAGCAAGTTAGATCCACGAGAATGATGTCACCCACATGTATCACATGATATTACATATGAAAAGTGAACATGTTTCATAACAGTTAATAATTTTTTTTAATTTATGAGATTTTTTCATACATTTATTTTAAAAATGTGCAATATTTCGAGAACGGTTCATGCTAGCCTTTCTGTCAATTGTTTTCTAAGAAAAAATTACATAAGAAATATCTATCTGCGTAACTTTATTAAAGGTATTGATTTTATGATTTTGTCAAAATCTCACTCAAAAATTTAGGGGTATTCTGAACATTCGATTGTGTTTTAAAATAATAGGCTTCCAGTATTCACGGATTGTGATTTTTGTACCAAATTTAATTCGAATCGCTCCATTCGTTCGTGAGATATCGTCTCCACAGACTCACTGATACACACACACACACACATCATCTCAAAAATGTTCGATTCAGGATCAGAGATGCTTGAAACGTGCTCTCCCGTCGAAAACTTGAATTCGAATTTTCGTCCCCGTCATAATACTTTCCTTATACATTATGTATATAAGGAAAGTAATAATTATATTTTCCTTGCAACATTTATTTTACAAGATTCACCATTGAAAAAACTTAGACGATAACTGACGTAAATTTAGCATTAAAGACTATGCCCCAAAAAAAATTGTACAAAACCGTGTTTAGAATTTAAAATAGTTCCTGTGAAAATGCTACTACACACTAATTGTCCCACATATAAAGGCTCCTTTATGAACTTCCTAAATGCTTTATACTTGCTGACAGTTTTTTCTTCATAGATTTCCACTTTCGTTTCTAAGATCTCTATCAATGCCGACTAAAATAATTATATTTTCCTTCCAACATCTATTTTACAAGACAGGACATTGATAAAACTTAGACGATGACTGCCATAAATTCAGCTTTAAAGAATGTACCAAAAAGAATGTACAGAACCGCATTTAGGATTTAAAATAGCTTCGGTGATAATGTTAGTACACACTAATTGACACCATATAAAGGCTCCTTCATAAATTTCCTAATAGTTTTATGCTTGCTCACTTGATCAAAATTTTAAGCGTTGAGAAAAATTCATTTCTTGAGCACATTTGACATTTTCACTTTCCTTATATACATAATGCATAAGGAAAATATTGTGACGTTTCAAGCATCCCTGATTACGAATCAAACACTTTTGAAGTGATGTCTGTGTGTGTGTGTGTATGTGTGTGTGTGTGTGAATGTGTGTGTGTGTGTGTGTGCGTGCGTGCGTGCGTGTGTGTGTGTGTGCCTATGGAGACGACAACTGACGAACGAATGGACCGATTCGAAAGAAATTCGGTACAAAAATCACAATACGTAAACACTGGAAGCCTATTGTTTTATACGCAATCGAATATTCAGAACCCCGCTAAATTTTCGACTGAAATTTTGAAAAATTCGTCAAAAAATCAAACCCGCTAATAAAGTTACGCAAATAGACATTTCTTATGTAATTTTTCATTAGAAAACTATTGACATAAACGTTAGAACGCTAACATGAACCGTTCCTGAGATATTGCACATTTTTCAAAAAAATTATCAGAAAGTCATGCAAAATAAAAAAAATAATTCCTACTGAGAAACATGTTCACTTTTCATATATAATACCATGCGATAAATTGGGTGACATCATTCTCGTGGATCTAGCTCGTTCCATTCTTGAAAAAAGATACTTTGAGTAATACTTTTTTATTTGAACACCAATAGTCATTTATCTGCTGTAAGAATAACTTATTTCTTCGACCATAACGCTTGGCGAGATTTTGGCGACAAATTTGTTGGAATGTCGCCAACTTGGCGACTTTTTTAAATGTTGCTAAATTAACGAAAAACTCGCCAAATGGATAAAAAGGACGCTAAATCAATAAAAATGACGACTCATTGACGAAAATTCAATATCTTGTAAAGAATATAAATAACAACTATAATTTTTTTTACTATAAAAGTAGTAAATTCATTGCATTATATAAGGAAAGTCATGTGCTGGCCACATCAGATTTTTCTTTAACTTTATCTCGCAGGATGGAGATATTGAACTTAATTGAGGATTTCCGGATCTACGACGTAATGCAAATACAACGATAATAAAAAAAGTCGTAAAATTACGATAAAATGAAAGCCGATCAGAAATATATGCTCATTTGGAAGGCCAGCTGAAAACTCGCTTATTATTCAGTTATTCTGCTAGCACTGCTTCAAAATAAATCAGAATGCTGATATACGCCATCACTTTCCTGCTGTTCTCAGGTAAGCAATTCATTTAATCTTTTTGTAAGCCTTTTAGACTTCCCAGATTACGGTCAATAATCGGTACAACAGTCCAAGACAAGTATCAATTTTAAGATTTTAAGGACACGGATTACATATTTATTTACTTACGGGACGCGTTTGACGTAAACGCGTTTACGGTCAAGGTCACCGTTTGAAGTTGGAATTGCAAACAATTTGGATGTTTATATCTCAGTATTTAACAGGTAACAAGAAAGATCAATCATGCATAAAGCATTGATTATGAAGCACTTTCCAACTGAAATGCAATTTTATTTAAACATCTCTAAAATGCGATACATTCCTCAGTAATATTTTTAAAATTCTGACAATACCAGATTAATTTATTATATTTGAAAACGTAAAACTTCATCGAAAAAAATGAAATTCATTCAAATGACGGCATTGAAATAAGAATTGCCTGGTTTAAACATCTCTAAAATGCGATGCATTCCTCGGATATATTTTTTAAATTATCATAATACTATAATATTTTATTATATTTCAGAACTTAAAACTAAGTCTGTCTCTCTGTGAAAAAGCAATGAAGATTCCATTCTTCATGTCACTTCTATTCCAGGCTCCAGAGCAAAATAATTGTGTGTTAAAAAATTCAGCAATTCTTATACAGTTCATCTTACAATCGCTTGTTTACATTCTGTGTCCATTAAAATTAGGTTTCGTTGTAAAAATATACAAAGTTTGATGATCATTTAAACTCAAAAATTATGTAATTACGCTGGCGCAAAATATAGATGCACAGAATATACGCAAAAAAAAATCGGTTTCAGGACAGATGCAACACTATATATACATTAAAAGTAACTTAAAAAATCACGATTTTGACACAAGATTTATCCATGCACCAAATTTGAAGACTATACAGGGTGTCCCAAAAAGATTGAAACGCGCTTTAATTCTTTATCTGGAGATAAGTGGGCAATGTAAATTGCAAAAATGTTGAAAGCAAGGTAGGAAATAAGACGACGTTAATGAAATAGTCCTCCCATTCATTTTCAAAAAGTTACACTTTTTAAATTTTTATACAACCTTCTTAGACAAATTGGGTCAATCAGGAAATTTTTATTTTTAATGCAACAAGATCATTAAAAAAACCCGCATATCGGTATCTTTAAAATTGAGCGAGTTATATTTAATTGAATATTGAACATTGTGAATGGGGACCCTATATCAAATTGGAAATGTGAATTTGGGACATATCACAAAAAAGATAAAACTGGATGATACTACATAGGATACCTAATCGCGTAGAGAGTACCACTACTTTATATGTTCTTTGTCTGTGAAATGCTCTATTTAGATGCATTTGTGGTAAAAAATTTTGACACATATTAACGTATTTTTGATCTAAACAATTTTCATCGTCAATCTGATTATGATCCCTATTTTCACGGATGAAACAGCCTTTAACATGGTACGAAAAATTGGCATAAGTCAGATTTTTACCTTTATCATAATTCAGTTGATTTTAAAGATACAGATATGCGTATTTTTTAATGATCTTGTTGCATTAAAAATAAAAATTTTCTGATTGAGCAAATATGTGTAAGGGGGGCGTATAAAAATTTAAAAAGTGTAACTTTTGGAAAATTAATGGGCGGACAATTTCATTATCGTAGTCTTATTTCCTACCTTACTTTCAACATTTTTGAAATTTACATTGCCCACTTATCTCCAACAGGTAAAGAATTAAAGCGCGTTTCAATTTTTTTTGGACACCTTGTATGTCATCGCAAAGTATGCTTTTCTACCATTTCACTTTCCGGAAGGAAGTACATTGTGAAATATCGTATCAATCGAAATATTTTTAAAGATCTTAAAACTGAAGGGCAACATCTGTAATCGCAATCGCATGGATCCATAATATCGATTTTTCAAAAATGTTCGTCTTTTATGAGAAAGTCGGGTTGAGCTACACTCCTGTGATTTTTTTTCTGTGAAAAATCTTGCGATCTAAGTACGGAGTAAATCATGAACAAGAAATATCAATCATGCATAAAGCATTGATTATGAAACTCTTTCCAACTGCGATACGATTTAATTTAAACATCTCTAAAATGCGATATATTCATAATATATTTTAAATTATCGTAGTCCCACAATAATGTATTTTACTTAAAACATAAAACCATGCAGGTAAAAGTACTTTCTTACTCCAAACATAAAACTTCATAGAAACATCCAATGCTATAATATCGTCTGCTTCTCTGTGTAAAATCAATTAATATGTCATTCACATCACCCATATTCCAGACTCCAGAGCTAAATAATTTTGCTTTAAAAATTCAGCAATATTTATACAACTCATGTTACAGCTTGATTTGTTTACAATCTGCACATGGTAAATTTAGTCTTCGTTGTAGAAACAATCGCAGTTTGGTGATCATTGAAACTCAAAAATTTTGTAATTGCGTTGGCACATAATTTTTATACACAGAAAATATGCAAATTAATAGTTGTTTTAGGACGAAATGAAAGCTATAAATTTAAACCATCTTTAAACGTCACGATTTTTACACAGGGGGACAGAATTAATGCCATATTTTCCTTTGAAATGTATCATGTGATGTCTTCTCATAATATGGATGTAATTGTTATGTCAATTTATAGTCTGGAATATGGGTGGAATATGGTTGTTATGAATATTTCATTAATATTACCCATATTTCAGACTCCGGAGCTAAATAATTTTGCGTTAAAAATTCAGCAATATTTATACAACTCATGTTACAGCTTAATATGTTTACAATCTGCACATGATAAATTTAGTCTTCGTTGTAGAAATAATCGCAGTTTGATGATCATTTAAACTAAAAAATATTGTAGTTGCGTTTGCACATAATTTATATACACAGAAAATATGCAAATAAAAAGTTGTTTTAGGACGCAATGAACGCTATAAATTTAAACCATCTTTAAACGTCACGATTTTTACACAGGGGGACAAAATTAATGGCATATTTTCCTTTGAAATGTATCACGTGATGTCTTCTTATAATATGGATGTAGTTGTTATGTTAATGTTTATTTAGATTGCTGCTAAACATATTTTGCTGAAATTTTTTACACATTTTATCTGATAATTTTAATACTTCCTAAAATTCTTTAAGCAATTTGTGAATTTTAACTCCGCTTAAAAATTCTTTGAAAAATTAGGTTCCACTGGGTTCAAGGTATTTCACTTTTTCAACCCGGGTTCAATCCAAAACTAATTGGGTGATATTACTCATTTACATTCCCATATGTTTCACAGACTGTGTCAACGACATACTAAATTTTCATTTTGATAAGGTAACTTTTAAGACAGTTATCGTGAGAACGGGCTGACAGAATGAGCAAAGTCATAAACACTTTTCAACTATGTTGTAAAGTGTTAAAAAGCAGACCATGCGAAATAGATATACTCTATAACAAAAAAATCGACGCACCAAGAAGGAGTTGTCCGATTGTAATTATTGCATAATAAAGTCTTTGCATAATAATGAAATTTTGTATGCAAAGATATTTTGAGCGAACATGCAAATGAAGAAAATTTGGTGTCCAATGAATAAATAGTGGGAGCTCCAGCGCCTCGGAACTGCGCATTCAGCAGGTGTATATCTGGGCAGGTGTATATCTACATGTGGGAATGGTCTGGTGTTTCATCTTCTTTGATAGCCGGACCCCTTTGGTAGTCATTTCTAGCAAACTGATAGCACAGCGGTACGTAGACAGCATTCTACGACCGGTTATATTACCGTTCCTTTTGCGACATCCCGAGACTTACTTTTCAACAAGATAATGCTCGACCGCACACGGCACGTGTTGCTATGAATTGTCTTCAAGCTTGCCCAACACTTCCTTGGCCAGCTAGGTTTCCTAATCTCTCTCCCATAGAGCCCATTTGGAACGTTATGGGAAGGCGACTGCAACCATCCCGGAATGTTGATGATTTAGCCCCACAGTTGGAGACAATTTGGCAAGACATTCCGCAGGACACCATCCGTGAACTTTATCAGTCTATGCCACGCCGGATGGCATCTTGCATCCAGGTCAGAGGTGGACCAACGCCTTATTGACTTCCTCGCTTTGTATACGGTCAAATTCTAAATCATTAAATTGTTCTGAAATTTTAATCGTTTCTTTTTCTATGTATGGTCTTCACATCCACCAATTTTTATCACAATCGGTCAACTCCTTCTTAGTGCGTCGATTTTTTGTTATAGAGTGTATTTTATAATGATTAGAATTTGCTTAGCAATCTCAATAGTACGGTAAAATATTTGACACTAATAACATTCAGCACACCAACATGCAGCGGTCATAATTATTATTTATTCCATAAAACTTCTAATATCTAACACGTGTCTAACATGTTATTCTATTATGTTGTAGGAGCTCTGTGCTTAGTATCAGAGCGTGAATGCTTTGCTAAGATTAGGACAGAATGTGATGCGTATCGGGTTCCAAATACATTTCCTGACACCATTGAGGAAGCAGATGCTATGTGTCGGTAAGTGCTATTTCAGTGTAAAAATATATGACATTTGTTGGTAAGGGGGAAATGGTTAAACCAGTAATAAGTTTTTGTCTATAAGTATTATGCCAGTTAAAAAAAAATTGTGTGGGCAGCACATGATTTTCCCTTCAGATTTATATCCACGTTCTCTTTATTTTAATTAAATTTAATTCAGTTTTAATTCAATTTTCGTTCTCATTTGATAACTCGACTTATTTTCAAAGGTGGCGTAGAGAAAATACGAAAAAACTAAAATATCTCAAGAACAGCTAGTCCTAGAGTAATGGGGTTGGTCTTATTCTTTTCTTCGTTAAAATTTCCGTATAAAACAAGCATTTAATATATTTGAGCATTATATATTAAAGCATTATTAAGGGGATATATTTGAGCATACGTAGGGTTTATTTTAGATTTTAGCAATTTTTGCGGGACATTTTGCAAAAAAAGGCAGGTTATTTTTTTCCGAATCGTACAAAAATCTAATTAGCATCAGGGTGTCATTTATTTGTTTATTTGATTTTTGTTAAAAATTTTCCCCCCAAGTCGTGCGAGTGTCATGTTATCATTTAAAATTTCTTTTTAGTTCCCGCCAAGTAGTGCGTATGTGCCTGTCGTCAATTTGTTCTTTTCCGCCAAGTTGCTCGGTTTTTGTATTCTAGCCTCTGTTACCACCTTGGCCAGTTTTCTTTGGTCGGTCCCTTAGAGAGAGGAAAAAAGAGTTAATGCAATGGTTTATAGGTACTGGATTATACTATATGGCGATACCTTATTATGTTGTCTCTTTGTCTCTTTATTTGTATTTGGTTGTGGAAGTGTCAGGTTAGTGCTGGGGTGGCTCTTTTCCCGGCCGTGCTTTCCACCCTTAATGCCCTTTGTTGGTAAGGGGCCCGGTCTGGGTCGCAAAAAAAAAAAAAAAAAAAAAAAAGTGACTTATCTACCGAATTTTCTGAAATTCGGTCCATTAGTTTTTTAGCTAGACTGGATACAAGCACTTGCGGTCCATTTCGTAAAAAAATGCGAATACTTTATCCCGAATCGTACCCAAAACTAATCAGAACCAGATTCGTCCACAAGTGACTTACCTACCAAATTTTATGAAATTCGGTCCATTAATTTTTTTAGTTTGAGTGGATACAAAATCTGCACAAACAGACAAACACACAGACCCACACACAGACGTCACTCTAAAAATAGTTTTTTCGTATTCTAGAATACTCGAAACGTGTAGATCAGTCGAAAACTCGAGTTGCGATTTTCGGCATGATTCCAATACTTCCCCTATGCATTACCATGTATTGCAGGTAAAGTAAAAGTTGATCCCGCTTGATGGTAAATTTAAAATAGTTGAAGCAGTAGATATTTGTGTGGAAGGAAAAGAACATTGGTAAAAGAACATTTCCTTTTCACTTTCCCTGTAACACACAGTAATGTATAGGGAAAGTACTGGAATCATGCCGAAAATAGAAACTCGAGTTTTCGACGGATCTACACGTTTCGAGACCTCTAGAATACGAAAAAACTGTTTTCGTGGCGTCTATATGTGTGTCTGTGCAATATATGTATCCACTCTAATTAAAAAACTAATGAACCGAATTTCACAAAATTCGGTAAATAAGTCGCTTGTGGGTTACCCTGGTGCTGATTAGAAGTCGTTCTCGGAAAATCGTTGATTTATTCTCTTATAAAACCTAGAATAATTTTCTTCTGTGTTTTCAATAATTTTAAAAAATAAGAAAAGTCATAAAATTTCAATGTGCTGGGATTAGCCGTTTTGGGGAACTCGTTTCTCAAAGTACTTATGTGGTCAAAATGACTGCTTCCGTCATTCTAGTGTTAACGTCTCGGGCATGTTCAGCCAAACGTATGCATACCATACGTTTAGAGCAACCTATATAAAATTTAAAATCATTATCAGAAGAAAGAAGGGATACCACATATACCCCAGCTTGGCTTTTAATGTTTTTCCTATCTCTAAATTTATCAGTGCATATACGATTAAACATAGTGATCACAGGTCTAAATGAGCAGGTCTAAATTTAAATTCGGTGCAAAATTGGATAAGGAGACGAATAATTTTTGGGTGATACGGAAAACTACCTTTTTGAACGGCATGCGGTTGTTAACCTTTTCCTTACGGCGGTACAACAGTGGTACCACTGAAAATATCTTCTTCTAGAACGGCGCTGGTTCAACTGCTGTACCAGTCTTTTTCACACCCATTTTTCTGGGAAAGGAGTGGAACGCCTATTGCACCTGCCTGCAGCCCTTCGTCCAAGTTTCTCTTGGCACAAGGTAAAATGAGCTACGAACAAAAGACAAGTCATTGAAGATGTTTAGACAGAGATGGAATTTTCAGTTATTTTGCCGTTCAGGAGTTGAAAAAGTGAATTCTTGAAGCCGTAACGTAAAGGTTAACAGAATTGCGTTTTGAATTAGGTTAATACATTTTCGGCGAATTTGAGAAAACTGTTTATAAGCAAATTCAAAAGAGTAAGCAGCATCTTGACCTAGTTTAAAGATAACGTCAGTTTCATTATTTAAAGACGAAATGGAGGAACAGACATTAAAAACAGGATTAAAAAATGCACTAAAAGAAGCTTGTTTTAGACGAGATGGGATGAAAAAATTAGCAGGAAAACAAGTGTTAGTGAAGATGGATTTCCGATAGATGGACGTTTGGAAACCGAACGGATTACGAGAAATTAGAACATCCAAAAATGAAAAAGAAATATTAGCTTCGTGTTCAACAGTAAAATTATTGGAAGGATAATAATTGTTAACGATATCCAAAAAATTGAGAAAGTCCCTCAAACTATGATCCCAAATAACATTATCAACATAACGGCGCCATAGAATAGGTTTAAGGGTCAAAAATGGCATAATCTCAGTCTCGAGTTTCTGCAACGCAGCTTCAGCAAAAATATCAGACAAGGCTACCCATAGAGGCGCCCGAAGTCAGCAAATAAACATCACCGCAGAAAACAAAATAATTGGTATCCGACACAATGTTTAATGCACAGGTTATTGCGTCGATAGATGTAATACTGCAATTTTGTTTTAAAAGCCTTTCGGCAATAACACCAATAGTATTACTAATGGGAACGCTGAGAAATAAGGAACAACATCGAAGTCTGAGGAGGGGACAAACCACTAACGTCAGGGGGTAAACTTAAGACTAATATGTATAACATCGACTAGCTTTAAACCCGTCTTTGTAACCTTGGACTTCCAGGAGAGTGCGTCAGGTGGCCCCACTTGCCATCTCATATCTGCGTCCATTTCGATGTTTAAAAAATCAGATTGCTTTACAGTATTTCAAAGTTATTATGGTTTTACTACATTTTAAATTTTATTTTCAGTGAAGTGTCAAATTATGCAAAATGCTCACTACCCCTTTTAAGAGAGTGTGGACAGCAGAAGGATGTCGACTTCGTTGGAAATCTCGTGAAATTTACAGAGACGCGATGTGACCCAGAGAATCCAACTTACGAAGGTCATAATCTTAAGTATTTTCTATACTTTTAAAGTATTTCAAACCAAGATCGTGACTCTTTTATGAAGTATTACAATTTACTCCACTCTAAATTAAACTTCCAATAACCTAATTATTAGAGTTCGACGAAGGAATGCCGACAATTAACAAAAAATCTGATGTGGGCAGTACATGACTTTCCCTGCAGACCAGGGGCGGCATTTCAGCATTTCATTTGGGGGTGCGAGATTTGTATGAAAATCCCCAATATGAAATAAATAAAATGTTTGTTAACAGGGGGGAAGAGGGATCACAAAAGTAAATTGATGTTGAGAAAAATAATTGTTGCTAACATAATTTTTGTACATAATTGTGGTAACATAATTGTTGTTACCATAATTTCTCTAAATATAATTTATTTACCTGTTATTGAAGTTTTAAACGCCGGTTCTTAGAGTCTGGATGAAGAGAAAATTTTGTTCCAATATCATCATAATCCAGGGGTATATCCTATTCTATAGCTAAAGTAGCTAAAGATGAAAGTCTTTCTTGTACCATTGTATTGCGAAAATAATTTTTCAACCTCCTGAGACACGGAAAATACTTTTCACAACTGGCTGAGCTGATTCGCGCAGTCAAAAATAATTTAACTAATAATGTTATGACAGGAAATACATTTTTTAAATTCCACTCTTTTAAATAATTCAGGCGACTTTTAAAATTGGTATGGTCTATGTTTACATTTTTCACCATCGAATAAAACAGTCGCAATTCACATAGCAATTCCTCTTTCTGGAAGTTATATACTTTGCATATGGTTGAAACTTTATCTTTTTCTTTTCCGATATCTTATCCGGATAATACTGAACTAAGAGCAAACAAAACGGATATATTGTTTTCATTAAATCTTGACTCAATTTCATTAGATACACAATCTATAATTTCATATTGAATCTGTGATATGATTTAACATCATCATGGGGACTTTTTTCACCTTGGGGATTTTTCTTCACTGAATTTGCTTGGAATTTTTTTACGCCTTTTCAATTTTGGTCCAGAATAAGAAAAATTTGGGGGCGCGACCGCGCCCCCTCATTGCCGCTCCTGCTGCAGACTCAAATTCATTTTTTCTGTATTTCTTTAAAAACTCATTTAATTGCACAAAATAACACTAAATTTGCATTTTTAATTCAATTTCTGCTTTTATTTGGCAATTGGACATTTTTCCAAAGGCGGCATAACAAAAATGCGAAAAATCTCAAATACCTCGAGAATGGTTAGTCCCAAAGGAATAGAGTTATTCTTATTCTTTTCCTCGTCAAAAATTACGTATAAAACAAGCATTTACTTGATACATGTGAACATACGTAGTCTTTTTTCAGATATTGGCAATTTTTGTGGACCATTTCGTAAAAAAAGGCTGGTTGTTCTGTTCCAAATCGTACCAAAATCTAATCAGCACCAGAGTATCCCACAAGTGATTTATCTGTCAAATTTAGAGAAGTTTGATCAATTAGTATTTCAGCTAGAACGGATACATGAAATTTTTGCGGGCCATTTCGCAAAAAGGCGGGTTCTTTTTCTCTGAACTGTACTAAAAACTAATCAGCACCAAGATCACACCCAAGGGCCTTACCTACCAAATTTTATGAAATTCGGTCTATTAGTTTTTAAGTTAGAGTGGATACATACATTGCACAGACACACATACGTCACGCTAAAATAAGTTTTTACATATTCTGGAGGTGCCGAGACGTGTAGATCCGTCGAAAACTCGAGTTGCGATTTTCGACATGATTCCAATACTTTCCCTATGCATTACCATGTACTGCAGGGAAAGTAATAAACAACTTTATTTTCACATAACTTCACTGGGAACTCAAAACACACATATATATACATATATATATATTACAAATCAATATACAAATTATTTACAACGCTAGCATTGCAACTTCTACCCGAGTCATACTATTCTACAATGAAATTCAACCCTAACTGACATTCAATCTGAACCTATGATGATCAAACTACGACACAGTATATATACGTCCAAGATTGTAGATTATTAAATCGCGATGCTATATATCTTCCATGGACGATCAGAACACATCCACTCGCGAACTCGGCGGTATAGCAGCGACACACTTCTAAAGTCCCGACATTTTCGGCGACATTTTCCCGACATTCCCGACATCACTCGGCGGTATAGCAGCGACACACTTCTAAAGTCCCGACATTTTCGGCGACATTTTCCCGACATTCCCCACATCACTCGGCGGTATAGCAGCGACACACTTCTAAAGTCCCGACATTTTCGGCGACATTTTCCCGACATTCCCCACATCACTCGGCGGTATAGCAGCGACACACTTCTAAAGTCCCGACATTTTCGGCGACATTTTCCCGACATTCCCGACATCACTCGGCGGTATAGCAGCGACACACTTCTAAAGTCCCGACATTTTCGGCGACATTTTCCCGACATTCCCCACATCACTCGGCGGTATAGCAGCGACACACTTCTAAAGTCCCCCGGCCGTCCAAATAGATGCTCAAGTCCTTGGTGACGAGTCGGACGGTCTGGGTCTTCAACACTTCTAAAGTCCCGGCCGTCCAAATAGATGCTCAAGTCCTTGTTAACGAGTCGGACGGTCTGGGTCTTCAACACTTCTAAAGTCTTCCCTTCTTATAAATCTGGCCAATCATGAGTATGCGATCCTCCGGAATGAAACTTGAGAAGTTTAGGACATAAATTGAAATCAGGGAGAAGTAGAATTACAATAAAATGATAATAAATATTGGAACCCTAACATACCGTATCCAATCTATGCAGGGTGTTTAAAAATATTGCGCGATTCTAATTATACCACGCATATGAATTATCCCAATTTAAGAAATACTTCAAATAAAATAGACTTCCCGTAACAGCATCTTTTTCCACAGTGACGTAAGATTTACGTCACACTGTGACTTTGGGACGTCGCAGGACGTCTCAGTACGTCTCGGCAATGTCATATTGCGTCACAGCGAAGTCATTTTGGTCATTTTCATGGTCGTTTGTGACGTCGCATATTAACTTGTTTGTGACGTCACATTGTAATTGCTATCGTAATGTCGTCACATTGTTATGTGTTAATTAAATTGTGCGAACGTCACAGAATATTGTCATAATGAAGTTACAAAGTTACTAATAAGTAACGTCGCATAGAAGTCTCAAATATGATGTCCCATTGCGACCCACGTGTCACGTGACTACAACGTCACTATCACACATGTGACTATCTTTGGTGTGAGAGTCATTCTATGACAGTTTGGATCAAGTGACACGTTTCGATACGAGAAGAATTAAATTTTAATATTTAATTTTTATTTTTAATTTTTTTATACGAGCCCTCTACAAATGATTTCCAATTAACAAATTGTTCCGCTTTCATTGAAATATTTTTTGTAAAAAGTATAAAAAACCGGCAGTAGCATCCGTAAGAAGGTTTTTGTGAACACTATATTTGTTTGAGTGTGGTTTGCCTCGCTTATATATTTTCAAATCAGTTCAAATTATTAAAATATCGAAAATAGAACCATATTTTTAAAGTGGTGACAAAAATTAGAATTACAAAATGTATAAAATATTGGAAAATGTAGTTTTTAAATGTATATTTATTTTTAATAAAGCGCTTGTATACTATTTCCAGTAATTGTGTTGTCATGTTGAAGAAGATTAACATTTCTCGTTTTTCACGTTTATAATGTTTAAATCTCAAAAATTAAATGTGCTAGCTAAAAACCATAAGTAAGACTTTGTAGCTGTTAACATATCTATAAGTGCTTATAACTGGATTTTAGTTCAACCTCTTAGTTTCTGAAGCATAGTGGTTAAAATTTTGATAATTTAGTATTTTAGCAGTGGGTTTTTTCATTTTTTACGATTTTACATTTTTACTTTCCTTATATACATAATGAATAAGGAAAGTATTGTGGCGGGATCGAATATTCAAATTCGAATTTTCGACGGGAGAGCACGTTTCAAGCATCCCTGATCACGAATCAAACATTTTGAAGTGATGTCTGTGTGTGTGTGTGTGTGTGTGTGTGTATGTCAGTGTCAGTGAGTCTGTGGAGACGATAACTGACGAACGAATGGACCGATTCGAACGAAATTTGGTACAAAATCACAATCCATAAACACTGAAAACCTATTGTTTTTAAATGTAATCGAATGTTCAGAACCCCCATAAATTTTCGAGTGAAATTTTGAAAAAATCGTCAAAAAATCAAAACCGCTAATAAAGTTACGCAAATAGACATTTCTTATGTAATTTTTAATTAGAAAACGACTGACATAAATTTTAGAACGCTAACATGAACCGTTCTCGAGACATTGCACATTTTTCAAAAAAATTATCAAAAAGTCATATAAAATTAAAAAAAATTCCTATTGAGAAACATGTTCACTTTTCATATGTAATACCATGCGGTAAATTTGGTGACATCATTCTCGTGAATCTAGCTCGTTCCATTCATAAGAAAAGATACTTCGAGTAATACTTTTGTATTTGAGCGCCAATAGTCATTTATCTACTATAAGAATAACTTATTTCTCCGTCAGTAAAGCTTGTCGAGATTTTAACGACGAATTTGGCGGAATGTCGCCAACTTGGCGACTTTTTGAAATGTTGTCAAATTAACGAAAATCTCGCCAAATGGATTAAAATGACGCTAAATCAATGAAAATGACGACTAATTGTCGAAAACTCAATATCTTGGAAAGACTATAAATATCTACTATAAGAAAAACCTATTTTTTTTACTGTAAAAGTAGTAAATTCATTGCATTATATAAGGAAAGTCATGTGTTGCCCACATCAGATTTTTTTAATTCGTATTGTGAGTCAAAAGGATTATAATAATAGCGTGTTACCCTTAACTTCAAAGGGCTTTAAAATATATTTCGATTGATATAATACTTAACAATGTACCCCTCCGATGGATAACTTGCCCCCGACTGGGGTCTAATGACGTTACGAACAAAAAAAAATTATATCGACGCTATTTTTCCCAATTATTGAAATTTACTATTTTTCACAACAATGATTTAAACAACAGTGGTTGAAGTTTTGTGATCATTCGCCATAAATAAGTCCTTTTATGCATGGTTATATCAAATTTTGTCCTATGTTGTCATGTGAAAATAAATAAAATATTTCACATAATTTTCATTTCAAGTTTTTGCTAGAATTTAAAAGAACAATTCTTCTAGTTCTAGATTTTTGATAACAAAGCCGGATGCAGAATTTCGTGAAAATCTACTAATATATGTGGCCGCTATCATTTACACAAGAAATCGACCACATACATACACACAGACGGGGATAGCTCCAAAAACAGCCAAAGCGTATTCAGAAGGTCACTAAACATACATTGGCATCAAACTATCGAATTAGAAAATTTTCTTGAAAACAAGACTTTCTCTATATTAAACTTCTGTCTGTAAAACTTGCAACACCATGAAGAAATCAGAATTGAATGAAAATTATTTCAACAGAGACCGGTATTGATATAAAACTAGAAAAATCAATCATGCATAACGCATTCATTATGAAACACTTTCCAACTTCAATGCAGTTTTATATAAACATCTCTAAAATGCGATACATTCATCGTGTAATAGTTTTAAAATTATCACAAACTACATTAATTTATTATATTTGAAAACTTCATCGAAGAAAACGAACTTTATTCAAATGACGGCATTGAAATATAAATTGCCAGGTTTAAACATCTCTAAAATGCGATACATTCCTCGGAAATATATTTAAAATTATCATAATACTACAATAATTTATTATATTAGAAAGCTTCATCGAAAGCAAATGAACTTTATTCAAATGATGTCATCGGAATATAAAGCGCCTCTATATAAAAGCAGCCTTTCATTCATAAACATGTTTCCAGTCACAGTACTATAATAATTTATTTTATTTAAAAATTTGAAAAATTGTTATCTACCATATTTATTTTAAAACGTGAAATCTTTCAAATATATAAAACAATGAGACTCTTGGAAAGATATTTATTATATTATATACCTCTTTTTTCTTTCTGGGGGTTATAGCAAAAGTCAGAATTTAAATGAATTTGTTTTTCTCCCTATATTAAATAATTTTTATTTAAAAAACTACCCAACATATTTTACTGAAATTTTTTCTATATATTTCATGGGATAATTTGAATATTTTCTAAAACTTTCGAAGCAATCTGTGAATTTTAAATTCGCTTAAAAGATGTTTGAAAAATTAGGTCCCATAGGGTTCAATGAATTTCATTTTTTCAACCCGGGTTCAATCAAAAACTAATTGGGTGATATTACTCATTTATATTTCTATATGTTCCACAGACTGTCTGTAAAACATACTAAAATTTCATTTTGATAGAGTCATTTTTCGGCAGTTATCGTGCTAACGGACAGACAGAGAGAATGAACAAAGTCATAACAACTATGTTATAAAGTGTTAACAACTATGTTGTGAATTGTTAACAAAGTCATAAACTCTTTTCAACTATGTTGTAAAGTGTTAAAAAACGCTTAAATTTACAAAATAAAAACAATATTTCATGTCGAAAATCAATCTTTGGTGAAACAACCACGCGCTACAATAAGTGCTTATGTACGACGTGGCATTGAATCAAACATATTTTAAATTTATACCTAAGAAAAAGTATTGCAGATTGCATCTATCTGAACCCAAAGTTCAGTTGTATTATCTACGGGATCAGCGTCATATAGTGGTAAATAGACAGGATGAGCGGTAAATAAGCAGGCCAAAGAAGAAACTGTATCTGATGTGCTGAAAAAAAGACTTGAACATTCCTAGCAACATGTAGATTGGTATTATCCTGTTGAAATACAACTCCAAGAATGCGTTGAAAGAAGTTTCAGCTTCATTCATGGTGTTGAAACTTCTACAAACATGAATTTATATTACATAGGAGAAAGTAAAAATAGTATTTAGAAATTTGGTTGTTCTCAGCTGAAGTGATAGCCCTTAAGATTAGATTGGTATCCTTATCTTAGAATTCGTCCCAGAGTAAAATACATATATACTATATAACTGAAATATATCCCAAATGATATGTTTTTCTTTACAGCAATAACTAGCAACCTGAAATGCGTGGTTGATGCATATAGATCAGCGCATGCTGGTGCCTGCGTTGACATTAGCGAGGAAAAAGAAGCTGCAATCGATAAATACAAGGAGGATTTACGTGAACAAGGAAAATCCCAACAGGAAATTTTTAAATGCCTGTATGTATTAACATCTATTAAAATTTAAATTCATGGAGAAAACTTTTATAATGCACCTTAAACTGTATAGTTCCATTGGCGATTGCCTTACATTACGATTTGTGTGGTGAATTAATATTTAACATTGGAGTTTACTCCTTTATAAAAATAAATGAATCAATGGGTTTAATTAATATTCTTAATTATTATTGATCGTAAATCGTATATTCATACATTGCATCGTTTCCGCATTATAACCTACTATTTATTCTTTGTCCGAGATTCAAAAATATAATTATTAATTAACCTAATACACAATTAAATTCTTTAATTTTAAATTTTAAAATAAACATTATTTATTACACATATTATGATTACGGTAGGTCGGACGGTCTGGGTTTCAACAACAACAACAACATATTATGATTACGATTAAAATTATATTAATTTTATACACACTTTTAAGGAGAAGAAATTGCACGTGTGAGACCAGGATTCTATATTTCCCCAAAATCATATGTCTGACCTAATATTTAATGTAGATTTGCTCATACCTCTGTTTGCCAACGGCCGTACCGTGCTGAAAACACCGGTTCTCGTTAGATCACCGAAGTCAAGCAGCATCGGGCGCGGTTAGTACTTGGGTGGGTGACCACCTGGGAACACCGCGTGCTGTTGGCACATTTCGGGTGCGGTAGCCCGGTGTTTTGCGCGCTGGATTTTCACGCTGCCACAACTGCCGCCGTGTTCATGCGGAGTACGATCACGTTAAACATGTGGGTCCGTATGTCCTTCCGAGAAGCTGGTGGTAGGGGAAGGAGGGTACGGTCCCTGTGGATGCCTCCCCCACTGGGTTCCGGTCTAAATTGGGTGGCACTTCCCGGCCGTCCAAACGGTTACCTTACACCTTTCTGGTAGGTCGAACGGTCTGGATCTCAACAACAACAACATGCCTCTCTTTGTCGTCTTGGACATTCTAGATTCCAATTATACTGGTATAAAACACTCGGACATACCTAGCCTCCAATTAACTTTCCAAGCATACTCTTGGCCAGTCATTATGAATTCAGACTCAACAACAACAACACCTTCTAGGACATCATCACATCCTATTTTTTACTACAATAATCTTCGATGGTCATTCTTAATTGACTTTTGTAAAACACAACACTCTTAGCTGGTAATTATTAATTGACTGACTCTCAATTCATGAAAAACCACCTTTTTGGTCTGGTAATGCCTCTTATACTATGAATATATTTTGAAAGATTCTTCTTATTACCACATCATTTCACCTGAGTTTCAGATACGCCCTCGTATCTTATTGGTTATTTCTCAAGGCGAGGTAACAACACTTTTTCATTGGCCACTTTATTATCCAATTTGCAAGTCTTTGCTTCCAAGGAGATATCTGACCCAACCACACCTGCAATTTATGTGCACTGAATTTATTGGGGTTACGACCGCCCGGGACAGAGACGTAAACTGACGGCTACGAGTCTGCGCTTTGTTTTGCAGTGCACATCATGTAAATCTTCGCAATATTAAAACTGCTTAAATGTCTCCAGGTCTAACAATTTGATTTGGATCAGCTGTATCTCATGTCTGAATATAATAAACTTAAATTAAATATTGCTAATTGCAAAAATAGCAACTTCACTCATAGTCATACTAAAATGATTTAACAGTAATGTATTAATTTTGAATTACTAACTGATGTGAATGGTTTCAAGGACTTCGGTATTTTTTTATTATGAGTGCAAATTTAATATTCATATTCAAAATATTGTTTCCAATGCTTCTTCTTCTTCTTCTTCTTCTCCGACCCAGACCGTCTGACCTACCGGAAAGTGTAAAATATCTGTTCAGATAGCCGGGACAGTGCCACGAGAAATCGGAAATAGCACCAAAAAACACCGTATATTATTAATTGTGTTGCAATAACCCGCCAAATTTACGTCACAAGTATGAGCGCACTTACCGTAGATAAAAAACATTACATTGATCATTAATCACACAATTTATCTTTTAAATTATATGTATTAACTAGTGAGACTCGTGGGCATGCTGCTCTATAAATAATAAACAAAAAAACATCGAAGGTCATCATGGTCTCACTTTCAGTATCTGATGCCAAACGCTAGGTAAAGCTCCATGGTTAGATCGTAGTTTTTCACTGTGAAATAAGTATAATCATTGTATTATATAGGTAACTGGCCATCCACATTATGGACTCCCTTTCAGTATCGGATATCATACGCTCATAAAGCTCCATGGATATATCGCAGATTTTCGCTATGAAAGAAGTATAGTCATTGCATTATGTAGGAAACAGGTTGCCCACATCATGGACTCACTTTCAGTATCTGATGTCATACGCTCGTAAAGCTCCAAAGTTCATGAAATGCTTATCCGTGATTGAAACACGTTTTGCATCATTTTGTATCAGCGTTACCCAGAGATAGATAGATAGATAGACAGATAAATCAAGGTGTTTATATTATTAGTGCACACTCGCAATTATTATTCCATATATTGTTACAAGGACCTTTACCAATTAATTAATTATTAATACTCCTTGATTTAATTATTTGTAGATTTGAGAGTATTTTATTTTCTTAGCACCACCAACATTTTAATACAACTGTCGCCGTTTTTAAATGACCATATGACTTGAACTCTAGTTACCATCTTTGCTTCCAATGTTACTTGCAATTTTTAAAGAACTTTTTCTGTTTTTAAATTTTGCACTTCACCCAATTTATATTTTGATAATATTATTGATTTATTTTCTATGTCAGAAAATTTTTTTAGGAATGTTTGTTTAAGGATTTTGATATGATTTATAAACATTTTTTTTATTGTCTGTTATTTTTAATTTTTTTTATTTAACGTGTTCATTGTAATTGGACCTGTTCCGTTTTGTATAGCTGAGAAATAAATAAATACCTGATCGAGTATCAGAATGGTTATGATTTTTGTAACTCGCAAGTAGATTTGAAATTTCGATCGTTTAAAAAATCGGCGTTGGCTTCAATCCGATGAAGTCGAAATAGTTATGCTACAAGGTTAGACCAAAGCGTCTAGACTGAAAAGATAATTTCGGCACTGATGCTTAGCATGGTCGATCAAAGTTGAAAAGTGCGAAGCCTGTCTCGCCATGTACATCCTATCATGGAGAGATCTCGGACAAGTCTGTGAGAATTTATGACATCATTACACAGACTAATTTTCATTGTCGAATTTCGGCAATTCCGCCCGCCAATCATACTTTATGACCCTCCTTTCTAACACGCCCATCCTCTCTAATGGCGCCGATTTCATTCCAGAAAGCATTCTTTAGTGTGCTTTTTGTCTAATTTGAATCTTTTATATCCCTAAGGTGTCTGTAATTTTGAAAAAGTTCTATTATTATTTCCCATTTCCAGACATCAGCAATTCCGCCCAGCAATGATACTTTATGACCCTCAGTTTTAACAGGTGAATCCGCTTTAATGCCACCGATTTCATTCCCAAAAGTATTATTTATTGTTTGTTTCTTATAATTGGATCTTTTATATCCCACCGGTGTCTGTAATTTGGCTAAAGTTCTATTAATATTTTTCCATCTCTAGACTTCAGCAATTCCGCCCAGCAATGATACTTTATGACCATCCTTTCTTATACACCATCTTCTCTAACGCAGTCGATTTCATTCCAAAAAACATTCTTTAATGTGATTTTTGTATAATTTGAATCTTTTATATCCCAAAGGTGTCTGTAATTTGGTTAAAGTTCTATTATTATTTTTCATCCCAGACAGTAGCGATTTGACCCAGCAATGATACTTCATGACACTCTTTTCTAACACGTCCATCCCCTCTAATGCCGTCGATGTCATTCCAAGAAGTATTCTTTATTGGGTTTTTTTTCGTATAATTTGGATTTTTATATCCCACAGGTGTCTGTAAATTGGTTAAAGTTCTATTATTGCTTTTTAATCTCCAGACTTTAGCAATTCCACCCAGCAATGATACTTTATGACCCTTCTTTCTAACACGTCCATCCCCTCTAATGCCGTCGATGTCATTCCAAGAAGTATTCTTTATTGGGTTTTTTCGTATAATTTCGATTTATTCTATACCACAGGTGTCTGTAATTTGGCAAAAGTTCTATTATTTATTTTTATCTCCAGATTCTGATGTAGTTGATCTGCTTCGATATGTTTGCATTACAGTCGCCATCACCATTTTGAATGCAAATAAGAAGAGGAAAGGCAAAGAGGAGCGACGGCCAATCATATCGTCTTCTGATTGGTTCGACGCCCATAAATGGAGCGATTTTATTTTCAGGTACCAATGAATTGTGACTATTTGGCCGCAAGATTTCATCCCAATGAAATGTATGGTATTTGCTGAAAAGTTGCTGAAAGGAATTGTTCCGTTGTTGTCGAAACCCAGACCGTCTGACCTACCAGAAAGGTGTAAGGTAACTGTTCGGACGGTCGGGAAGTGCCACCCAATTTTGACCGGAACCCAGTGGGGGAGGCATCCACAGGGACCGTACCCTCCTTTCCCTACCACCAACCTCTCGGAAGGACTTTCGGACCCACTTAGGAATTGTTCCGTGTAATAACACCATAAGAGAGACCACAGAGCTCACCTATTCTCAATCTTGAAACTCACAGCCGGGAATAGCCGAGACAATCAACGAAGTTCGTACTTCTATCATACAACTGCAGGAGGAGTTGACGTAAATTGCTGAGCGACACGAAAAAGAGGTGAATACGACACCTTTAGTGCTGTCATAGCGAACTTTCGTTATTTACTCGCAAAAACTGCCTTTTCTTTTATCCTAAGATAAAATTACTGCCTTAACCGTCGTCACCCACAATACGCATCAACCAATCCGCATTTAAAATATGCTAATGGAGTGACGTTTAATATCAATCTCTAACGAGTAACAGAGTAACTCATTATTTTTCATTCTTTTCTTTTAAACAGAGAGCAAGTCTGGGAAACTGCCTGCTCTGCCGCATTAGTCGAAGAGAAATGTGGCAGACTTGCTGGGAACGCAGTACTGGACATCAGTGTCAACCTAGATTACATCCTTAGGAACACCTGCAGCGAAGAAGTCATTGCAGATTTGCCAATTATAACGGAAGGTTTTCTACTGGCTGAGAATGAAGAAAATATTCTGGAAAGTCTTATCCGTAGAAGGAAGTAAAATGAAAAGTTCTATTGCAGTTTTTCTTTTGGAGATGAATATTTTGCTGTCGATGTTATGGACGCTATCGATGTTTGCTATACATGAACATTTTGCACTTTGTTGGTTATCAATTTCTTTAACTATCAATGTTATGAAATATTCTAAATCTAGAAATTTCTATGTTTTCTTTTAAACTTTTTTTCATTAATATGCTTTCAAGCGTGAAATTGATATATTTATTACATGACTTGACTGTGTAATAAAAATTTATGCATTAGAAAAGTATTTTGTTTTTGTCTAATTGGAATAACAGAGTTTATTATTGTTTAATTGATTATTACTGTACCTGCAATACATGGTAATGTATATAGGGAAAGTATTGGAATTCTGCCGAAAATTGCAACTCTAGTTTTCTAAGTAACTGCACGTTTTGTGACTATTAGAATACGAAAATCTATTTTTAGCGTGACGTCTGTGTTTGTGTCTGTCTGTCTGTGTGTGTGTCTGGATGTCTGTCTAATGTCAAAAACTAATGAACCAAATTTCATAAAATTTGGTAGGTAAGTCAGTTGTGTGTGACCCTGGTGCTGATTAGGTGCGATTTTTGGTACGATTCGGGATAAAAGAACCCGCTTCTTTTGCTAAATAGCTCGCAAAAACTGACTATATCTATTCCTACTGAACAACTAATAGATCACATTTTCCAAAATTCGGTAAATAAGTCACTTGTAGTTTGTCCTGTTTCTGATTAGATTTTGGTAAGATTCGGAAAAAGTAACCTGCTTTTTTTTAGGAATGGGCCACAAAAATTATCAAAATCTAATATAAAGACGACGTATGCTCAAATATATCAATTAAATGCCTGTTTTATACGTAATTTTTAATGATCAAAAGAATAAGACCAACCGTATTACACTAGGACTAGCCGTTCTCGAGATATTATATATATATATATATATATATATATATATATATATATATATATATATATATATATATATATATATATATATATATATATATATATATATATATATATATATATATATATATATTGCCTTTTCTCTACATATTTTGATAAAAAAAGCCCAGCTACCAATTGAGAACGAAAATTGAATTAAAAGTGAAAATTCGATGTAATTTTAAATAATTATGGGTGTTATTTTGTGCCATTATACTCAATGTAATGAATTGTTGAAGAAATAGAGAGAACGTGAATATGTGTTTGCAGGGAAAGTCATGTGCTGCCCACATCAGATGTTTTTACTCTTAGTAAGATGTATAAAAATATGGTGTTATCGATACTATATTGGTCCAGATATAGATGTAAAGGGAAAGGAATTAAAACGTCACAATGGAAAAACGTCGCAATCGTTTAAGACAATAATTCAGCTTACGCTGGGGGAAAAAAATCAGTGCATATATTCCTAAGGAAAAACGTTTGTATATATTCCTAAAGCAAAACGTTCCTATTGGATTAAATATTATTTATTTAAACTGGTAATTTTATACCAAAAAATGTATTGATGCTATGCAAGTTGGAACTAAACAATACATATTTTTCTACTTATTCAAAATTACTTTATATAACAATTTAGTTTTGTCGCAATATATTTTGTGCATTTGTAAAATTAGATCCCATATTGTTCAATGTATTTCATTTTTTTTAAACCCGGGTTCAATCTAAAACCAGTTGGGTAATATTATTCATTTACATTCCCATATGTCCCACCGACCGTCTCAGCAACATACTAAAATTTCATTTTGATAAAGCCATTTTTACGGCATTTATCGTGCGAACGGACAGACAGACAGACAGAAAAAACAAAGGCATAAACACTTTTCAACTATGTTGTAAAGTGTTAAAAATAACACCAGATTGGCAAAATTCAAAATCAATACATAAGTAGAATACTAATTTTAAATTTAAAGAATTGATTACAATTAAAACAAAATTAATGACCGCGTGGTCTATTAATTATGTATTAATAGGGTGTGTTTATCTGGCCCATTTGGGGACAAATTTCGCGACCTTGACGATAAACCTGTCTACCTCTATAAATCGTTGCAAAATTAACAAGACATTGGCCAATTAATCTACGAAAATGTTTCCAAATAGTCAAAAATTTAATCTACACTATTCGTTAAATTCAATTTCTATGACAAATCCCTGTCGGTTTGAGAAAATTATTATTTTAGTATTATTTAATCAAAATGTAGTGAATTTCACTGTTCTTGGACATAAACGTTTTGCAAGGGGTCTAGGGGAATAACTTAATTGCGTTATGTCAGGAGTCCTTGTGGAATGTATTCTTCAATGGGGGATCGTATACTAAATAATATAAGCAAATGGGAGAGGTGTATATCTCACATCTGTCTGTGGATATGGGGAATGCAAGTGAAACTGATGGAAGAAAATGGAAGAAAGGGAAGAAAATGGAAGAAAGGGGAAGAAAATGGAAGAAAGGGGAAGAAAATGGAAGATGGAAGAAAATATTTTGTAACGTTATTGATGGTGGATGAAAAGTAGTTTTTTGCAACTTTATCCCGTATTACGGTGAACTTACCGTTCTAGCTAATGACGAATAACGTCATTAGTAACTTCTTGTTCATGGATAATTTATTCGATTGGGATTAAAATCAACATACTTCCAGTGTCCACAGAGTGTAGTTTTTGTACCTAATTTCGCTTGAAACGCTCCATTCGAATGTGAGATATCGTTTCGTATTTGGATGTTAATAGTCATTTATCTACTTTAAGAATAATTTATTTACATAATCTACGTAATATATCCGTCCATAACTCTTGGCGAAATTTTGGAGACGAATTTAGCGGAATACCGTCATCTTCGCGACTTTTTTTTAAGCTGCCATATAGACGAACGAAAATGTCGCCAACCTGATCAATGAAATTGACGACTAAATTGACGATAAAAAATTCAATATCTTGGAAAGAACATAACAATCGACTATAAAAATAATCTATTTCTCCTTCCGTAAGGTTTGGCGATAATAATAGACCATTTCTCTGTCCATAACGCGTGGCGAAATTTTGGCTACGATTTTGGCGGGATGTCACCAAATTAGCGACTTTTAATTGTCAAATTGACAAAAATTCCGCCAATTTGATAAAACTGGCACTAAAAGGAAGGTAATGTTAGCCATCTTGGCGAATAATATATCAAAATATCGCCAACTTCGCGATATTTAGCAGATATTGCAAAATTAATGCCAATTTAATGAAAATGACTCCTAATAGATGGATTGATTATTAAAATATTTTAAGACATTGGCTATATTGCTTATTGGGGATGCTATCAATATTGATATTTGTTTCTTTATAATTTAGTGATATATTAGTTAATTGAGTACTGCGAAATAGTTTCACATGCAGTCATCTGAAAAAACGCTCAATGCACAATTTAACATTAGACACACTGTGCCATGGATCTTATACATCATATTTTCGCGGTGAAGTAAATAAATTCATTGCATTATAAAAGGAAAGTCATATGCCGTCCACATCAGATTTTTTTTTTTTGTCAAGAATATTATTTTTCTCCGCCTTAAAAAAGTAATTCCAGTAACTTCAATAGATTTCATTTACAGAAAGTTTAATATTCTGTTGATTTTGTTGAGATCTTTGCATTATAAAAATAGAATGTCCCAGTAATATTAAGCACAATTACGGAAAAGATATTTCAGATTTTACACCGCGTTACGCTTATTTCAGTAATGCAGTGTTCACTTCGCCAATAAGAGTTTGCAATCCCGTTCGGGTAGCTCAACGTCAGAGCGTCGGCTGGTCAATACGAAGATCCGTGGTTCGATTCCCGATTGAGGCCGCAACGTTCTTTACGATAGCACCTAAACACATCAACCCTGTATATTAGTGCAAAATATATTGGAGGTCTGAATATGACCCTAGTACGGCTAGCACGGATTGAGTGGACTTTGGTATATTGAGCGCCGATTTCAAATCGAGAGGTCAACGACTGGACAGGAAGTTAACTTGAAGGGTAAAAGTAGCAGCGGGAGGCTGAGGATAAAATAGTCAGTCATATGAACTGGTCATTCAGATTGTCAGTTGCACGTCAATCTGACATTGGTTGGTAGAGAATGCAGAGTCTGCTTCGACAATAGGAACTTGCGATTCCTTCCCAGTAGCTCCACGCCCTCACAGCAAAGATCGTCACATGTGTGACAGTGACGTTGTAGTCACGTGACACCGGGGTCACAATATGACATCATATTTGTGACTTCTATGCGACGTTACGTATAAGTAACTTTATAACTTCATGGTGACTATATTCTGTGACGTTTCCATAATTTAATTAACACGTAACAGTGTGACGACATTACAATGGCAATTACCATGTGACGTCACAAATAAGTTAATATGCGTCGTCACAAACGACCATGAAAACGACCAAAATGACTTCGCTGTGACCTCAATATTACATTGCCGAGACGTACTGCGACGTCCTGTAACGTCCCAAAGTCACAGTGGGACGTAAATCGTACGTCACAGTGAAAAAAAAATGCTGTTAGGGTCGCGGTTGAGCGCCAGCTAGGCGGTACAAAAATACGTGGTTCGATTCCCGGTTGAAACAGCAAGGTTCTTTAGAGTGTTATCTTGGGCAGTGTACTTTCGATAGCACTAGAGGGAAAATTAAAAATTTATTTAGCATTCACCAAACCCATAGATATGTGTGTATGATACGAGCGTATAAATTGCAACAAGGTCAGAGACGCTGATTAATTTAATCTTCCTTCTTCAAAGGAGTAAAATAATTGCGGATATCCTGCATCCTTACATATAATTGAACTCGGATAAAGGCACGGCAAGATAAATTAAGTTAGGCATAATTATATGCGAGTTCTTTAAAAGATCGACTGGATACTAAGTCAGTTATTTTACAATCTGCTCTTGAAACATTGAAAATGCTGACTTTTCTCATCATTTCAATCTCAATCACAGGTGGGTTATTTCAGATTATTTACAATTAGCATTTAAGCATGTCAGGACAGGAAATCTAACATTCTTAAAAAGTAAAGTTTTAATGTTAACTATCTATATATAGAGAGGGTAATCCGTAGGCAAAATATTGTGAAAGGAAGTTCGAAGGAGGTAGGTTCGAGGGTAGGAAGTTCGAATTAAAGTTTCCGACGAAAGAACACATTCCATGCATCCCTGACTCCGAATCGAAAATTTTTGAGGTGATTTTTGTGTGTGTAAATATATGTGTAAGTGTGTAAGTGTGTATGTGTGCGTGTAAGCGTATGTTTGTGTGTAAGTGCGTAAGTGTGTGTATGTGTGTAAGGGCGTGTAAGTGTGTGTCTGTGTTTAAGTGTGTGTAAATGTGTGTGTGTGTGTGAGTATGTGTGTGTAAGCATGTGTGTGTAAGTATGTGTGTATAAGTATGTGTGTGTAAGTATGTGTGTAAGTATGTGTGTGTATAAGTATATGTGTTAATGCGTGTGTCTGTGAGCCTGTGGAAACAATATATCACGAACGTATTGAGCGTTTCGAACGAAATTTAATACACAAATTACAATTAGTGAGTACTCGAAGCCTGTTGATTTAAACCGCAATCGAATGATAAGAGGATGTAAAAATTTTAAATTAGATTTGGAAAATTCAGCAAAAAATCAGAACGTTTAATAATGCTACGTAAATAATCATTCCCTATGTAACTTTTCACTAGGACATAAATTTTAGAATTCTAGCCAAAACGGTTTTTGAAGTATTGCAAGAAATATTAACTATTGTGAAATAGGTTCATTTTTCGTATGTAAGATTATGCGATAATTTAGTAACATCATACTCATGGATGTAGTTCATTCCATTTACGAGGAAAGATACTTTAAGTAATAGTTTTGTATTTTGACATTTATCTATTCGGCAGTAGTCATATATTTATATAAGAAACGATCTTCTGCAAGTCTGTCTGAAAAGCTTTGTGATACATTTGGCCAACTTGGCAACTAATTTAACGAAATGTCGCCAAGTTGGATGGATGGACGAAATCCAGATCAACGAAAATATCATAAAAAATTTAAAAATGAAGCCAAGGTAATGAAAATAGCGCACATTGTTGAATTAAATATTCAAATAATGTAACAAATGGAATATATATTTCTTATTGCAAATCATATCGATATTGATAATTGTCAATTTAGAAGTTGAGTGAAATACGTTAATTGGTTATTATTTAAATAGTTTCACATTTCGACATCTGGGCGCGGTAGGTCAGTGGTTAGCGCGAGGGAATTGCACTCGGTAGATCCGCGTTCGATTCCCGCCACTGCGCAAAGTGCCGCCGTGTTCACGCGGAGTACGATCCCGTTAAACACGTGGGTCCGTAGGTCAAGAGGTTGGTGATAAGGGAAGGAGGGTTAGGTCCCTTTGGATGCCTCCCCTACCCCTTCCGGGGTCTAAATTGGGCGGCACTTCCCGGCTGTCCAAACAGTTAACTTACACCTTTCTGGTAGGTCGGACGGTCTGGGTATCAACAACAACAACATTTTGTCATCCCGAAAAGCATCAAATGCAGAGTTCAACGTTAAAAACATTGTGCCCTTGATATTACATCAGTTATTCATTGTGAAAGAAATAAATTCCTTGCATTATACAGGGTGCCCCAAAAAGATTGAAACGCACTTTAATTCTTTATCTGCTGCAGGTAAGTAGCCAATGTAAATTGCAAAAATGTTGAAAGCAAGATAGGAAATACGACTACGTTAATGAAACAGTCTTCCCATTCATTTTCAAAAAGTTACACTTTTTAAATTTTTTTACGACACCCTTAGACAAATAGGGTCAATCAGAAAATTTTTATTTTTAATGCAACAAGATCATTAAGAAAACGGCATATCTGTATCTTTAAAATTGAGCGAGTTATATTTAATTGAAAATTGAACATTGTGAATGGGGACCCTATATCAAATTAGAAATGTAAATTTGGGACATACGAGTATCACAAAAAAGCTAAAACTGGATGATAATACATAGGATACCCAACCGCGTAGTGAGTACCACTGCTTTATACGATATCTGTCTGTGTAATACTTTATTTAGATGCATTTGTGATAAAAAAATGTGACATATATTAACGTATTATTGATCTAAACAATTCTCATCATCAATTTGTTTATGATCCCTATTTTCACTGATAAAGCAGCCTTTCACATGGTACGGAAAATTGGCGTCAGTTTTTTTCCCTTTATCATAATTCAGTTGATTTTAAAGGTACAGATACGCTGTTTTTCTTTTAATGATGCTGTTGCACTAAAAATAAAACTTTTCTGATTGACCAAATTTGTCTAAGATTGTATAAAAATAAAAAAAAAGTAACTTTTTGAAAATGAATGGGAGGTCTATTTCATTAACGTAGTCTTATTTTCTACCTTACTTTCAACATTTTTGCGATTTGCATTGCGCATTTACCCCCTACATGTAAAGAATTAAAGCGCGTTTCAATATTTTTGGGACACCCTATATAGGGAATTTCATGCCTATATCAGAAATTTTAAGGAGTTTTATTTTTGTTTTATAATATATGGTGCAACATCGTAATTTGTGTTTTCCGTGACTAGCATGTTGCACAGTTTCCAGAATAATTTTCATTGATTTTATGCCTCTGTCATGAATCTGGCTATTAGATTGTCCATTCTTGTCGACACCTATAGTCAGGTCAATTGTTTAGATCACTTTATTTATTATTTGACATTTCTCTTTGTCACATTCATGGCAGAAAATTGCCTTTGGCTTCTCTCCCACATGGGGCCTTATTAATGACTTTGAGATGAATATTTAAGAAAAACACAGTTATGTAAATATATGTTTTTATACTGTTTCAAATTGGCGCTACTGTGTGATTTTGGTTTTATTAGAAAATTTTCAACAATACCAGTTAAGGAGTGAGTTGAATTAAATCGTGTAGAAAACCAAATAAAAATAAAAATTAAAATTAAGAAATCCTAGACAACATAGTTGCAACGAGTTTATGATTTTGTTCATTCTGTCTGTCTGTCTGTCCTTAAAAATGAATTTATCAAAATGAAATTTTAATATGTTGTTGAGACGGTCTGTGGTACATAGGTGAATGTAAATGAATAATATCAACCAATTAGTTTTGGATTGAACCCTGGTTGAAAAATGAAATACATTGAACCCTACGGGATCTCATTTTTCAAACATTTTTTAAGCAAAGTTAGAATTCGCAAATTGTTTCGAAATTTTAGGACATATACAAATTATTCCATAAAATATATAAAAGAAATTTTAGTAAAATATGTTCGGTAGTTTTTAAACAAAAATTAAAATAATGACACCCATATAATATGAAGAGCTCACGTGACCCACTCCAAAATCAAATATGGCATCCATCTATTTTCCTTGTGATTTTAAAAGTTCTTTTAAATTTATATTTAGTATTGCTTCTGTCCTAAAACCACTTTATTTTTGCATATTTTCTGTGGATTTATCTTCTGTGGCCACGCAATTATTATATTTTTTAGTTTAAATTATCATTAAACTGATTATTTCTACAAAGAAGCCTAATTTTAATGGATGCAGAATGTAAAAAAGTGATTGTAAGATGAGTTGTATAAGAATTTGCTGAGTTTTTTAACCCAAAAATATTTAACTCTGGAGTCTGAAATAAAAGTGTAAAAATGAAACATTCACTGCTTTTACACAGAGAGCTAGACGATTTTTATTTCGATGACGTCATTTGTATAAATAGAATTTATTTATTTCGATGAAGTTTTTAAATATAATAAATTATTATAGTACTGTGATAATTTAAAATATATCTGCGCTGAATGTATCGCATTTTAGAGATGTTTAAATAAAATTGCATTTCAGTTGGAAAGTGTTTCATAAATAATGTTTTATGAAAGATTGATCATTCTTGCTAGAATATTGAAGTTAGAAACTCTATTTATTCTCATTTCTTCAACTTAAGAAATTACTTAGGAAATTATTTGGAGAAATGCCAGAATTTAATGCTATCGTTTACGCCATTTTAGGAGTTCTTTGTCAGCCAACTCCCTGCCAAGAGAAGGTTAGATCTCAGTGTGACTACAGAATGTTTCCTAGAGAGATTCCTGGAACCCGTGAAGAATTGGATCAAATGTGCACGTAAGTATCACTATATAGGAACTTTTGGAGTAAGTGGAAGTTCTTGAGTAAAAATAATATTCCAGTGAGTGAAGCATTTAATTAGGATAGAATTAAATGTGTCAGTCTTATGTAATTAATGTATGTTACAATGCAAAAAACATTCACCAATTAATCCTGTAGGATACCAGCTGCCTGTAGAATGAAAAATGTTTGATAGTAATAGTGTAGCTAAATATTGGAGATATTTAGTTGAACAGTGGAACACAACTTGGAGGATAGCACAACCCCTCTGATAAACGATCAATCACAAATATACCACTTATGAGGTAAGAACTGACTACCTACCAAATTTTAATCTCTTGTGCCTTATGGTATTTGAGATATTTTTTGGATAGAGGAACTCAACTCAGGGATAGCCCAGCCTTTAGAAAAACTTTCAGTCGCTCGCTAAGGTACTCATGCACCCCGTTTGAAGTAAGAACAGACTACCTATCAGAATTTAATTTCCGTCCTGCCTTATGGTATTTGAGATAGTTTGATGAACAGAGGGATCCAACTCGGGCATAGAATACCCCTCGAGAAAATTGTCAGTCGCTAAGGAACTCATGCACACTTTTGGGGTAAGAACTGACAGACTTCTAAATTTTTGCATCCAATGCCTTGTGGTATTTGATATATTTCAGTTGGATAGAGGAACTCAACTCAGGGATAGCCCAGCCTTTTGAAAAACTTTCAGTCGCTCGCTAAGATACTCATGCACCCCGTTTGAAGTAAGAACAGACTACCTATCAAAATTTAATTTCCGTCCAGCCTTATAGTATTTGAGATAGTTTGGTGAACAGAGGGATCCAACTCGGGGATAGAACACCCCTCGAGAAAATTGTCAGTCGCTAAGGAACTCATGCACACTTTTGGGGTAAGAACAGACAAACTTCTAAATTTTTGCATCCAATGCCTTATGGTATTTGATATATATCAGTTGGATAGAGGAACTCATCTCAGGGATAGCCCAGCCTTTAGAAAAACTTTCAGTCGCTCGCTAAGGTACTCATGCACCCCGTTTAAAGTAAGAACAGACTACCTATCAGAATTTAATTTCCGTCCTGCCTTATGGTATTTGAGATAGTTTGGTGAACAGAGGGATCCAACTCGGGGATAGAACACCCCTCGAGAAAATTGTCAGTCGCTAAGGAACTCATGCACACTTTTGGGGTAAGAACTGACAAATTTCTAAATTTTTGCATCCAATGCCTTATGATATTTGAGATATTTCGATTATATAGAGAAACCCGACTCAGGGATAGCGCAGCCTTTAGAAAAGTTTTCAGTCGCTAGTTACTCATGCACCCCATTTGAAGTAAGAACTGACTATCTATCGAAATCTAATTGTCGTCCTTCCTTATGATGTTTCAGATAGATTGGTGGACAGAGGGACCCGACTCGGGGATAGAGCACCCTTTCGGAAAAAGTCTTAGTCGCTAAGGAACTCATGCACCCTTTCGAGGAAAGAACTGACAACATACCAAATTTTAACTTCCTATGCCTTATGGTATTTGATATATTTCAGTTGGATAGAGAAACCCAACTCAGGGATAGCCCAGCCTTTAGAAAAACTTTCAGTCGTTAAGGCACTCCTGCACCACGTTTGAATTAAGAACTGACTACCTATAAAAATTTAATTTTCGTCCTGCTTTATGGTAATTAAGATAGATTAGTGAACAGAGGGACCCAGCTCGGAGATAAAACACCTCTTTTGAAAACATCTCAGTCGCTAAAGAACTCATACACCCTTTTGGTGTACACTTCCCGGCCGTCCAAACAGTTACCTTACACCTTTCTTGCAGGTTGGACGGTCTGGATCTCAACAACAACAACCCTTTTGGGGTAAGAACTGACAACCTACCAAATTTTAACTTCCTACGCCGTATGGTATTTGAGATATTTCGGTTGAATAGAGGAACCTAACTAGGGGATAGAACACCTTTCAGAAAAACTTTCAGTCGCTGAGGTACTCATGCACCCCTTTTGAAGTATGAACTGACTACCTATCAAAGGTTAATTCGCGTCCTGCCTTTGGTATTTGAGATAGTTTGAGAGACCCAACTCGAGGATAGAAAATCCCTTCGAAAAATTCTCAGTCGCTAAGGAACTCGTGCACCCTTTTGGGGTTAGAACTGACTACATACCAAATTGTAACTTCGTTTTATGGTATTTGAGATATTTTGGTTGGACAGAAGAACCTAACTCGAAAGATGTCACACGCCCTCGATAGATCGTCTGGTCTCTAAGATACACATGCCCCCATTTGGTGTAAGAATTGAATGTTTACAAATCTCAGCTACTTAGATCTTATGGTTGTAAGATAAATTTACTCCGACAGAGGATCCCAAATGTCCCTATTTTAGCTGAATAGTGTACTTTTTTTTAACTATCTGGTTAATTTTTATTGTCCTATATTTTAACTACCATTGTTGTGAACAAACTGTCGCCCAACTTAAAAGCATTTCAGGGCTAACTCAGAAACTAAAATTCCATGGTGGAACTAAAACGGAGAAGCTCGAACTAAGCTAAGAACTAAGCTAAGAACCTCGATAAGGTTGAAAACCGAAAGAATTAAAATGTACAACTCAAAACGACATGCCATCCTTTTATGTCTCTAAGATTGGGAAATTGGTTAATTAGACCTGGAAAATTTGAGGCGCTTAAATATACTCTGTTTGAAGTTAAACAAAATGGCTAAAAAAGCTTTTGAAGTTCATGAAAATCTGACAATCGGACCAAAACGGATAATTTTTTTCAGCGCATCACATTTTATTTTATATTATACATAACATACTATAAATTGAATACATACTGAAGAACACGTTTCTAGCAACCCTAATGCAGATTAAGACGTTTTTGATCTTATGTGCGCGTGTGTGTGTGTGTGGTGTGTGTGCGTGTGTATCCGTGAAGACGATATCTCACAAACAAATGGAGCGTTTTGAATAAAATTTAGTACAAAAATTGCAATCCCTGAATGTTGAACGCCTACTGATTTAAAACGCAAGCGAATGTTTGAAAGTCATCCACCACATTTTTGAAAGAAATTTTGATAAATCATCAAAAAATCAGAACATTCAATAATGTTGCGTAAATTATAATTTCGTATGTATTTTTCCATTAGAAAATAACTGACAAACTTTAGGACACTAATTTGAACCGTTTTCCAGATACTGCATTTTTAAAAATAAATGCATCCAAAAAATCACATAAAATTTAAAAAGTGTTAACAAAAGTAAGTGTGTGTGTACGTGTGCGTCAATTTCAGACGATACCTCCTTACGAAAAGTATAGTTTCAAATAATGTTTGGTGCAAAAATTAAAATCAGCGAATACTGGAAGTTCATTGATTTTATATGCAGTAGTTTAGAAAGACCCCCAAATTTTCGAATAAAATTTTCAAAAAATAAAATTATCAAAAAATCACAACCTTAAATAATTATTGCTTACAGAATATTTCATTAAGAAACGCTAAACATATTTCTATAACTCTATAACATGAATCATTCTAGAGATATTGACAATTTTCCAAATAAATGTATCAAAACGAAATGACATAAAACTAAAGGAAGTATTTATCAACTACTGTGAAATAGGCCCACTTCTCATGTTTAATAATATGCGATAAATATGTTAACATAATTCTCCTGGATCTAATTGGTTCCATTCACGAAAGCAGATACGTTGTGTAATACATTTTTTCTTATTTTGACGCCTTACAACTCGCCAACCGTCATTTATATATAAGAAATACTCTTATATATTTTTATCTGTAACGTTTGGCATTTAATTCGGCAACTTGGCGACTAATTTTGCGAAAAATCGCCAACTTGGCAATGTTTTGCTCCCAGATTGACAAAAAATCGTTAAAATTGCAAAAATGACAGTAAGTTAACAAAAAAAAGACTCTAAATTGATGAATTGCTTATTAAAATATTTTAATATCTAGACTATATTGCTTATTGGGGATACTATCAAAATTAATAATTACCATTGTAGAGCTGCTCAAAATATAATTTAATTAGGCACTTCAAGCTAGTTTTACATACCATCCAGAAAAGCACAGAATGTGCAATTCAACATTAAAAACATTATGTCATAGATCTTATGCATCATATTTTGACTGTGAAATTATTTGCACTATATAAGGAAAATCATGTGCAGCCGCGTCATCAGATTTCCTATATTTGTCTCCTTTTTTTTTCTAGGAACACCACTTCTTATACAAAATGCAACGTGGAGGTCCTTGAAGATTGTGGAAATGAAGATGGAAGAATAAACTTTCTTAGAAAAGTCATAAAATATCTAGAGGAAAACTGTGATCCAAAGAGTACAGTTTATGAAGGTCAAAAACTTCATTTTGCATTTTATTTACTTGCGTTTCACTTTACAACTTTAATAACTCAAAGAACAGCCATTTACATCTTTAATAACTCTACATATACAACTCCAACAACATTAATTTTATTTACATCTTTAATAACTAAAAAAAACAGCCAAACAGCCAACTCATTAACACGATTAGGTGATTTCGGTGCTCCGGGTAAAAAGAATATGCATGAGTGACTTATCGGTATCGGTATGAAAAGAATGCATACGTTTACATACTATCTGCATAATAGTTACACATATAACTAATTGCGGGCCATGTAGCCCAGTGGGTAGCGAGCGGGAGTTGCACTCGGTAGGACCGTGTTCGATTCCCGTCGCTGCCAAAACTGCGGCCGTGTTCACGCGGAGTACGATCACGTTAAACATGTGGGTCCGTAAGTCCTTCTGAGAGGTTGGTGGTAGGGGAAGGAGGGTACGCTCCCTGTGGATGCCTCCCTCACTGGTTCCCTGTCTAAATTGGGTGGCACTTCTCGGCCGTCCAAACAGATACCTTACACCTTTGTGGTAGGTCAGAGAGTCTAGGTCTCAACAACAGCAACATATAACTAAATGCATACGTTTATATACTGTTAAGCTCGTAAATAATGTAATTAAATCGACTATACTTAAATTATAAACTTATTAACAACTAATAAAAGCCTATAAAAATTTATAAAAAAAATGCATTGACATATAAGAAAAATATATTAAAATTCGCACTATTAATTTTTGTAATATATTTGAATAAATCTTCATACTATTTTTACCAGAAGACTTTAGTTCTCAATTCCCATGTTCTGTTTTACTAGAATACTCATGTTTTAAATTACTTTTGCCCTGTTTCCTGTTTGTACACGCACCAACTTACTCTGGGATGAAATAGCGTAACATGCATCAATCCCTTTTAATGTCTCACATAAAAACAAATCTTACAAAACCTCTGATCGTCCTTCTGTCTCCGATTGTCTCTCTATTTCTGATTATTCGCATCTCTCTCTGTAATCATATCGGCTTGCAACTGCTGATCTAAACGTCCATCTTCCTATTCCCTACTTTTTATAGAGATCTATGTAGTCGTGATTTTGAAATTGGCGAAGTAATTCATAACTCACAGGGTCTATTGAAAATTCGCAAGTGGGTATTTTTCAGAGACTCAGAATTTTGCCTGCATCCTGCAAGGTTTACATGTTTGGGAGCCACTATAAGGAACTTATGATCCCATTCGGGATTTGAACCTAAAAAACATATCGTAGTTCATATACACCTTTTTTCACTTTGATAAAAGTAAATTCATTGCATTATATAGGGAAAATCATCTGCTGTCCACCCCAGACTTTCTAACATAGGGTTTGACAAATACTCTTCGAACACTTGCAGCCGCTTTCCTTATTCTTTATTGAGATTGTTCTTACATGATCAAAAATCTGACGTGGTCAACACATGACTTTCTCTGCAGATTCAAATTCATATTTCCTTTATTTCTTTAATAATTCATTAAATTAAATTTAATTATACCAAATAACACTAAATTTGCATTTTTAATTCAATTTCTGTTTTTATTTGGTAACTGGACATTTTTCCTAAATCGGCTTAACAAAAATGAAAGAAATCTGAAATATCTGGAGAACGGTTAGAGTAATAGTCCTAGAGTAATAGAGTTGTTTTTACTCTTTTCCTCATCAAAAATTACGTATAAAACAATATTGCGCATAAAACAAGAATTTAATTGATACACGTGAGTATACGTAGTTTTTTTTTTTTTAATTTTGACGATTTTTGCGGGCCATTTCGTAAAAAAAGGCAGGTTATTTTTTTACGAATCGTACCGAAATCTAATTAGCACCCGAATATCCTACAAGTAACTTATCTACCAAATTTTGTGAAATTTGGCAAATTAGTATTTTAGCTAGAGTGGATAAATGAAATTTTTACGGGCCATTTCGCAAAAAAAGGCGGGTACTGTTTTTACGAATTCTACTAAAAACTAATCAGCACCAGGGTCTCACCCAATTGACTTACATACCAAATTTTATGAAATTCGGTCCATTAGTTTTTATTTCTTTATATCTTTAAGAACTCATTAAATTGAGTTTAGTTGCACAAAATGACACTAAATTTGCATTTTTAATTCAATTTCTGATTTTACTAGGTAATTGGACATTTTTCCAAAGGCGGCATAAAAAAGCGCGAAAAATCTTAAATATCTCGAGAACGGTTAGTCCTAGAGTAATAGAGATGTTCGTATTCTTCTCCTCGTCAAAAATTATGTATAAAACAAGCATTTAATTGATAAATTTCAACATACGTAGTCTTTTTTTTAGATATTGGCGATTTTTGAGGGCCTTTTCGTAAAAAAAGGCAGGTTGTTTGTTCTTTTCTGAATCGTTCTAAAATCTTATCAGCACCAGAGTATCCCACATGTGATTTATCTACCACATTTTGTGAAATTTGGTCAATTTGTATTTCAGCTAGAGTGAATACATGAGATTTTTGTGGGCCATTTCGCAAAAAAAGGCGGATTCTTTTTTTCCGAATTATATAAAAAACTAATCATCACCAGGGTCACACCCAAGGGTCTTACCTACCAAATTTTATGAAATTCGGTCCATTAGTTTTTGAGTTGGAGTGGATACATACATTGCATAGACACACTGACACACAGACACACAGACATACAGACAGACACACACACAGACGTCACGCTAAAAATTGTGTTTTCGTATTCTAGAGGTCTCAAATCCTGTAGATCCGTCGAAAACTCGAGTTGCGATTTTCGACATGATTCCAATACTTTCCCTATACATTACCATGTATTGCAGGGAAAGTAAAAATTGTATGCATGTCTTGGCTTTAGGAATTGTGGTAACATTTTTGACAGAGTATATAGAAATATTCCATCAAATATTAATTGAAGTATGAAGATATACCATTGGCATCTATATTTTTGATATATATTTCTTTAGGATACTAAATGGAGTCAATTTTCTTTTCCAGAGCTTTAGGAAGTAGGGATTTCTGAGTCTTGTACATTGCCGAATCAAAGTGACACAAACTTTTAAAACGAATGGCTGTAAAAGTCAAATTTAGAATCCGAGCGATATCAAATTTTCTATCTAATGACACACGTACAAGTTACTTCATTGAATCTTTCTCAATTTTCACCACGTTGCATTTTACGAAGTTAAAATGTTGGAATCCTTTTACTTTGAAATTCGGTTTTTGTTACTACCGCAATATTTGGTCTAATTTGGGTTTTGTAACGTCGATCAGATTCGATGATTCTGTACTCATAAAAATCTGATGTGGGCAGCACATGACTTGCCTTATATAATGCTATGAATTTACTACTTTTACAGCAAAAAATAGCTTATTCTTATAGTAGATACTTATATTTTTTCCAAGATATTGAATTTTCTTCTATTATACGTCATTTTCATTGATTTGGCGTCATGTTTAACCATTTGGCGAGATTTTCGTTAATTTGGCAACATTTAAAAAAGTCGCGAAGTTGGCGTCATTCCGCCAAATTCATCGCCAAAATCTCGTCAAGCGTTATGGAAGGACAAATAAGTTATTCTTATAGTAGAAAAATGACTATTTGTGTTCAAATACAAAAGTATTACTCAAAGTATCTTTTCTCATGAATGGAACGGGCTAGATCCACAAATATGATATCACCCAATTTATCGCATATTACATATGAAAAGTGAACATGTTTTTCAACAGTTTATATATTTTTTTAATTTATGAGATTTTTTGATTAATTTATTTGAAAAATGTGCAATATCTCGAGAGCGAGTCCAGCTAGTGCTCAAAAATTTATGTCAATCGTTTTCTAAGGACAAATTACATAAGAAATATCTATTTGCGTAACTATATTAAAGGTTTTGATTTTTTAATGATTTTTTCAAAATTTCAGTCGAAAATTTAGTGGGGTTCTGAACTCTCGATTGCGTTTAAAAACAATAGGTTTCCAGTACACACGGCTTGTGATTTTTCTACCAAATGTCATTCTAATCGCTCCATTCGTTCGTGAGATATCGTCTTCACAGACTTACACACACACACACACACACAGACAGACATATCTAAAAAACGTTTGATTCGTAATCAGGGAGGCTTGAAACGTGCTCTCCCGCCGAAAACTCGAATTCGAATTTTTTACTCCGTCACAATACTTTCCTTATATTTTTTGTATATAAGAAAAGTAATAATGTGCATAATATTTTGGCACTAGATTTGTGTATTAAAAGTGACTTAATTATTGGTCATTTTGGGCCAGTTTCAATCGGGGTTTGTAACAGCAATTTTTTTATTCAGATTTGGTAATTTTTAGCAGCGAAAAACTCTTTGTATATTACAAAAGAAATTTTGTCCATTTAGCGATGACATAATAATTCACTCAAATTAACATCTTCGGGGCCGTCTCTCCACTAAATACAAGACACTTGTACTGTAAGACTGACGAAATAATGGACGTTCAGGATACAACGGTGAGTCCGAATTTATGGGTAACTAACACATTTCTTTACAAGCACAGCCGAAACAGGAACAATTTACAGTAAAACAGCAGTTAAATACTCCATTTCACAAATGCCGATACTGTTATCAAAACATTGGTATATTTCATTTCACAAAACAAACGCTACTATTCCCCAAATAGTGACGAATATCTCAATTCAATGTAACGAGTATCACGTCAACCATTTTCCGACTAAGTGATGACTCAGTTAATACACTGTCTATAGAAACTTCTGGAAATCTCTAATATCGCGTAGAATACTAGTTTTTTAGGGGCGTTCCTCGAACCTTCAAAAGGCCGCCAAATATCGCCAAATTGACAAAAAATCACCAAATATGGCAATCGTACTTTGAACTTCGATACGTAGCAACTCGATCACGGATATTAGCTGCTCTATGATGATTGTTGAGCCTCTGGGCAGCAAACAAACAACAAATAAAAGTGATAACCATATATTCACGTTATAGGAGAGGTGGTCTGTATGGGAATTTTCGCCATTTGGATTAAAATAAATTTCCATTGAGGACATTTTACACGTTAGCAAAAATATTATCAGACAGCATTAAACTTTTGACGTACTTATTACTTTCCTTACATACATAATGTATAAGGAAAGTATTGTGACGGGGTCGAAAATTCGATTTTGAGTTTTCGATGGGACAGCACGTTTCAAGCATCCCTGATCACGAATCGAACAATTTTGGCGTGATGTCTGTGTGTGTGTGTGTGTGAAAGTATGCGTGTGTGTGTGTGTGTGTGAAAGTATGTGTGTGTGCGTGTGTGTGCGTGTGTGTGCATGTGTGTGTGTGTCAGTGAGTCTGTGGAGACGATATCTCACGAACGAATGGAGCGATTCGACTGAAATTTGATACAAAAATCCCAATCCGTGAATACTGGAAACCTATTGTTTTTAAACGCAATCGAATGTTCAGAACCCCCTAAATTTTCGAGCGGAATTTCAAGAAATCATCAAAAAATCAAAACCTTTAATAAAGTTACGCAAATAGACATTGCTTATGTAATTTTGCCTTAGAAACCGATCTACATAAACTTTAAAACGCTAACATTAACCGTTCTCGAGATATTTCACATTTTTCAAATAAATTTATAAAAAAATTCCATAAATTAAAAAAAATATATTAATTGTTGAGAAACATGTTCACTTTTCATATGTAATATCATGCTATAAATTTGGTGACATCATTCTCGCGTCTAGCTCGTTCCATTCATAAGGAAAGATTCTTTGAGTAATACATTTGTATTTAAACTCCAATAGTCATTTATCTGCTATAAGAATAACTTATTTCTCCGTCCATAGCTTTTGGCAAGATTTTGGCGACGTATTTGGCGGAATATCGCCAACTTGGCGACTTTTGTAAATGTTGCCAAATTAACGAAAATCTCGCCAAATTGATGAAAATGATGCTAAATCAATGAAAATGACGACTAATTAACGAAAATTCAATATCTTGGAAAGAATATAAGTATCTACTATAAGAATAACCTATTTTTTTGGCTGTAAAAGTAGTAAATTCATAGCATTATATAAAGAAAGTCATGCGCTGGTCACATCAGATTTTTTTCATTCTTGGACTATTGATCTTAAAAAGGCTCTTAGACCATTGATTAATTCTTTTGGATTTATATAGATAAACAATTAAACTAGGAAAACCATAGAAAGATCGGTAGGATCGTAGCAAGATCGGTATATTTAACCATCTAAACAAGCAAGCAAGCAAGACAGCAGGACAGCAAACAAACAAATACACAAATAAACAGACTTTCAATTTCATGTTCATAAATATATTTTCTTTATTTATTAGGAATATCCAGTAACCTTGAATGTTTGAGAACTGCAGCCTCCCCCAGCATTGAAACTTGCCAAGATTTCAAGTCTGTCAGTGAAAAGAGAAGGCGGGTTGCCCTTAATTACCAAGAGCATTTAAGGCTAAGAGGATATATTGGATCCGAACATCGATCATGCATGTGAGTATTGTTGCTAGAAATGTTATGAAATACTACTTTCAATCTCGTATTTTACTCTATACGAATTCAAATACTTGTTATAGTACACTCACATATAAAAGATGGTAATCTATCTATATATACTAATTGCCAAGTGTCCGTCTGTCTGTCTGTCCGTCTATTTGTCTGTCCGTCTGTCTGTCTGTCCGTCTATTTGTCTGCCCGTCTGTCTGTCTGTCTGTCTGTCCGTCTGTCTGTCTGTCCGTCTTTCTGTCTGTCCGTCTGCCTGTCACGCTTTTTTAAGCACTTCCCGAATAGATAGAGATTTGCAATTTGGTACACGGCTCGATCGATCGATAAAAACCCCTGGAAAAATCGAATTTTTCGAAAACGTTCTCTACAGGGGGTGCTCCACACCAAAACGTTCGAAAAGTGAAATGATAGGAAAGCATGCTTTGTCATAAGATAGAGACTTCAAATTTGGTGTATAGGTAAATCGTTTGAAAGGAAGAAAGTGTGCAATTTCAAATTCCCAATATTTTCCACTTAAGGAGGTGCCGCACACTAAAATGTTCGATTTGACGAACAAATGAAAAACGCCGCCTCTGCAATCTGATAGAGGCTTGAAATTTAGTATATGGGTTAAGCATTTGATAAAAAAGCTTACGATAATTACGGTTTTTCAAAAATGATCATTTAAGGGCGTGCAACCCGGAAAAACATTCGAAATATGAAATGATAGAAAAACATGATTCACGATAAAGACATCAAGTTTGATGTACTGGTACATACTTTGAAAGGAAGAAAGACTGCAATTTCAGATTTCCAACATTTGCAACTTTAGGGAGTGCTGAACACCAATGTGTTTGATTTTTGGAATGAATGAGACATGCTTCCTTTAATTGTGATAGAGGCTTAATATTTAGTATATGGACCAATCATCTGATAAGAAACCCAAGGCGAAAAGAGTTTTTTTTAAATGTTCATTTATGGGTGTGCTCCCCTTAAAAACGTACGAAAGGGGAGATGATAAAATAGTATGTTTGTGAATGATATAGAGACTTTAATTTGATGTACTGGCAGATAGTTCGAAAAGAAGACGTGCTCCTACAATAGCAAATGTTGGAAAACTGAAATTCCACACTTCCTTCCTTTCCAACTTTTTACCCGTGCACCAAATTTGAAGTCTCTATCTCATCACGAAGCATTATTTTCTATCATTTCACCTTTCGAATGTTTTTTTGTAGAGTACCCATACCCTTAAATATACATTTTCGAAAAACTCTATTCTTCTTGTAATTTCTATCAAATGATTTGCCCATATACGAAATATCAAACCTCTACCAAGTTTTAAAAAGAGTGTTTCTACTTTATTTCGAAAATTGAACATTTTGGTGTGCGGCACCCCCTAAAGTAGAAAATATTGGTAAACTGAAATTGTACACTTTCTTTCTTCCAAGCTATCTACCCTTATACCAAATTTGATATCTCTATCTCATCTTGAAGCGTGTTTTTTTATCAATTCTCCTTTCGAACGTTTTTCTCTGGAGCACCCCCATAAAGAAACATATTTGAAGAACTATATTCGTCTTGGGTGTTTTCGTTAAATGATTAGACCTTATACCGATTTCCAAGCCTCTATCAAATTTTAAAGGGGCATTTTCTCATTTATTCAGTAAATCGAACATTTTAGTGTGCGGCACTCCTTAAGTAGAAAATATTGAATATCTGAAATTGCACACTTTCTTCCTTTCGAACGATTTACCCATACGCCAAATTTAACGTCTCTATCTTATCGCAAAGCATACTTCCCTATAATTTCACATTTCGAACGTTTTCGTGTGGAGCACCCCCTCTAGAGAACGTTTTCGAAAAAGTCGATTTTAACCGGAGGCTTTATCGAACGACCGAGCCGTGTACCAAATTGCAAGTCTCTTTCTATTCGGGAAGTGGCTAAAAAAAGCGTGACAGACGGACAGACGAACGGACAGAGACAGACAGACAGACGGACAGACGGACTCTTGGCAATTAGTATATACTAGCCGAATACCCGTTGAAAATCAAAGGTCTCGCAATAAGCAACCACTGAATATTGTCATTTTTTAATAATTTGCTTTTCACTTTTATTCGGCAAATGCAATATTTTAGTGTGCGGAATCCCCTAAAGAAGAAAATATTGTAAATTTGAAAAGTGTGCAATTTCAGTTTTTCAACATTTGCTATTGTAGGAGCACTTCTTACTTTCGAACTATCTACCAGTACATCAAATTAATGTCACTATCTCATTCCGAAACATACTATTTTATCATCTCCCCTTTCGAACGTTTTTCTGTGTAACACACCCATAAATGAACATTTTTGAAAAACTATGTTCGTCTTGGGTTTCTTATCAGATGATTGGTCCATATACCAAATATCAAACCTCTATCACATTTAAAGGAAGCGTGTCTCATTTATTCCAAACATCGAACATATTGGTGTTCAGCAGTGAGGTGCCGCTCACTAAAATATACGATTTTCCGAACAAATGAAAACGCCTTCTTTACAATATGATAGAGGCTTGAAATTTAGTATATGGACTAACTATTTGATAAAAAAACAAAGATGAATACGGTTTGACAAAGGGGGTGCTAAACAAAAAAACGTTCGAAAGGTGAAGTGATAGAAAAAACATGCTTCGCGATAGGATGGAGGCTTCAAATTAGGTCTAGGGGTAGATAGTTTGAAAGGAAGTGAAATTGTGTGATAATGCGAAATTTCAGATTTCCAATATTTGCTACTTTAAGAGGTGCCGCATACTAATATGTTCGATTTTCCGAATAAATGAGGCAAGCTTCCTTTTAAATGTGATAGAGACTTGATATTTGGTATATGGACCAATCATCTGTTAAAAACCCGAGACAAACAGACTTTTTTAATAATGTTCATTTATGGGTGTGCTTCACATAAAAACGTTCGAAAGGAGAAATGATAAAATATCAATGCTTCGGGATGAGATAAACTTTAATGTGACGTGCGGGTAAATAGTTCGAAAGGAAGAAATGCGGAACTAAATTTTCCCAGTATTTCCTTCTTTAGGGGATTCTGCACTCCAAAATATTCGATTTGCCAAATAAATGTGAAATGCGATTTATTAAAAAATTTATATTATTCGGGGGTTGCTTATTGCGATACCGTTTAGTTTCAACGGGTATTCGGCTAGTAATATGTAAAATAGGTAAGCATGTAAAGAAGGTAATAATCACATATAATGAAGGCATATAAGAGTTAAGTCTCACAGTAAGAAGGTAATAACAGGTAAGTCGAGGTAATAAAGAAGGTAAGTATCACGTGTAATGAAGGTAATAAAGAAGGCAAGTATCACAAGTAATGAAGGTAATAATATGTAAAAAAGGAATAATATGCAAAGAAAGTAATAATATGTACAAAATATGGTAATAATATGTAAAAATGATGGTAATAATATGTAAAGAAGATAGTAATAATATGTAAAAAAGATGTTAATAATATGTAAAAAGGATGGTAATAATATGTAAAAAAGTTTTCTACTTCATATTCACTAAAACATGTTATCCTGAAAATATAATTCATTCTGAATAACAAAAACTTACGTATTGCTCACTTTCGAAATTCTAAGTGTAAATATGGCGGAAGGTGGAGTGCATGTTGATGTATCAGGTTTTCGCTTCTTTTAATTGTTTTGTAAAGAACCTTGCTACCCGAACAGGGAATCAAACCACGGATCTCCGTGCTCTACCTTTGAGCTACTGGGACAGAATTGCAAGTTCTTATCGAAGTGGGCTCTGCATTTTCCACCCTCTAATGTTGGATTGTCGTGCAACTGACAATCTGAATGACCACTTCTTGATTGCTAATGCTATTACTAATCCTTAGATTGCTAATGCTATTACTAATCCTTAGATGGCTAATGCTATTACTAATCCTTAGATTGCTAATGCTATTACTAATCCTTAGATTGCTAATGCTATTACTAATCCTTATATTGCTAATGCTATTACTAATCCTTAGATTGCTAATGCTATTACTAATCCTTAGATTGCTAATGCTATTACTAATCCTTAGATTGCTAATGCTATTACTAATCCTTAGATTGCTAATGCCATTACTAATCCTTAGATTGCTAATGCCATTACTAATCCTTAGATTGCTAATGCTATTACTAATCCTTAGATTGCTAATGCTATTACTAATCCTTAGATTGCTAATGATATTACTAATCCTTAGATTGCTAATGCTATTACTAATCCTTAGATTGCTAATGCTATTACTAATCCTTAGATTGCTAAGGCTATTACTAATCCTTAGATTGCTAATGCTATTACTAATCCTTAGATTGCTAATGCTGTATTTGTTCTTCAGCTTTGCTTCCTGCATGATCTTTGACCTCCCAATTTTAAAATAAAGTTAATACACTCTTTTGCAAAAAAAAAACGAAACACCCCCTGAAAATAATCCGATCATCTCGAAATTTCGCATGCGTATTCCTTTATACCAAGTATGCAAATGATTAAATTTGCAAGGCCAATGGGTGTTAAATTCGGCCATAGCGTGCGTGTCTACTGTGCAATTAGCATCCTAAAAAACAGGTTAAAAATGTGGACGGTTTATCTTTGCTTGTTATCGGCGTTGTAATTCCGTGGAGATATAACCAATAATTCCGTTACGGCATTGCTCAAGACCTTATAGGTGATTAGACGAGTTCGAATGTTGTATAGTTGGGATGCTTGAAGCTAGCTGGTCATACCGAGCAATAAGCCGCCACCTTCACCGAACAGACACTGCTATACAAAGGTAATGGCAACAATGGTTGCTGCAAAGAACTTATCGCCGGAATGAAGGCTCTGGAAGTCCAAGGTGCAAGAATGATAGACAAGATCGGATGATTGTGCAACAGGCTCGAACTGGCCCAACGGCATCATCGTCTGCCATCCATCGTGCTACAGCCTCTTCCATACCACCCGTTGTACATTCCACCATCTCAAGGTGCTTGGTTGAGGTGGGGTTACACTCACTGCGGCCTTTAAGACGCCTGCCCATAACTCCACAACAGCGACAGAGTCGTTTGGAGTGGTGTCGTAGCCGAGCATTATGGCTGCCAGCAGACTGATATCACTTAGTGTTCAGCGATAAATCACGCTTCAGTCTTTCAGAAGATGACCATCGGTACGTGTCCCAATCAGCTTTTGTTTTACACAGGCACACAGCCATTACCCCTGGTGTGGGGTGCTATCTCTTACAATAGCAGGTCGCCCTTAGTCATCCTGCGTACAACTTTAACAGCTCAACGATATAATGATGAAATCCTGCGGCCGTTTGCGTTACCCTTACTGGTACGTCATTAAGGGGTCATTTTTCAACAAGATAGTGCCATGCCACTTATGACTCGCTTGTCTGTGGACTGACTCCGTGCTGTTATTACTGTTCCTTAGCCAGCAGGGTCACCAGACCTGTCGCCAACCGAGTATATATAGGATATGTTAATCCGAGAAATTCGGGCACCCCGAAATGTAGCAGATCTGGAGCATAAATTAAGGAATACCTGGCAGAATGTATCGCAAGATTACATTAGGAAACTTTATCACTCCTTACCTAGACGTTTACAAGCATTCATTGCTGCGAAAGGGGGTTTCTCCAATTACTGATCTGAAAATTCATTGTGCAATTGCTAACCATTGATGGATTCTGCGGCCTTGATTTTGTAATCCTTTCACTACCTGTGTATGAGCTGTACGCATATTTAATTTCAATAAAATCAGTCACTTTCTTCATAGTGCTTCGTTTTCTTTTTTTTTTTTTTGCAAAAGAGTGTAGTAGTGTCCACTGATTAAATAAATTAAAAATCCTCAATAAGTGTTATAGTCCACATATTAAAATATTTTATTAATTAACTCATCAATTAGGCGATATTTTCAGAAACTTTAACGATATTTTCTTTAATCTGGGAGTGGAATCTCTCCAAGATAGAAATATATCGCTAGATTATTAACAAAGTTAGCCAAATGTATCGTCATGTGTTACAGATAATTGGAGAGAAGAACATTTACCGCCAATAAATAAATAAAAATCCATGATAGTCGTACTGGGGCACCTTCAGACCTCCAATATATTTGCACCAACCACTCCAATATATTTGCACCAATATATTTGCATCGGTTGCTTTGTTCGCCATTGTAAAAGACCATTCCCCCAGAACCGCGAATTGAATCATATATTTTCGTACCAGCCAGCCGATGTTCTACCATGGAACACCTGGGACAGAATTGCCAGCTCTTATAGTCGCTTAAAAGATCTATAGTTTCGATGTAGGGATACGTGACTTTTCTCACAGGTGCCCCGGAAAAATGCCTTGGAACCTTGGATCTTATCGTCGAAGTGGACTGTGCCACTTCTTGACTTTGTTTGAACTAAATCTATTTGAATATTAATCTACAAGGTTTTAAATTAAAATATTAACAAAATGTGGATCGCATTTTCTCCAGAGAATAATTTATTTTTTCAACGTAGCAAACTGTGAAGAACTATGTTCTTAGTGCCCCATACAAACTTTCAAATATCACACTTATAATTCTTGATGCGAATAGCATCTCTACTCCGGGTTTCTGAAGCAGGATTTTGAAGCGGTACTTAAAATGTAAAGATTTTGGACACATACACATCCTAATGAACACACCTCCTAACACATACATCTCCTAATGTACATAATTTTTCTTTTTTTGTCTGAAAAAGAATCCAGATTATGAGTCTATAAGATTATCAATATTTTAATTCTCCGCTGTTTGCTCCCCCCCCCCCCCCGTTCCTTCAGTCACGTTTAATCTTTAATCTAGGCTCTCACGAGTGAAATTTCCTCTGTATGTGTTCTGACAAAGAGGGCTGTTTCTTGCACACGAAATCGGTCGAAACTATTATTTATGTATTTTATGCTACTTTTTCACATTTTCCAACATAGTTTAAAAATGTTTATATCTTTGTTTATTATTTCTGTGTCTGTATGTCCGTTCGCACGATAACTACCGTAAAAATGTCTATCAAAATGAAATTGTAGCATGTTGTTGAGACGGTCTGTGTGGCATATGGGAATGCAAATAAATAATATCACCCCAATTAGTTTTGAATTGAACCCGGGTTGAAAAGGTGAAATACATTGAATCCTATGAGACCTCCTTTTTTCAAACATTTTTGAAGCGAAGTTAAAAATCATGAATTGCTGCGAAAGTTTTAGGAAATATTCAAATTACCCCATGTAATAAACAGAAAAATTTCAGCATAATGATTTCGGTAGTTTTTTAAATAAAAATTAAAATATTAATTGCACCTACATCATACGAAGAGATCACGTGACCCACTTCGAAATACAATATGGCATCCATGTTTTATCCTAGTGTAAAAATTGTGATTTTTAAAGTTCTTTCACATTTATATTTAGTGTTGCATCCGTCCTAAAACCGATTTATATTTGCGTATTGTCTGAGCATCTATACAGGGTGTCCCAAAAAGATTGAAACACGATTTAATTCTTTACCTGTTGGAGATAAGTGTGCAATGTAAATTGCAAAACTGTTGAAAGTAAGGTAGGAAATAAGACTTAATGAAATAGTCCTCCCATTCATTTTCAAAAAGTTGCACTTTTTAAATTTTTATACGACCCCTTCAGACAAATCTGGTCAGTCAGAAAATGTTTAATTTTAATGCAACAAGATCATTAAAAAACCGCATATCTGTATCTTTAACATTGAGTTATATTTAATTGAAAATTGAACATTGGGAATGGGGACCCTATATCAAATAAGAAATATAAATCTCTGACATATCACAAAAATGAAAAAACTGGATCATAATACAGATACATAGGAAAACCCCAACCGCGTTGTGAGTACCACTGCTATATATAATCTCTGTCTATGTAATGCTTTATTTAGATGCATTTGTGATAAAAAAATTTTACACATATTAATGTATTTTTGATCTATACAATTTCCATTGTCAGTTTATTTATGATCCCTATTTTCGCAGCCTTTCACATGGCACGGAAAAGTCGCATAAGTCAGATTTTTTCCTTCATAATTTAGTTGCTTTTAAAGATACAGATATGTGGTTTATTTAATGATCTTGTTGCATTAAATATAAAAAATTTCTGATTGACAAAATTTGTCTAAGAGAGTCGTATAAAAATATAAAAATTGCAACTTTTAAAAAAATTAATGGGAGCACTATTTCATTATTCGTAGTCTTATTTTCTACCTTACTTTTAACATTTTTAAAATTTACACTGCTCACTTATCTCCAACAGGTTAAGAATTATAGCGAGTTTAAATCTTTTCGTATTCTGCACCAAAGCAATTGCAAAATTTTTGAGTTTAAATGATCATCAAAATCTGATTATTTTTAGAACGATGCCTACTTTGAATGGATGCAGAAGGAAGAAGGATAAAGAAGTGATTGTAAGATGAGTTGTATTGCTGATTTTATTTCACGCAAAATTATTTAGCTCTGGTGTCTAGCAGAAATGTGATATGGATGAAATATTCATTTCTTTTACATAGAAAACTAGACGATTTATATTGAATGACGTCATTTTACATGCAATGTTTCGATGAAATTTCAAGTTTTCAAATATAATAAATTATTGTAGTACTGTAATAATTTGAAATATACCAGCGCTGAATGCATCGTATTTCAGGGATGTTTAAATAAAATTGCATTTCAGTTGGAATGTGTTTGTTTCATAATCAATGCTTTATGCATGATTGATCTGTCTTGTTTACGAAATTTTTTTAGTTTTACTATATAAGATATCTACATCGTAGTCTGAGTGACTATAATCACTTATAACTTTCATTTTAATATAGAGAAGCTGCCTGGTTGGTGACCTGCCCGTCCGTGCTTATCGGTGATAGATGCGGCATAGCAGCAAGAGATGCAGTCCTTGACTTTTTGATGCACCTGAATGTTCGTTTTGTATTCTCTTGCAGTGAAGAGTTCTTTCCCGAAGTACTTCTCTTCGCTGATCTTCTTCAATCGGCTGAGGATCAGGAAGAAAATATGGAAAATGCAATTGATAGAAAAAAATAGATTATACTTGATTACGAAAAAGGAAGTGAAGAACCTATATACTACCTTTTTATCTTGCTTCTCTATAGACACTGTGCAAAAGATTACTATGCTAACTGTTCAATAAAGAATTTAGTGTTTTAATAAAATACCATGGACGCACGTCAACTAATTAATACTTTAATATCAAAGATAACCCAAAAAATCTGAAGTGGACAGCACATGACTTTTCTTATATTATGCAATGGATTTACTACTTTTATAGCAAAAAAAATAGGTTATTCTTATAGTAGATACTTATATTCTTTTCAAGATATTGAATTTTCGTTAATTAGTTTCATCGATTTATCGTCATTTTTATCCATTTGGCGAGATTTTCGTTAATTTAGCGACATTCAAAAAAGTCGCCAAGTTGGCGACATTCCACCAAATTCGTCACCAAAATCACGCCAAGCGTTGTGAACGGAAAAATACGTTATTCTTATAGCAGATAAATGACTACTGGCGTTCAAATACAAATGTATTACTTAAAGTATATTTTCTTATGAATGGAACGAGCTAGATCCACGAGAATGATATCACCAAATTTATCGCATGATATTACATATGAAAAGTGAACAGGTTTCTCAACAGTTAATATATTTTTTTAATTTATGGGATTTTTCAAATGTATTTAAAAAATGTTCAATATCTCAATTACGGTTCATGCTAGCGTTTTAACATTTATGTCAATCGTTTTTACATGTGATTCTATTTATATTTAACATTTTTAAATACGAGGCATTTAAAATAAAATTTAACACTTTCACTGACAATGTCCAGTTAACTGCACATCACATGTTTCAATTTATAGACCGATGTTTAGTTAAATGATCATCATACGCATTGCATTCAACGACATGCTATTTCAGTGGGAGTGTAGATAGAGCTTTGAAAATGGATCTAGGCCTGAAGTAAGTTTCATATTTCTTTGTGGACATAAGCTTGAAACCCTAAGCTTAATGGCCAGCGAAAGTGCTAATTATGAAGTACAAATTGCAAAAAAAGGACAGGTTCATAAATTAAATGGTAATCAATGGGTATGTCATAAATAAATAAAGAAATAAAGCAACTACTAAATTTTCAGAAAATCATATAAAAGCTTGACAGGTATTGAGTTGGGAACGAGACGCCAAGCATAACAAAGGGTTTGAACGGAATTACAAATTGACTGACGGTAAATATAAAAAATCTGATGTGGGCAGCACATGACTTTCCCTGCAGATTTATATCCACGTTCTCTTTATTTTAATTAAATAGACACCAGTTATTTTAAAAATAGACACCAGTATTTTAGATACGGTAAATAGAATGAACAGGAATCAAAGACAAAAAAATGTGATGTAGGCAGCACATGACTTTTCGTATATAATGCAATGAACTTACTAATTTCACAACAAATAAAAATAGGTTATTCATATAGAAGATACTTAGATTCTTTCCAAGATAATAAATTTTCGTCAATTCGACGTCATTTTTATCCATATAGCGAGATTTTCGTTAATTTGGCAACATTTAAAAAAGTCTTCAAGTTAGCGACATTCCGCCAAATTCGTCGCCAAAAGCTCGCCAAACGTTATGGATGGAGAAATAAGGTATTTTTATAGCGGATAAATGACTATTGGAGTTCAAATACAAAAGTATTACTTAAAGTATCTTTTCTCATGAATGGAACGATTTAGATCCATGAGAATGACGTCACCCAATTGATCGCATGATATTACATATGAAAAGTGAACATGTTTCTCAACAGTTAATATATTTTGTTTAATTTATGGGATTTTTTGATAAATTTATTTGAAAAATGTGCAATATCTCGAGAACGGTTCATGCTAGAGTTCTAAAGTTTATGTCAATGATTTTTTAAGGATAAATTACATGAGAAATGTCTATTTGCGTACCTTTATTAAAGAATTTGATTTTTTATGATTTTTTCAAAATTTCATTCGAAAATTTAGGGATTCTGAATATTCGATTGCGTCTAAAAACAATAGGCTTCCAGTATTCACGGATTGTGATATTTGTATCAAATTTCATTCGAATCGCTTCATTCGTTCGTGAGATATCGTCTCCACAGTCTCACTGACAAACACACACACACACACACACACACACACACACACACTTCACACACACACACACAGACATCACCTTAAAAATGTCCGATTCGTGATGAAGGATACTTGAAACGTGCTCTCCCGTCGAAAACTCGAATTCGAATTTCCGTCCCCGTCACAATACTTTCCTTATACATTATGTATATAAGGAAAGTAAAAATGTTTTATATAATAAATTGGAGGCACAGAAAGATAATAAAAGAAGAAATAAAAGATTATGTCACGAACACTATATTGAAAGGCTTCAAAATCGTTGCTGCAAACTGTCCAAAATTACATATTTTTAGAGGAGAAAATAACATTCAAAATAATAAATATTTGTGAACTGTATTTTCTATTTATTATTTTGCAATTTTTGTCGTAATTTTTGTTGTTTTTTATTTTTACATATACACGTAATTAATAATAATTTATGTGTTTTTTATTAAATAATTATTAGCCACGATATGTGGGATCTTTTCATAGATTATATTGAGTGGTAGTTGATACACAGAGTTAATTATATTAATGACTAATTAGAGAGGATATGCATTTTTAGTTGCAGTTAATAATTACTTAATATCTAATTACTAATAACTCTATAAAATGTGCTAATTTAAAATTATCACCATATATTTTATAATAATTTTAATAGAGCTTAAAGCTCTTAGATTATGTCAGAAAAAGAATAGAGTTTTAGAATATTTTAAAAATATCCAGGTTTTTATTCTAAGAACCTGGCTTTATACTTCTAAACTCAAATTCGAAACACAGCAAACATGATCTAAAATGCCCAAAAGTATAAAAATTAAAATATATTATTTTGTCATATAAGTTTATAACCAGATTATTACTTTCCTTATATACATAATGTATAAGGAAAGTATTGTGACGGGGTCAAAAATTCGAATTCGAGTTTTCGACAGGAGAGCATGTTTTAAGCATTCCTGATCACGAATCAAACATTTTTGAAGTGATGTCTGTGTGTGTGTGTGTGTGTCAGTGAGCCTGTGGAGACAATATCTCACGAATGAATAGAGCGATTCCAATGAAATTTGGTGCAAAAATCACAATCCATAAATACTGGAAGTCTATCGTTTTAAAGGCAATCGCATGTTCAGAACTCTCCAAAATTTTCGATTGAAATTTAGAAAAAATCATCAAGAAATTGAAACCTTTAATAAAGTTACTCAAATAGACATTTATGTAATTTTTTCCTTAGACATTGATTGACATAAACTTTAGAATGCTAGCATGAACCGTTCACGATATATTGCACATTTTTCAAATAAATTTATCAAAAAATCCCATAAATTAAAGAATGTATTAACTGTTGAGAAAAATGTTCACTTTTTATATGTAATATCATGTGATAAATTTGGTGACTCTATTCTCATGGATCTAGCTCGTTCCATTCATGAAAAAGATACTTCGAGTAATACTTTTGTATTTGAACGCCTATAGTCATTTATCCGCTATAAGAATAAATTATTTCTCCGTCCATAACGCTTGGCGAGATTTTGTCGCCAAATTTGTCAGAATATCGCCTACTTGGCGATTTTTAAATGTCACCGAATCAAAGAAAATCTAGCCAAATGAATGAAAATGACACTCAATCAATGAAAATAACGACTATTTGACGAAAATTCAATATCTTGTAAAAAAATATAAGTATTTACTATAAGAATAACCTGTTTTTTACTGTAAAAGTAGTAGATACATTGCATTATATAAGGAAAGTCATCTGCTGTCCACATAAGATATTTTTTAAATGGAATTCTTAAATTTTGTTGAAATTCTGTTAGATAAGATTCTTAAATTAGTACTATGCAAACTGTAAATAGCATTATTAATAATGTGTGAAATAAGAGTACTTGTAAATATATTGTTACTTACACATATAATAGTAATAAATGATCAAGTAGTTACTGATAGCTTTATCTACATACGCAATAACAATTTATTTTAATTTGTTTAATTTTCATTTCTGGGTAATTTAAATTTATAAGATTTATTCTTTGCATATAGTGTTTAAAGTATTGATCTGCAAATATAAATATTATGCAAAAGCGTTATAATATTATCTAATAAGATTTGCAATTCTGTATTACAATTTACTTAATATTTTACAGCATTTGAAACTTTATATTTAATTTTCTTCCCAGTCATTAAGAATACTTTTGTAGAAATCAGTATATATTGGAGCTACTTCTATTATTGTAAAAAATGTGTTTCGAATTAATAATTTCAGAGTAAATGAAAATAATCTTTGCGCATTTTGATCGAGTCTAGAGGTATTTGATATGCTGGTAACAAAATTCAATATTTTTTGAAAGCCTTAAAGATTTCTTTTATGAAATGGATAAATACTATAAGGGAAACCGACTCATCCGACCGTCTTCTGATAAAATCATTATTCCATTTTTAGAAGTAAAAAAAATATGTAAAAATTTAAATAATGAGGCAAAAATATTATTTATAGTTGCAAAACATTATATTTTGTTTTTCATCGTAAAGATCACTATAAAAATTATTGGCATATAAAACTGATAACACTATAACAAATACTGACTAATAATAATAATACTATAATAAATACAAACTACTAATAATATCACCATAACGAAAACGGACTAATAATAATATCTTTATAGCAAATACTGACTAATAATAATATAACTTTAACAAATACTAACTAATAATAATATCACTAACATAAACCATATTCACGTAACCGAATTTGATGAAATATATGTTGATATCAATATTATTAAATATACTGATATCAGTGTAGGTATACTGATATCAGTATCATTGGCTGTACTATAATATCAGTATTACTGACTATACTGGTATGGCTGTTCGTTTTTGCAAGAAAGAACATCGAAATTAAATATTTTTGCAAAAAAATGGTATGATAAAATTGTTTTAACATTTTTCTTTAAACCAACACTCCAAAATAGGAAAATAATATTTTTCTAAACAGTCTCTCAGTTAAACACTTTTCTATCAGTGTTCTGTTATTCCTTCGGCAAATTTAAATTTTGAAGTTTGGGTAAAACTTTACAGTGTAGCTACTCAATAATATAGCCCAAAATATCTTTATGTAATATTTATATAATCTTTCGCGGTGTCTGCTCAATATAGTATACGACGTAATTTTCATGAAATTTACTGAGGCCAAAAATATAATGGAGGAATTTATTCTGGCTGATTGGCAATAACGTTGCATCTAAACTTTTTAAAAACGCTCAAGGTTTCAAAGGTCAATTTTTTTAATCTTTATTTATAAAGATATAAAAATTAATTGCGGATTTCCCGTTCCGCTGGGCACAATTAAGCTCAGATAAAAGTGAAGCAAGAAACATCAATAGTACATTCATCGCCTTATATAATCATCCATATACGAGCATTTTAAAAGAGTGTATTTATTTAATTGGCTGTTCTTGAACGATTTGTTAAAATGAATAACTTGTTGATTTTCGCAATCGTGTTAATCTCAATCACAGGTAAGTTATTTATTATTATCAAATAGATAAAAATATTTTCTAAAGAAATATGATTCATATAGGCATAATTTGGAAATAAAATGCACCCGTTATAGATACCAGCATGAATAAACCTGTTTAAAGATTTTTATCAGTCTGGAATAAACAAAAGCTGCAATGACAACAAGGCATTTTATTAAAAGGCAAAATGCTACTTGCGTTTGTCTTTTCTCAGACTAAATAGCAATATAATAAATGAAGCATATTAACAACACAATTAAAAAAATTGATTTGAACAGAGAGAACATTGCATATTAATGTTATTTAAGATTGCTTTTCCTGAGAAATAAATCTGCCACATGATTGATTTATATTATGCCAACTATTTGGTTTGTGGTATTTCTTTCAGCATAATAATTCCCTAGTGTCATAAAAAAACAATTGCCTAGAGTGCAACTCGAATAATTATCAACTCGAATTTCTCCTATCAAAATCCATTTTTAAAGCTTGTTATTTTTTTATGTATTTATTTATTTTTTAATTTTTCAAGAAAATTTTTAAAAAATCTATATTATTGGTCCAAATGACCAGCAAGTTATTATCCTTCATTTTAAAAGGACTAACAACTCGAATAACACTAATAGTTATCAACTCGAATTTCTCATATCAGAATCCATTTGCAAAGCTTGTTATTTTTTAATTTTATATATATACATATATATATATATATTTTATTTTATTCATTTATTTATTTTTGAATTTTTCAAGAAAAAATTTAAAATATCTGCATCGTTAGTCCAAATGATCAGCAAGTTGTTACCCTTCATTTTAAAGGGCTTGAAAAATTATTTCTTTTGATAACAAGTACGCCATATTTACACTCTCGGGGGAGGGGGGATAACTTGTCCAAGGGAAGTTAATGAAGCCACGAATACAAAAATTGTATCCGGTCCCTTTTTTTTTTGTGTGTTTGCTACAAAAATTGGAAGTTTCGTAATCATTGAACTATAAATAACCCTTTTTATGCGTAATTATGTCAAATTTTGTCCTATGCTGCCATGTTAAGAAAATATAACATTTCGAATTAATTTCAAAGGTTTAGCTCGAATTTCAAAAAATTCTATCAAGTTCCCGATTTTTTGATAGCAAAGCCAGATATCAGTTTCCTGAAAATAGAAAAATCTGATGTGAGCAGCACATGACTTTCCTTATATAATGCAATGGATTTACTACTTTTACAGTTAAAAAGAATGTTATTCTTATAGTAGATACTTATATTCTTTTCAAGATATTGAATTTTCTTCAATTAGTCGTGTTTTCATTAATTTAGCGTCAATTTTATCCATTTGGCGAGATTTTCGTTAATTAAGTAACATTTAAAAATATCGCCAAGTTGGCGACATTCCGCTAAATTCGTCGCTAAAATCTCGCCAAGTCTCAAGTCTCGTATCTTTACTCGTGATTAGAACGAGTTAGATCCACGAGAATGTTGTCACCAAATTCATCACATGATATTACATATGAAAAGCGAACATGTTTCTTAACAGTTAATATTTTTTTCTAATTTATGGAATTTTTTGATAAATTTATTTGAAAAATGTGAAATATCTCGAGAACGGTTCCTGCTAGCGTTCTAAAGTTTATGTCAATCGGTTTCTAAGAAAAAATTACATAAGAACTGTCTATTTGCGTAACTTAATTAAAGGTTTTGATTTTTTGATGATTTTTTCAAAATTTCACTCGAAAATTTAGGAGGGTTCTGAATAAGGCGGGGATTTTGATGACCTAAAAATTCACTAAAAACGCCCTTTAAATAGTGAAAAAATGCCTTTAAATATGCCCTTAAAATTTTACATTATTATGAACTTAAAAAAAGAACGACATGAAAAATAAATTTAGTTAATTCGTGATACAAATTTCGAAAGTTTTGAGTAAATACAAATAATCTAAATTGTTGTAATAAAAAATTTATATGTATAAATACCTGACTTAAAACTTTTATTATCCTGAACTGCGACAATTTAATTTCCCATGATAACATCGGAATTACATTGAATTATTAGGTGTTTCCTAATGTTCTCAAATGTAAAAGATCTTCTATTGTCGGAAGCTTTCTATTGTAGCTTTTATACCTTGAAAAGCTTATTTCAACATCTACGGATGTGATAGGTGCATATTTGGAGAAAAACGGATTCGCTTACGTCCAATTCTTCCTCGATATCAAAAGTTTCGTCTTCACCAGTTAGGATGAGAAAGATTTTCTTCAAAGTCTTGAAGCCCTGGTTTATACCCAAAACATCATTTAATTTGGCAATTATACAATGCCCAACCTTATCTTTAGCCTTCTGAATGGCCTCACTAATGTTGTCAATGTAACCTATTGCGTCAACTAGTTCCACGTGTTGTTTTTTTAGACATTTTATGGCCGACGATAAAATGCTAAAATTGCGTAAATGGCAAGATTGCGAAGGTTTGCATTTAGGCATGTCAGAAGCAATGCTTCTTTTACAAATTGGAAATAATGACTACATTTCTCTGCAGCTGCCCTTAGCTTTGTCAGAAAATTTAAAAACCCGTTTAAACTGGTTAATGTCACTTCTGATTGATAGCAGTAGTCACGTGAAAAGGATGGACAACCCAGTTTGAAGTGGAAAATTCCTATTAATTGTAATAGTTCCCCTTCCCCATTATCTTTCTCAAAATTCTGTCTTGAAAAGAGTTGATTTACGGCCAGAGCCCCTTACGAAGGGGAAGACTATATTGTAAAATACCTGTTTGCACCACAGAACTGGATGAAGTGTTGCGGCCCCGGGGGTTTGTTCGTAAAGGTGCTAAGACGGGAATTAGCAAAAACACTCATTGCAACAGAAAATATAGAGAACTAAAAATGAAAAAAAATCCCTAAATATAGGAAATCTTATAAAAGTGCTAAATATTGCCTCAAAAATGCTAAAAAGGCCCTGAAAATGCTCAAAAATGCCCATAAAATGGAAAAATTCGAAAATATGCAAAAAATGCAACAAAATGCAATTTCATCAAAATCCGCGCCTTACTTCTGAACATTCGAATGTGCTTTAAAACAATAGGCTTCCAGTATTTATGGATTGTGATTTTTATACTAAATTTTATTCGAATCGCTCTATTCGTTCGTGAGATATTGTTTCCACAGACTCACTGACACACACACACACACACACACACATGCTTTCACACACACACATACACACAGACAGACAGCACTTCAAAAATATTCGATTCGTGATCAGGGATGCTTGAAACGTGCTCTCCCGTCGAAAACTTGATTTCGAATTTTCGACCCCGTCAAAATATTTTCCTTATATATTATGTATATAAGGAAAGTAATGAATATTTTATCCTTAGAATATATACTAGTAAAATGTTCCAAATGTATGTTTATTACGTAAATAATTTAAGAATGTAATCCCTTTATTATGGAAAATTTTGGGTAAATCTTGAACAATATTTACCGATACTGAAAAATGAAAAGTGTATATACAGTGAGTTTTAAAATCTTATTTATTAAGACATTTCAACCGGATTCATTTAATTAATAAGCTTGCCTGACCAGTTTTCTTATTAAAAAAATACAATTTCATTTATTCAAATTTATTTATTAAATCGGATTTATTGAAGAGATAAATTGTCGACAGAGCTGTTATATATATTTGAGTTGTAGTTTGACAAATTTATAGTTTGACAAATAATTTTCTATTATTTAAAACAAATTATTTTTTTTTTTAATGTTGTGCTCGATATTAGCAATTCTTCAATAACTAGCAATAGAAAAAGGCTTCGTGCTTTGGAAATGGTTAGTGATGATTAAATGTGACACATACACAATTAAAAATATTTTATTGATAACTTTTCGAAATACCAAAAAAAAAATTAAATTAGATTTAGGCATAAAATTGGTGCCTATTTTATAAGTATGTTAACTTGTTAAATAGTAACAATTTCCGAAGTGGTTCTAAATGGTTTACAAACAGAAATTGTAACGTATGGGAAACCAATATCGTGCTCTATTTATTTTCCGATATTTATAAATGTATGTCTATTCTTATTGTTTGTTAGTATAACTAATGAGACTCGATGGCATTCTGCCTGTCAGTAATTTAAAAAAATCTGTTGTGGGCAGCACATGACTTTCCCTGCAGACTTATATCCACGTTCTCTTTATTTTAATTAAATTTATTACACTTTTAATTCAATTTTCGTTCTCATTCAGTAACCGGACTTATTTTCAAAGATGGCGTAGAGAAAATATGAAAAACTAAAATATCTCGAGAACGGCTGGTCCTAATGTAATGGGGTTTGTCTTATTCTTTTTTTCGCTAAAAATTACGTATTAAACAACCATTTAATGGATATATTTGAGCATACGTAGTTCTTTAGTTTAGATTTGGACGATTTTTGCGGGCCCTTTTGGAAGAAAATGCAGGTTATTTTTTTCCGAATCATACCAAAATATAATCAGCAACAGAGCGATCCACAAATGACTCATCTGCCGAATTTTGTGAAATTCGGTCCATTAGTTTTTTAGTTAGAGTGGATACAATCTGTTGCGGGCCATTTCGCAAAAATAGGCGGGTTATTTTTTCCCGAATCATACCCAAAACTAATCAGCACCAGAATCGCCTACACGTGACTTACCTTCCAATTTTTGTGAAATTCGGTCTATTAGTTTTTTAGTTACACAGACACACAGACACACACACAGATGTCACGCTAAAAATGGTTTTTTCGTATTCTAGAGGTCTTGAAACGTGTAGATCCGTCGAAAACTCGCGTTGCGATTTTCGACATGATTCCAATACTTTCCCTATAGATTACCATGCATTGCAGGGAAAGTAAAAACCTGATGTGGGCAACACATGACTTTCAATATATAATGCAATGAATTTACTACTTTTACAGTGAAAAACATCTGTTGTGGCAGCACATGACTTTCCCTGCAGACTTATATTCACGTTCTATATATTTAAATTAAATTTAATTCACTTTTAATTCAATTTTCGTTCTCATTTGAAAACTGGACTAATTTCAAAAATTGTGTCGGAAAAATACGAAAAACAAAAATATCTCGAAAACGGCTATTCCAAGTGTAATGGGGTTGGTCTTATTCTTTTCTTCGCTAAAAATCATGTATTAAACAAGCATTTAATGGCTATATTTGAGCATACGTAGTTCTTAAGCTTAGATTTTGATGATTTTTGTGGGCCATTTTGTAAAAAAAGGAAGGTTATTTTTTCCAAATTATACCAAAATCTAATCAGCACCAGGGTGGCCAACAAGCGACTTATCTTCCAAATTTTGTGAAATTCGGTCCATTAGTTTTTCAGTTAGAGTGGTTACAAGCTTTTGCGGGCCATTTCGCAAAAAAGGCAGGTTCTTTTAACCCGAGTCATACTCAAAACTAATGTGCACGAGATTCGTGTACATGTGACTTACCTACCAAATTTTATGAAATTCGGTCAATTAGTTTTTCAGTTAGAGTGGATACAAAATCTGCAAGGGCAGACACACAGACACTCAGGCAGACAGACACAGAGACAGACAGACACGCAGACACACAGACGTCACGCTAAAAATAGTTTTTCCGTATTCAAGAGATCTCGAAACATGTAGATCCGTCGAAAACTCGAGTTGCGATTTTCGACATGAATCCAATAATTTCCCTATACATTACCACGTATTGCAGGGTAAGTAAAAATCTGATGTGGGCAGCACATGACTTTCCCTGCAGGCTTATATCCACGTTCTCTTTATTTTAATTAAATTTATTTCACTTTTAATTCAATTTTCGTTCTCATTCGGTAACCGGACTTAATTTCATAGGTGGCGTAGAGAAAATACGAAAAACTAAAATATCTCGAGAACGCCTACTCCTAGTGTGATGTGGTTGGTCTTATTCTTTTCTTCGTTAAAAATTACGTATTAAAGAAGCATTTAATGGATATATTTCAGCATGCGTCGTTCTTCAGTTTAGATTTGGGTGATTTTTGCGGGCCATTTTGTAAGAAAAGGCAGGTTATTTTTTTCCGAATCGTACCAAAATCTAATCAGCACCAGGATGACCCGCAAGTGACTCATCTACCGAATTTTGTGATATTCGGTCCATTAGTTTTTCATTTAGAGTGGATACAAAATCTGCACAGACAGACACACAGACAGACAGACACACACACAGACGTCACGTTAAAAATGGTTTTTTCGTATTCTAGAGGTCTCGAAACGTGTAGATCCGTCGAAAACTCGAGTTGTGATTTTCGGCATGATTCCAATACTTTCCCTATGCATTACCATGTATTGCAGGGAAAGTAAAAATCTGATGTGGGCAACACATGACTTTCCTTATATAATGCAATGAATTTACTACTTTTACAGTAAAAAAAATCTGATGTGGGCAGCACATGACTTTCCCTGCAGACTTATATCCACGTTCTCTTTATTTTAATTAAATTCATTTCACTTTTAATTCAATTTCCGTTCTCATTCGGTAACCGGACTTGTTTTCAAAGGTGGTGTAGAGAAAATACGAAAAACTAAAATATCTCGAGAACGGCTAGTCCTAGTGTAATGGGGTTTGTCGTATTATTTTCGTCGTTAAAAATTACGTATTAAACGAGCATTTAATGGATATATTTGAGTATACCTAGTTCTTTAGTTTAGATTTTGACGATTTTTGCGGGCCATTTTGCAAAAAAAGGCAGGTTATTTTTTTCCGAATCGTACCAAAATCTAATCAGCACCAGATTGGCCTACAAGCGACTTATCCACCAAATTTTGTGAAATTCGGTCCATTAGTTTTTCAGTTAGAGTGGATACAAGCTTTTGCGGGCCATTTCACAAAAAAGGCGGGTTCTTTTATTCCGAATCGTACCCAAAACTAATCAGCATTAGCCCCGCCCACAAGTGACTTACCTACAAAATTTTGTGAAATTCGAACCATTAGTTTTTTAGTTAGAGTGGATACAAAATCTGCACAGACAGACAGACAGACAGACAGACAGACACACAGACACACAGACAGACAGACAGACACACACACAGACGTCACGCTAAAAATGGTTTTTTCGTATTCTAGAGGTCTCGAAACGTGTAGATCCGTCGAAAACTCCAGTTGTGATTTTCGGCACGATTCCAATACTTTCCCTATACATTACCATGTATTGCAGGGAAAGTAAAAATCTGATGTGGGCAGCACATGACTTTCCCTGCAGACTTATATCCACGTTCTCTTTATTTTAATTAAATTCATTTCACTTTTAATTCAATTTGCGTTCTCATTCGGTAACCGGACTTGTTTTCAAAGGTGGTGTAGAGAAAATACGAAAAACTAAAATATCTCGAGAACGGCTAGTCCTAGTGTAATGGGGTTGGTCGTATTATTTTCGTCGTTAAAAATTACGTATTAAACGAGCATTTAGTGGATATATTTGAGTATACCTAGTTCTTTAGTTTAGATTTTGACGATTTTTGCGGGCCATTTTGCAAAAAAAAGCAGGTTATTTTTTTTCGAATCGTACCAAAATCTAATCAGCACCAGATTGGCCTACAAGCGACTTATCCACCAAATTTTGTGAATTTCGGTCCATTAGTTTTTCAGTTAGAGTGGATACAAGTTTTTGCGGGCCATTTCACAAAAAAGGCGGGTTCTTTTATTCCGAATCGTACCCAAAACTAATCAGCATTAGCCCCGCCCACAAGTGACTTACCTACAAAATTTTGTGAAATTCGGACCATTAGTTTTTTAGTTAGAGTGGATACAAAATCTGCACAGACAGACACACAGACACACAGACAGACACACAGACACACAGACAGACAGACAGACACACACACAGACGTCACGCTAAAAATGGTTTTTTCGTATTCTAGAGGTCTCGAAACGTGTAGATCCGTCGAAAACTCCAGTTGCGATTTTCGGCACGATTCCAATACTTTCCCTATACATTACCATGTATTGCAGGGAAAGTAAAATTTGGTTTTTCTTATAGTAGATACTTATATTCTTTAAAAGATATTGAATTTTTGACAATGAGTCGTCATTTTCATTGATTTAGCGTCATTTTCATTGATTTAGCGTCATGTTTATCCATTTGGCGAAAATTTTATCCACTTGGCGAGAATTGGTCGAATTTTTGACTCCGTCACAATACTTTCCTTATACATTATGTATATAAGGAAAGTAAAAATGTTATTCTTAGAGTAGATACTTGTATTACTTCCAAGATATTGGATATTTTTCACTTAGTCGTCATTTTCATTGATTTAGCGTTATTTTTATCTATTTGGCGAGATTTTCGTTAATTTAGCACTTTTTAAAAATGTCGCCAAGTTGGCGACATTCCGTTAAATTCGTCGCCAAAATCTCGCCAAGCGTTATGGACGGAGAAATAAGTATTTCTTACAGCGGATAAATGACTATTGGCGTTCAAATGCAAAAGTATTACTCAAAGTACCTTTTCTCGTGCATGGAACGAGTTAGCTCCACGAGAATGATGTCACCAAATTTATCACATGACATTACATATGAAAAGTGAACATGTTTCTCAACAGTTAATATTTTTTTTAATTTATTGGATTTTTTGATAAATTTATTTGAAAAATGTGCAATATCTCAAGAACGGTTCGTTTTAACGTTCTAAAATTTATGTCAATAGTTTTCTAAGGAAAAATTACATAAGAAATGTCTGTTTGTGTAACTTTAGTAAGGGTTTTGCTTTTTTGATGGTTTTTTCGAAATTTCACTCGAAAATTTAGTGGATCCTGAATATTCGATTGCGTTTTAAATCACTATTCTTCCAGTATTCACGGATTGTGATTTTTGTACCAAATTTCAATCGAATCGCTCCATTCGTTCGTGAGATTATTTTTTTTTTAAAATGTGCAATATCTCAAGAACGGTTCATGTTTGCGTTCTAGCGTTTATGTCAATCGTTTTCTACTGAAAAATTACATAAGAAATGTCTCTTTGCGTAACTTTATTAGCGGTTTTGATTTTTTGACGAATTTTTCAAAATTTCACTCGAAAATTTAGCGGGGTTCTGAATATTCGATTGCGTATAAAAACAATAGGCTTCCAGTGTTTACGGATTGTGATTTTTGTACCGAATTTCTTTCGAATCGGTCCATTCGTTCGTCAGTTATCGTCTCCACAGGCAGACACACACACACACACACACACACAAACATCACTTCAAAAATATTTGATTCGTGATCAGGGATGCTTGAAACGTGCTCTCCAGTCGAAAACTCGAATTCGAATTTTCAACCCCCGTCACAATACTTCCCTTATACTTTCCCTTATAACTTATGTATATAAGGAAAGTTAAAAAGGGTTTATTCATGGTACATAGCCACTTTTATCTAAAATGTCCGTTCATTTCTCCCTTTTCTATTATTAAAAAATGGAAACCACGATACACCCACAAAAGAGGTTAACTGTCGCCATCTAGCGGTGACAGCTAGAACAATATGAAGACTTAAAAGACCTTACACAATGTGAACTTGGTATATTGACATTTATACATTGTTGATAGAAACTGCAACTTCGCTCTTGGTCATGAATATAAAATGTTTAATGAAAACATATGAATATTTTATATCTATAGTGCTATATACAAAGTATATAAACCACAGCCAATACTTGACATGTTTGATTGTGTCAACTAGCACTGATGGTTCTTTTTGTATCAATTGCTCATAATAGTGTGTTTACGTACATTGCACAGACACACAGACAGACACACACACAGACGTCACGTTCCGGCCGTCCAACAGCTGCTCAAGTCCAAGGACGAGTCAAACTGTGTAGGTCTTCCACACAGACGTCACGCTAAAAATAGTTTTTTCGTACTCTAGAGGTCCCTAAACGTGTAGATCCGTCGAAGACTTGAATTGAGAATTTCGACATGATTCTAATACTCCCTCCCCTATACATTACCATGTATTACAGGGAAAGTAAAATGGGTCAAAAAACTGGCTTCGTTTGCAGAATCCAAGGTCACTCAAAGTAAAACTCCAGAATAAGGAAAATAGGAACAAATAAGGAATAAGGAACAACGTAAATAAGCACAAATAGCAAATAATATATACAAAACAATATCATTGTTACTTGTGCTTATTTGTGCTTATAATAACAAATAAATAATTATTTTGTTATTTGTGTTTATTTACGTTGCTCTAGTTTTCTTTATCCTTAGCACAAAGTGCATTTTTCTTAGTGAACTTAGAATACTGCCCTTTATATATAGATATCTTATTTCTATTTTCAATTAGATATTCGATTATATCTTCTCATTCCTTCTACCTTTCGTATTCTATCAATTGATTCTATTTTATTTGAAATTTTCAATCGAACTTTTGTCGCCGTTTTCTAGTATATAATATCTTTCCAGAAGTCCATGATGTAAAAGTGAGAGGTAACACATGCGCTCCCAACGCCATCTAGAAAAGTTTAATATAAGGACTTTTCAGAAATTTGTTGACTGATTTTATTCCTCTATTTGTTACTTTCCCTGCAATACATGGTAATGTATAGGGAAAGTATTGGAATCATACCGAAAATCGCAACTGGAGTTTTCGGATCTACACGTTTCGAGACCTCTAGAATACGAAAAAACCATTTTTAGCCTGACGGCTGTGTGTGTGTCTGTGTGTCTGTCTGCCTCTGCAGATTTTGTGTCCACTTAACTAAAAAACTAATGGTCCGGATTTCATAAAATTTCGTAGGCAAGTCACTTGTGAGCGAATCTGGCGCTGATTAGTTTTGGGTAGGATTAGGGATAAAAGAACCCGCCTTGTTTTGCGAAATGGCCCGCAAAAGATTGTATCCCCTCCAGCTGAAAAACTAATGGAATGAATTTCATGGAATGGAATGAAGATTTGGTAGATAAGTCACTTGCGAATCACCATGGTGCTGATTAGATTTTGGTACGAAACGAGAAAATATAACCTGCATTTTTTGGCCAAATGGGCCGCAAAAATCGCAAAAATCTAAAATAAAAAACTACGTATGCTCAAATATATCCATTAAATGCTCTTTTAATACGCAATTTTTAACGAAGAAAAGAATAAGACCAACCCCTTTACACTAAGACTAGCCATTCTCGAGATATTTTAATTTTTTCGCTTTTCTCTACCCCACCTTTGAAAATAACTCCAGTTATCAAATGAGAACGAAAATTCAATAAAAAGTGAAATAAATTTAATTAAAGTAAAGAGAACTTTGATATAAGTCTGCAGGGAAAGTCATGTGCAGCCCACATCAGATTTTTGCTCTTAAAAATGTTACAAATAAGTTTCTAGCTATTTTGCGTTTTCAGAAATTTGTTGATTGATTTCATTCTTCTACCTGCTGTTATTGAAAGTGTTACAATAAGATTCTAGCTATTATGTATTTTCAGAAATTTGTTGTTCGATTTTATTCTTCTACTTGCTGTTTTTAAAAGTGTTGCAATAAGTTTCTATCTATTATGTCATTTTAGGTGTTCTGTGTCAAAAGAGCTCTTGTTACGAAATGATCAATGACGAATGTTCCGATGCCTTTCTCTTCGAAAAGTTTGCTCAAACAAGTGAAGAGTTAGAGAAGTTTTGCAAGTAAGCATTTGTTTTTTTTTAATAAAAAATCTCATGTGGGCAGCACATGACTTTCGCTGTAAACTCATTTTGACGTTCTCTTTATCTCTTTAATATTCATTATATTGAGTTTAATTGCCCAAAATAACGCCCATCATTATTAAAATGTTACGCAATTGGCACTTTTAATTCAGTTTTCGTACTCAATTGGAAACTGAACTTTTTTCAAAGGTGGAGTAGCGAAAGTGCGAAAAAATTAAAATATCTCTAGAACGCTGTAATGGGGTTGGTCTTATTCTCTTCAGCGTTCAGATTTTGACGATTTTTGCGGACCATTTTGCAAAAAAAGGCAGGTTATTCTTATCTGAATCGTATCAAAATTTAATCAGCACCAGAGTAACTTACAAGTGACTTATATACCAAATTCTGTAAGATTTGATACTTTAGTATTTCAGCTAGAGTGGATACATGCAATTTTTGCTGGGAATTTCGGAAAAAAGGCGAGTTTTTTTATCCCGAATCGTACCAGAAACATATCGGTACCAGAGTCATAAACAAGTGACTTACCTACCAAATTTTATGAAATTCGGTCCATTAGTTTTTGAGTTAGAGTGAATACATACATTGTACAGACAAACACACAGACAGACATACGGACAGATAGACAGACAGACAGACAGACAAACACACATTCGCACTAGAGCTCCTCTACTACAGGCTGACTTATCAAGCATATTGAAGCCCATAGGGTTCCATACTACAATTACAGAAATTATAAAATAATTGTTTAAAATAAATACTTTATATAAAAAAAGATGTTTCAATTAGAATATTGTAGAACTTAGCTCGCACAAGTATGCTCCAGTACCGGGTATCCAATTATTTATTAGCCGTTGTTTTCTTCTTTCTTTGTTTCTAGGAAAGCGAAATAGTCTAAAACTCTCTCTAGAATGATTAGAGAGCAGTTCGGTGAAGAACAACCACCTATGATTACTTCAATTATACTTCCTAAAGTGAAAATACGAATAGAGCTAATGCAAATGGATTGCGCATCCAGCTATGGTGGGCTTCAATATGCTTGATGAGTCAGCTCGTATATAGAGGAGCCTTAATTCGCACTCAGACGTCACGCTAAAAATAGTGTTTTCCTGTTCTAGAGGCCCAAAATCGAGTAGATCCATCGAAATCTCCAGTTGCGATTTTCGACTTGATTCCAATACTTTCCTTGCATATATTAACATGTATTGCAGGGATATAAAAAATCTGATGTGGGCAGCACATGGTTTTGCCTGTAGACTCAAATTTATTTTTTCTTTACTTGTTTAAGAGCTCATTACATTGAGTTTAATTGCACAAAATAACACAAAATTTGCATTTTTAATTCAATTTCGGCTTTTATTTGGTAATTGGACATTTTTCCAAAGGCGGCATAAAAAAATGCGAAAAATCTCAAATATCTCGAGAACGGTTATTCCTAGAGTAATAGAGTTGTTCTAATTCTTCTCCTCATCAAAAATTACGTATAAAACAAGTATTTAATTGATACATTTGAACATACGTAGTCTTATTTTAGATATTGGCGATTTTTGCGGGCCAATTCGTAAAGAAGGCAGGTTGTTCTTTTCCGAATCGTACCAAAATCTAATCAGCACCAGAGACTCCCACATGTGATTTATTTACTAAATTTTATGAAATTTGGTCAATTTGTATGTTAGATAGTGTGATTGCATGAGATTTTTGCGGGCCATTTCGAAAAAAAAAGCGGGTTCTTTTTTCCGAATTGTACCAAAACTAATCAGCACCAGGGTCGCACCCATGGGTCTTACCTACCAAATTTTATGATATTCGGTCTATTATTTTTTTGAGTTAGAGTGGATACATACATTGCACAAACACACAGACAGGCACAGACACAAACGTCATGCTAAAAATAGTTTTTTCGTACTCTAGAGGTCTCGAAACGTGTAGATTCGCTTTTCGGCATGATTCCAATACTTTCCCTATACATTAACATGTATTGCAAGAAAATTAAAAATGATGTACTTATTTGTAAATATATGTATTTTTAAAACAAAATATCTTAAAGTTTACATTTGTGTTATGGATCAAGTCAAGCTTTGCAGTTTCACTTACCGAGCCAATGTTCTTAACTAATTTTCAGGCAAAAATATCAACGCTTTTATCACGAAGTTTGCAATCTACAGCGAAAAGATCCTCAGTGACACAAAATATAAACATTTGTTTATAATTTTTCTTTCATTAGATGAAAAACAATATAAATTGTAAATATTTTCCATTGTAGCCAATACAACCATTAAGTTTGCTTGTTCGCCGGCAAGAAAAGGCTCACTTGCTGCTAGGAGTAACGTGACGTCCGCGAATACACCCTATTTCTATGGCAGGTTCGTTTTCAATTAATAACTCGACAACCTCTGGTATTAAAAACTTGAGCCATGTATTATATAATTTAATTGAGACTATTACAAGATCACATACAAATTTCATAAATTTCAGTGCAGCCTTTCTCCCGCGATGAAGAAACAAACAAAAGCACACAGACAGATGACAGATAGATTTTCAATTTTGTTTATATAGATAAAATGCAGAAATTTTCTATATTCATTATTAAATTTGCTTTATTTTTTTCTACCAAGAGACATATCTATTTACGGAAAATGCATCTTGAAGATTTTTGAAGATTGTGGAGAAGAAGAGGAAAAGATTAAATATATGAGAAATGCTCTAAATTATATAGAAGAAACCTGCGTGAGGGAAAATCCAGTCTTTGAAGGTAAGAAAAGTTAATAAAATTACTAGTTCCGAAAATTGTGCAACTGGAAGTGATAATTAATTTATCGACAGGCTTTTTCACTTTCCTTATATACAATAATGTATAAGGAAAGTATTGTGACGTGGTCGAAAATTCAAATTCGAGTTTTTGACGGGAGAGCACGTTTCAAGCATCCCTGAGAACGAAACGAACAGTTTTGAAGTGATGTGTGTGTGTGTGTGTGTGTGTGTGTGTGTGTGTCAGTGATACTATGGAGACGATATTTGGACGAACGAAATTTGGTACAAAAATTACAATCCGTAAACACAGGAAGCCTATTGTTTTTATACGCAATCGAATGTTCAGAAACCGCCTAAATTTTCGAGTGAAATTCTGAAAAAATCATCAAAAAATCAAAACCTCTAATAAAGTTACGCAAATAGACATTTCTTATGTAATTTTTCATTCGAAAACGATTGACATAAATTTTAGAACGCTAACATGAACCGTTCTCGAGATATTGCACATTCTTCAAAAAAATTATCAAAAAGTCATATAAAATAAAAAAAATATATTTCCTATTGAGAAACATGTTCACTTTTCATATATAATACCATGTGATATATTGGGTGGCATCTTTCTCGTGGATCTAGCTCGTTCCATTCATGAAAAAATATACTTTGAGTAATACTTTTTTATTTGAACGGCAATAGTCATTTATCTACTGTAAAAATAACTTATTTCTCTGTCCATAACGCTTGCCGAGATTTTGACGACAAATTTGGAGGAATGTCGCCAACTTGGTGACTCTTTAAAATTTTGCTAATAACAAAAAACTAGCCAAATGGATAAAAATGGCGCTAAATTAATGAAAATAACGACTCATTGACGAAAATTCAATATCTTGGAAAGAATATAAATATCTACTATAAAAATAACCTATTTCTTCTGCTGTAAAAGTAGTAAATTAATTGCATTATATAAGGAAAATCATGTGCTGCTCACATCAGATTTTTTATTAACACTTTCCAACATAGTTGAAAAATGTTTATAACATTGTTTATTCTATCCGTCTGTCAGTTCGCACGAAAATTTGAGAAAAATTGACTTTATCAAAATGAAATTTTAGTATGTTGTTCAGAAGTTCTATGGAACATATGAGAATGTAAATGATCAATATCACCCAACTAGTTTTAAAGGTCGCCCTCACCATGGCTATTAACCTGCCCCAACTAGTTTTGAATTGAACCCGGGTTGAAAAGTGAAATACATTGAACTCTTTTCTGAACGTCATTTTCCAAACATTTTTAAACCAACAAACAAACATTTTTAACATTTTCCAAACATTTTTAAAATTCACGATGTGATTCAAAAATTTTAGGAAATATTCAAATTATCCCATAGAATATATAAAACAATTTCAGTAAAATATTTTCAGTATTTTTTTAAATAAAAATTAAAAAAGTAGTGACACCCATATTATATGAAGGGTTCATATGTCCCACTTCAAAATAAAACAGGGAATTCATATTTTTTCCCCCAGTGTCAAAATCATGATTTTAAAAGTTCTTTTATATTTATATTGAGTGTTGCATCCGTTCTAAAACCACTTTATTTTTGTTTATTTTCTGTGCATCTATATTCTGTGCCAATTCAATTACAATATTTTGAGTTTAAATAATCATCACACTTTGATTATTTCTACAATAAAGCCAAATTTTAATGGAATCAGAATATAAACGAGTGATTGTGAGGTGAGTTGTGGAATATTTTCGCTCAAAATTATTTAACTCTGGAGTCTGGAATAAAAGTGTATGAATAAAATAGTCACTGCTTTAAGATAGAGAGCCAGACTATTTATATTTCGATGACATGATTTGAATAACGTTAATTTCCTTTCCGATGAAGTTTTAAGTTTTGAAGTAAAATAAATTATTGTAATTATGTAATAATGAAAAATATCACCGCTGAACGTATCGCATTTTATAGATGATTAAATTAAATTGCATTTCAGTTGGAAAGTGTTTCATAATCAATGCTTTATGCATGATTTATCTTTCTTGTTTAACTTGATATCAGTAGCAAAGCCAGACAAAAATTTCGATTGGGGGATTTGATAACCAAAAGTCTTGTTTTCTATTTTTCTAAATAACTTACGAATTTCAATGGCTTGAATTTGTTGCGATGGGTCCTCGGGAGGGGTTATAACCCCCCAAAAGTCTACCCTTGGTAACTTCATTGTGATTCTAACTAGTCAAGATCCGTTAATTACATTAATTTGACATTTTCGAATATCGTTCTTGTTTTTACTTTCCCTACAATACATGGTAATGTATAGGGAAAGTATTGGAATCATGCCGAAAATCACAACTCGAGTTTTCGACGGATCTATACGTTTTGAGAGCTCTAGGATACGAAAAAACTATTTTTAGCCTGACGTCTGTGTGTGTGTCTGTGTGTCTGTCTGTGTATCTGTGCAATGTATGTATCCACTCTAACTAAAAAACTAATGGACCGAAGTTCATAAAATTTGGTATGTAAGTCACGTGGGTCAGACCCTGGTGCTGATTAGTTTTTGGTGGGACTCGTAATAACAGAACCCGACTTTTTTCCGAAATGGACCATCAAAATTTCATATATCCACGCTAGCTAAAATACTAATTGACCAAATTTCACAAAATTTAGTTGATAAGTTCCCTGTAGGATGATCTGGTGCGGATTAGATTTTGGTATGATTCGGAAAAGAACAACCTGCCTTTTTTAACGAAATGGTCTCCAAAAATCGCCAAAATCTAAAATAAAAAACTACGTATGCTGAAATATATCCATTAAATACTTGTTTTATACGTAATTGTTAACGAAGAAAAGAATAAGACCAACTCCATTACACTAGGATGAGCCGTTCTCGAGGTATTTTAGTTTTTTTTGTATTTTCTCTACGTCACCTTTGAAAATAAGTCGAATTACCAAATGAGAAGGAAAATTGAATTAAAAGTGAAATAAATTTAAATAAAATAAAAAGCACATGGATATAAATCTGCAGGGTTGCATGCTGCCCACATCAGATTTTTTCTTTTGTAGTACATTTTACGAGAGCCAGTGCTTAAAATATTAGAATGTATCAAAACCAAAAATAACAGCTTTCCGTGCAGAACTTTTTTTTTTAATTTGAACTTTCACGTGAATATTGGCTGTTAAACAACAAGAAATGCTATAAAATTATTTTACAGTGTCGTTTGGAAGTCAGTATTTGTGACAAAACATGTATTTAAGTCGAAGGGACTTTTAAGCTCAGATTTATTATGACTTTCAACAAGAGAAGATGACACAAGATGTTAAATATGTTGGTCCGAGTCCTTCCGAGAAGTTGGTGTTAGGGGAAGATTTCAGTCCCTGTCGATGCCGCCCCAACTGGGTACCGTTCTAAACTAAGCCGCCAAATCTAAACCGGTCTAAACCTAAACTAAGCCGGTCTAACTTTGCCTCCGTCAGGTGATATTACATTAGGAACGGATCTAATGTACACACATTTATATTATTTAACGGCTCATCTAAGCTACGGGATTATTTAGAAAAATGAAGATTCCCTTTCTCCCATCACGATGATATTTCGTATTTCATTCCTTCTGTATAGTTTCGTTTCTACAAACATAGTGTTTATTATCTGAGGACTCTAGAGAATCATTTTAAAACTTATGATATGCAATCTGATTTAGAAATTTGCTGTATTATAGGGATTATAGCAATTCTGATACGGATCTCAATCATAACTTTTAACAAGTAAAAATGTAGAGCTTCGTAATTGGTATGTTTATTTTGATATTTGTTTTCCTTGGTTCTTACATACTAAACAAGAAAAATCAATCATGCATAAAGCATTGATTATGCAACACTTTCCAACAGAAATGCAATTCGCTGAATGTATCGAATCTGTAAAATGCAATGCATTCAGGGGTGATATTTTTTTTAATTATCACGGAAATACAATAATTTATTTTACTTAAAAACTTAAAACTTCATCGAAAAAAATGAACTTCATTCAAATGACGTAATCGAAATATAAGTCGTCAGACTCTCTATGTAAAAGTAGTTAATATTTCATCCATAAACTTTTAATCCACAGACTCCAGAGTCAAATAATTTTGAGAGATAAAATGTCAGCAATTCTTATACAACTCATCTTGTAATCACTTGCATCACTTACAACTCATCTAGCAATCACTACATTCTGCATCCTTTAAAATTAAGCTTCGGTATAGAAATAATCAAAGTTTAATGATCATTTAAACTAAAAAATATTGTAATTGCGTTGGTGCAGAATAGAGATGCACAGAAAATACGCAAAAATAAAGCGAATTTAGGACGGATGCAACATTTAAACATCACGATTTTTACTCTAGGAAACAAGATGGATGCCATATTTTATTTTGAAGTGGGTCACGCGATCTTTTCATATTATATGGGTGTAATTATAATTTTTATTTTTATATAAAAAACTACCGAACATGTTTTGCTGATTTTTTTTTGTTATTTTGAAAGGGTAATTTGAATATTTACTAAAATTTTAGAAGCAATTTATTAACACTTTACAACAAAGTTGAAAAGTGTTTATGACTTTGTTCATCCTGTCTGTCTGTCCGTTAGAACGATACTGCCGTAAAAATGACTTAATTAAAATGAAATTTTATTATGTTGTTCAGACGATCTGTAGGACCTATGGAAATATAAATAAATAATACCATCCAATTAGTTTTGGATTGAACCCGGATTAAAAAAATGAAATACATTGAACCCTAAGGGACGCAATTTTTTAAACATTTTTTAAACGGATTTAAAATTCACAAATTGCTACGAAAATTTTAGGTAATAGTCAAACTATTCCATAAAATTTATAAAAAAAAATTCAGAAAAATATATTCAGTATTCTTTTAAATAAAAATTAAAATAATAATTACACCTCTTATATGAAGCGATCACGTGCCTATGATATGAAAAAGATCACGTGACCTACTTCAAAATGAAATATGGCATCCATCTTGTCTCAAAATCGTGATTTTTAAAGTTCTTTTTAATTCATATTGAGTGCTGTATCCGTGCTAAAACCGCTTTATTTTTGCTTAAATTCTGTGCACCTATATACTGAAGCAACGCAATTACAATATATTTGAGATTAAATGATTGTCCGAATTTCATTATTTCTACAACGAAGCCTATTTTTCACTTATGTAAAATGTAAACAGCAAAATATGTGGAATGAGTTGTATAAGAGTTGCTGTATTTCTTTAACGCAAAATTATTTAGATCATGGAGTCTGCATAGCTAATATGAATGAAATATTCATTGATTTTACAGAGGGAAGGACGATTTTTTTCGATGAAGTTTTAAGCATAGCGTTTAAATACTTGCAGCTCCATGGTCTAAATTTTTAAATAAAATAAATTATTATAGTATTGTGATGAATGAAATGAATGGGAAAATGTTATGAATGAAATGCTGCTTTTATAGAGAGAGCCAGGCGTGTTATTTTTTCTATGACGTCATATGAATGAATTTCAGTTGTTTTCAATGAAGTTTACAAATATAATAAATTCTCGTAGTATTATGATAAGTCTAAAATTATTACCGTGGAATGTATCGCATTTTAGAGCTGTTTAAACCAGACAATTTATATTTCAATGGCGTTATTTGAATGAAGTTCATTTTTTTCGATGAAGTTTTCAAATGTAATAAATTAATGTAGTATTGTGATAAGTTTTAAAACATTACCGAGGCATGTATTGCATTTTAGAGATGTTTAAATAAAATTGCATTGAAGTTGGAAAGTGTTTCATAATTAATGCTTTAAGCATGATTGATCTTTCTTGTTATTTTTAATTTCGTTAAAAAATATTTGAAAAATGAAATCTCATAGTGTTCAAAATATTTCATTTTTTCAACCCGGGTTCAATCCAAAACTAATTGGGTGACATTATTCATGTGCATTCCCATATGTCCCACAGACCGTCTCAAAAGCATACTAAATTTTCATTTTAAGAAAGTCATTTTTACGCAGTTATTGTGAAAACGAACAGACACACAGAGTGACTCAAGCCATAAACACTTTGCAAAGTGTTAACAAAATATATATCCCTTTTACTGTGTTTTCCCGGATATAACATTTTTGGTTCTACAGAGAAACACAAATCCAGTAATAGAATTTATAATATAAATGTATAATAAATTGATAAATATATGTTAGATATATGAAATGATATTTAATTTATTCCATAATAATTCAGTTATAATGTGTTTGTTACAGGACTTTCTAATAACCTAGAATGTGTGGAGAGTGCATCTAGATTAGGACATACTGCCTGCAGAGATTTCTCCGTCAGCGGGAAAAGACGAGACATTGCTTTTAATCACTTGCTGAGTTTAAATGAACGAGGCTATTCTTATATAGAACAATCTGATTGCATGTAAGTATCTATACAAGGTTTTCGAATTAAATGGTAACTCGATTTATTTCATTATATATTGATCCTTAATACAGATTTGCAATTACAAAGTTTAAAAATCTGATGGGGCAACACATGACTTTCCTCATATAATGCAATAAATTTACTACTTTTACAATAAAAAATAAAGGTTTTTTTATAGTAGATATTTATATTCTTCCCAAGATACTGAATTTTCGTCAATTAGTCGTTATTTTCATCGATTTATTGTCATTTTTATCCATTTGGCGAGATCTTCGTTAATTTGACAACATTTAAAAAGTCGCCAAGTTGGCGACATTCCGCCCATTTCGGCGCCAAAATCTCACCAAGCGCTATGGACGGAGAAATAAGTTATTCTTATAGCAGATAAATAACTATTGGCGTTCAAATACAAAAGTATTTCTCAAAGTATCCTTTCTCGAGAATGGAACGAGCTAGATCCACGAGAATGATGTCACCCAATTTATCGCATGATATTATATATGAAAAGTGAATATGTTTCTCAATAATAAATATATTTTTTTTAATTTATGGGATTTTTTGATAAATTTATTTTAAAAATGGGCAATATCTCGAGAACGGTTCATGCTAGCGTTCTAAAGTTTATATCAATCGTTCCTTAAGGAAAAATTACATAAGAAATATCTATTTGCGTAACTTTATTAAATATTTTGAATTTTTGATGATTTTTTCAGAATTTCACTCGAAAATTGCGCATTGGAGACCTGAAAGTACAATTCGGTCCTTGGCGTTAAGAACCTATTGAGGGATCGTAATCCTACTCCAGATCAGGGTTATGACCTTTAACAAGGTTTTTAAAACTAGCAACTACAACTCTGTTCTTGGAGCAAACATTCTTTAGATTTCATAATTTTTTTGGAGTGATATTTTTGTTTCTCGTACATGTCGGGAAGATTTTTTAATGAGGAAAAAAGCACCGTGTGAGACCAGGTCGAATCTTCTTCCAAAGAACAAAATTGACCTAGCATACATGAACAGTGGCACATACCTCTGTATTTTGGATCTGTAGCTCAGCATGACTGTCACTTTTTCCGATTCTTTTTTTGACATTTGGATCAGACTTCGCCGTTTTCTATAACATTTTCAAAACTCAAATTAATAGCAACTCTCTCCGAATAACACTGAACTGAATCTCTGACCTCTCTCTCTCTTCAACTCCTTGCCCTCCTTGTTCTCATTGGATGCTCCTCAGTGCAGTGTAGTAGCTTTGCATTACTGGCTCTTTCAGTTTAGAATGAAGCTTAGTTTAAGTCTTGGTCCTAGAATATTTTGCCCTAACCATACCTGCAATTTGTGTGACGTGCATTTATTGGGGTCATAATTTTCCGGGCTAAGTCGGTCATAAAACAGTGATTAAAAGTCTGCTCTTTGTTTCGTCGTAAACATCAAAAACTACATATGGAACCTCCTGTTCTCACAGATATGGCAAATTATAGTCTACCGTAGAGCTGCATCCGTTCATATTCTTTCCCTTTTTGAAATTCTAGATAAAAATTTACCTTCAAGTTTTAAAATAAATATATCCTTCTAGAACAAACAAAATGGACCACCATTTAACAAAATAGGTTAATTAGTTTAGCCTGATGGTCTATCAACATTGAAAGAAAAATCCCGAAAAATTATGATTTTTTTTTAATTTTTAAAATTTGAAATAAAATTTATATTCAAGTTTTAAAAGAAATGCATTTACCTCCCACCAGAATACACAAAATGAGATATTACTAATTTAAAACCGATTTTGGGGTTCAAGCCGTAGGTCAAAAAAACCCCACTATTTTAAAGTTATTTTATCTCGGCTGCTACCGCCCCCCCCCCCCCCTCAATTTAAATTTTTTTTTTTATGTGAATAACATCTATGTTTGGTTTATCTCTGTCTGAAATTGCAACGTTTAGGGAAATGTAAACACTTCGAACCTGATATATATAAATTTAAACAATTTTTACTTGTTTTGCAGGAAATGATACAATCTATGAATATATATAAAAATAATTTTATCTTTTAAATATTTTGATTTTTTTTTCTCAAAAAAACTATAACAATTTTGTCCGAGCAAATTTTCCCACTTTTGCTTACCTTCACTCGAAATATCTTTTGAACTATAAAAAATAGATATAATCATTAAGCATGTCCAATGAGAACTTTTTAGAGAACTTTCTTGTTGTGAAATCGTAGCGTCAATTTAAAAGATAAAAATCCTCTATTTCTGAAATGTTTAATGCTTATATATCGAAAACTGAAAATGATATCTCTGAACTATAAGAAATGATTTATAACTAACCCTTTGGAAGTTCGACAAAGATATACACGGTGTATATAAACTGTTTTACAAAAGAATAGGGATGATAGTACCCATCAAGATGAACAATATTTAGTATGGAACCTAGGGTCGCATTCCACTCTGAGTGCCAGAAAAGAGCAACTTCGAAACACGTCCAACAAGCACAAGTCGCCACTTCGGACGACATAGTTATCGTGCCGGAGAAGTATCACATCTCCAGAACATCACCGTCACTTCTAGTCATCCGACACTTCTTGAATGCCACATATCCCGGAAGATGGATTGGATATAATGGACCTGTGGCTTGGCCTCCACGCTCACAGGACCTCAACCCACTGGACTTTTTCTTCTGGGAGAACATAAAATTATTGGTGTATGAGACGCCTGTGGACTCCATAGAAAATCTCTTCGCGAGAATCGTTGCAGCGGACAGGATAACATGAGACCAGGTGACTTTGAGAGGGTGTGCCAGTCGTCCATTCGTCGCTGTGAATTGTGTAACGGCACAAGTGGCCCTCACTTCGAGCATCTACTTTGAGCTTTCTCTGGTGTAAATAAATGGGATTGTGCAACTTATGATTACGTTAATTCTTCTTACTTTCAGTGTTGAAAGTTCAACTTTAAATTTACGCTTTTCTGACACTTAGAGTGGAATGCGACCCTTGGTTCCATTGTAAAAATTGTTCGTCCTGATGGGTATTATCACCCCCTCTTATTTTGTCAAAACAGTTTATATACACCCTGTATAATTGGATTTTGAATGAAACTCATAGTTTTTAACACTTTACAACATAGTTGAAAAGTGTTTATAACTTTGTTCATTCTGTCTGTCTGTCCGTTAGCACGATAACTGCCGTAAAAATGACTTTATCAAAATGAAATTTTAGTATGTTGTTCAGACGGTCCATGGGACTTATGGGACCATGAATGAATGATATCACCGATTTAGTTTTGGACTGAACCCGGGTTGAAGAAATGAAATACACTGAACCCTATGGGACCTTTTTTCAAACATTTTTTAAGTGGATTTAAAATTCGTCAAATTACTTCGAATGTTTAAGGAAATAGTCAAATTATTCCATAAAATACATACAAAAAATTCAGTATATTTTTATATAAAAATTAAAATAATGATTACATCCTTTATATGAAGAGATCATGTGATCATTATATGAAGAGATCACGTGGCCCACTTCAAAATAAAATATGACATCCATCTTGTGTCAAAATCGTGATTTTTAAAGTTCTTTTTAATGTATATTAGTGTTGTATCCGTCTTAAAACCGCTTTGTTTTTGCTTACATTCTGTGCATCTACATTCTGAAACAACGCAAACAATATATTTGAGTTTAAATGATTATCAAACTTTGATTATTTCTACAACGAAGCCTACTTTTCACTTATGGAGGATGTAAATACCAAAAGATGAAGAATGAGTAGTATAAGAATCGCTGTATTTCTTCAAAGCAAAATTATTTAGCCCATGGAGTCTGCAATATAGCTGATATGAATGAAACAATCACTAATTTTACAGAGAAGGAAACGATTTTTCGATGAAGTTTTGTGCATAGAGTTAAATTAAGTGTACCACCATGATTTGAAGTTTCAAATAAAATTAATTATTATAGTATTGTGATGAAATAAATGGAAAACATTTATGAATGAAATGCTGCTTATATGGAGAGAGCCAGCTGATTTATATTTCAATGACTTCATTTGAAAAAGTTCATTTGTTTTCAATGAAGTTTTCAAATATAATAAATTATTGTAGTATTATGATAATTTTAAAAATATTACCGATGAATGTATCGCATTTTAGAGATGGTTAAACCAGGCAATTTATAATTCAATGCCATCATTTGAATGAAGTCCATTTTTTTCGATGAAGTTTTAAGTTTTCAAATTAAATAATTAATATGGTATTGTGATAATTTTAAAAATATTACCGAGGAATGTATCGCATTTTAGAGATGTTTAAATAAAATTGCATTGAAGTTGGAACGTGTTTCATAATCAATGCTTTATGCATGATTGATCTTTCTTGTTTAAATATAGTGTTTATAATTTCGACATTTTGCGTTAGTTTGGAAGGGGGGGGGGTTAATTTCAATATTTAACACTTTCCAACATAATTGAAAAGTGTTTATGACTTTTTCATTCTGTCTGTCTATCTGTCTGTCCGTTCGCACGATATCTGCCGAATAAAGTGACTTTATAAAAATTAATTCTTAGTATGTTGTTGAGACGGTCTGTGTGGCATACGGCAATGTAAATAAATAATAACACCCAATTAGTTTTGGATTGAACCCGGGTTGAAAAAATTAAATACATTGAAACTTATGGTACCTAATTATTCAAACAACTTTAAGCAAAGGTGTTAAAATTCACAAATTGCTTCGAAAAGTTTTGTAAATATTCAAGTTACCCCATAGAATATATAAAAACAATTCATCAAATTAGGTTCGGTAGTTTTTAAATATAAATATAAATAATAATTACACATATATTATACGAAGACATCACGTGACCCACTTCAAAGTGGGTTTTTTTTTTTTTTTTTTTTTTTTTTTTCAAATGGCCAGACATCCACTTCAAAGTAAAATATGTCATCCATCTTTCTCTCCCAATGTAAAAATCGTGATTTTTAGAGTTCTTTTAAATTTATATTTAGTGTTGCATCCGTCCAAAAAGTCCTTATTTTGGGGTATTTTCCTTGCATCTATATTCTGCGCCAACATAATTACAACATTTTTGAGTTTAAATGATCATCAAACTTTGATTATTTCTACAATGAAGCCTAATTTTAATGAATACAGAATGTAAACAAGTGATTGTAAGATGAGTTGTATTAGAATTGCAGAATTTTATTCACGCAATTTATCTCTGGAATCTGAAATATAAGTGATATGAATGAAATATCCATTGCTTACCAGACGATTTATATTTCGATGATGTCATTTGAATAAAGGTCACTTTATTCCATGAAGTTTTAAGTTCTCAAATATAATAAATTACTGTCGTGCTGCGATATTTTAAAATATATCAACGCTGAATGTATCGTATTTAGAGATGTTTAAATAAAATTGCATTTCAGTTACGAAAATGTTTTGTAATCGATGCTTTATGAATGATTGATTTATCTTGTTTCAATTTTATTTTTCTCAGCTTTGAGGAGTGTTTCAAAAAATAATCCAGCGTTTAGCTTTCTTGGGAATTGAGCTACTCCCGAAAATCAGGGTTTGTCACGTTACGCAAAATACAATACACTTACCAGCTGCGCGTCTACAGTAACTAAACTCTAAAAGCAGTTCATCAAAAATATCTCACTTGGCTGCTGGACTAATAACTACAAATGCATTTACGGTAGTGACAGTCCTTGATATAAAAAGGTTTTACAGTGTATAGAAGAACGTTTTAAAGGTAAAATATATGATATTCTTTCACCTTTCATTATAGAGATGCCATATGGGCAGTTTCTTGTACTGCTATGACCGTCGGTGACAAATGTGGAGAAGTTGCACGACATGCTGTCCAAGACATCCTTTTGAACACAGACCACCATCTTCAGATTTCCTGCAGTGATGAGCTGATTGCTGAAGTGCCTCCCTTCATAGAAGCTCTTCAATTGGCAGAGGAAGAAGAAGAAATTGTGGGAAATGCCATTCGCAGAAAGAAGTAGATACGGCTATGCAAACTTAAAGAGGAATATATGTACTAATTACATGTTAAGGGCAAAGATCATGATGCAACGAGATCTCATGCAATTGTCTTTAGTATTTTTCTTTTAAAAAGTTTTGCATTACATAATATATTAACAGACCAATAAAGGAATTATTTAAACAGACATAGCATATTATATCACTTATTTGATTTAAACTTTGGATGAAAATTGAAACATAGAACAAATATTATTAAGCTTTGAAATACATTAAGTAACTTTTTTTTATTATTATTATTAATTCCCCGGGGTGAAGGGGCACCTGCGTACCACGAAAATTGAAACATAGAACAAATATTATTAAGCTTTGAAATACATTAAGTAACCTTTTTTATTATTATTATTAATTCCCCCGTGGTGAAGGGGCACCTGCTCACCACGTCCACAACACCCTCCAGGGTATCCCATAGCGAAGGGGAGAAGAATTACAGCTTCACTTTTATAGAAGCACCCCGTAGGGTGGAAGTCTGACTTGGCTTCGACATGACAACATCCATGACCGCTGGCGGGATTCGAACCCGCAACCCGACAATCCACCGATCAGATGGAAACGCATGTCCCTGACAGCTTGACCACCGGATCGGTTTAAGTAACCTTAACTTGTATGAATGAAAAAACTACATGATAAATTTACATTGCTTTAATGAAATGTATTGAGTACACTTAACTTGGATGAATGCAAAAATGCATGATCAATTTACATTGCTTTAATGAAATGCATTTAGTAAACTTAACTTGGATGAATGTGAAAAAATGCATAAGCTTACATTGCTTTAATGAAATAGAGTAAATTTAACTTGGATGAATGTAAAAAATGCATGATAAGTTTGTATTGCTTTAATGAAAATTGATAACGAAAAAAATTGGTGCAATTTTAAACAAAAAGTAAAGTTGTAATTATATTTACTTTTTGTGTGTGTGACAAAAAAGCTGTTTTGGAGAAGCAATATGACAAAAAATTTTAACAGCAACAAACAACGTGGTTTAATAACCAAAGATAATATGTTGTTTAATAACAACAGACAACGTATAGAAATGATATTTGCAATACATACTACATGCTTTAATGTCCTTTTAAGCGGTTAATGTGTCAAAACTGCATAATCAAGTGCTGTCATGAATAGTCATTATAAAAAAATTGCAAGTTCAAAAAGTATCGAGTTTCCAAATACTGTTTTGAACCAGAAATATATAAAAAACAGCCTGTTCCTCACAACAAATCAAATATTTGAGTTTCTAACTAGTTATACACCATTATTCATAGTAACATAAAATTTGACATGTTATCAAAATGTCAATTTTTTTTTTGTCTGTTGTTGTACATTTCAATTCTTAAGATAAGTTTTTGGTGGGATTCAAAAAGAAAAAATTCGCCTCTTTTTGCAAAATGGCCCCCCAAAAAGCTCATGTATCCACTCTAGATGAAATACTAATTGACCAAATTTCACAAACATTGGTAAATAAGTTACTTATGCGATAGATACTCTGGTGCTGAATAGATTTTAGTACGATTCGTATAAAAACAACCTGCCTTTTTTAAGAAATGGATCGCAAAAATCTAAAAAAAGGACTACGTATGCTCAAATGTACCAATTAAATGCTTGTTTTATACTTAATTTTTGACAAGGAGGAGGATAAGAACAACCCCATTACATTAGGGCTAATCGTTTTCGAGATATTTGAGATTTTTCGCATTTTTGTTATGCCGCCTTTGGAAAAATGTCCAATTACCAAATAAAAACAGAAATTGAATTAAAAATGTAAATTTAGTGTTATTTTGTGCCTTTAAACTCAATTTAATGAATTAAAGAAATAAAAGAAAATGAATTTGAGTCTGCAGGGAAAGTCATGTGCTGCCCACATCAGATTTCTTAATTTTATGTAATTTTTATGATAGATTTATATGAATACTTGCAGTATCTCTTGAACAGTTTCTACCGCCGTTTAACAGTCATTATTTTTCCAATGAAAAATTACGTATAAAATGATTGTGTATTTAATAGTAATGAAAATCTTGATGTTTTAATATCTTTTATTTTAATCTTTCAAATTTCATACTAGCGTTCTAAAGTTCATATTATTCGTTTTATAATGAAAGATTACGAAAATAATTATATATTTATTACTAATGAAAGATTTGCTTTTTTCATGAATTAAAAAAAAAAAATCTGATGTGGGCAACACATGACTTTCCTTATATAATGCAATGAATTTACTACTTTTACAGTTTAAAAAAATGTTATTCTTATAGTAGATACTTATATTCTTTCCAAGATATTGAATTTTCTTCCATTAGTCGTCATTTTCATTGATTTAGCGTCATTTTTATCCATTTGGTGAGATTTTTGTTAATTTGGCTAGAATTAAAAATGTCACCAAGTTGGCATCATTCCTCCAAAGTCGTCGCCAAAATCTCGATAAGCGTTATGGACGAAGAAATAAGTTATTCTTACAGCAGATAAATGAGTATTGGCGTTCAAATACAAGAGTATTACGAAAAGTATCTTTTTTCATGAATGGAACGAGTTAGATCCACGAGAAATATGTCACCAATTTATCGCATGGTATTACATATGAAAAGTGAACATGTTTCTCGATAGGAAATATTTTTTTTTTATTTTATATAACATTTTGATAATTTTTTTGAAAAATGAGAAATATCTCGAGAACGGTTCATGTTAGCGTTCTAAAATTTATGTCAATCGTTTTCTAATGAAAAATTACATACGAAATGTCTATTTGCGTAACTTTATTAGCAGTTTTGATTTTTTGACGATTTTTTCAAAATTTCACTCGAAAATTTAGGGGATTCTGAAGATTCGGTTGCGTATAAAAACAATAGGCTTCCAGTGTTTACGAATTGTCATTTTTTGTTTCAAATTTCATTCGAATCAGTCCATTCGTTCGTCAATTATCGTCTCCACAGACTCACTGACACACACACACACACACACACACAGACATCACCTCATAAATGTTTGGTTCGTGATCAGGGATGCTTGAAACGTGCTCTCCCGTCGAAAACTCGAATTCGAATTTTCAACCCCGTCACAATACTTTCCTTATACATTATGTATATAAGGAAAGTAGAAATTGAAAATTAAGGGGAAGGGTCATTTGAAAGTGCGCTTGTGTGTAAAATAAATTAGATTTCAGCATTCAGTAATTGCAATAATCGTACTAAACTATTTTTGAAAAGTTTCAATTGTTAATGAGATGTGACGCCAACAAACTAAAGGACACAAACATTAACGACATACATGCTCACATATCCACATATATTGTGTACACACTAACATACATATACACACAGGCATCACCCCCCCCCCCCCCGAAAAAAAAACGGTCGATTCGAAATCAGAGATATCAGACACGTGCTTTTCCATCGAAAACTCGATTTTGTATTTTCAACTCCGCCACAATATTTTCCCCTATACATTTAACTATGCATGTATTGAAAATAAAATTGATGGGTTATTCTCTTTGCAGGTCACTAACCTAATTTTATCCTCTTATAAAATGTGCTGAGAAATGATAATAGCTTTACAGTCAGTAGAGATTGATAGTCTATACAGTATACACCAGTTCACTATAATATTGTTACAACGTGTGCCCTCACTGGAGTCTGGTTTGAATACTAGACGGAGAAAACACCCGTACAAGCAAACTTCCCAATGACATGAATATAGAGCTGCCATAAACTGAAGTTTTAGGGAGTTGCCAGATTTAACAATTTATCGCCATTTTGGCGACATTTGGTGAATTTTCGAAGGGTCGAAAGCCACCTCGAAATACCGAATATTCTACGAGATAAGAAATACTATTAAAAGTTTCTAAGGAGATTAAATATAAGGAGTCATCACTCATTTGCAGCAGCAGTTGACGTGATACGACCTACTTTGAACTGTGCCATACGTCAATGTTTTGAGAATATTTGAGAATAGTAGCTGCTGTTATGGGAAATTAGTGGTGCATTTATTTGTTGTTTTACTGTACCTAACAGATTTTAAAGATATTGTGGGATAGTTATCGAGCTATTTGTTGTGAACATGTTTACGCTGTGCTTGCAAATAAACGTATTAGTTATCCAGACATTTTGACTCATTCTTATATTCTGAGCGTACACCCACGATTTCAAAGAATACGCCGTAACAATATTGACAATAAAATCTGATATAACGACAATGACATCTGATATAAGTACAATAACCTATGATAAAATAATATCGGATACAAACCCCCTATTAATAAGTGCAGTATTAATTTTCTATTTAGGAAATGTAGCCTCCTCTAATCCATCCCCTCTCGGATGGACGTTCGGACCTACATATTTATCTTATCCACATTCCGCGTACACACGGGGTTAGTTTTGGAAGGCGTCGAGGATCGAACATGCAAATACTGTGTACAATCTTTCTGGTTTAAACACGGGGCTTTGTTGTGTTTCTCAGTTTGGAAACCTCTACTAAATAATAGCATGTCGCTAATATATCGTAATGAATTTCTTCCGTGTGAATGACAGTGGCATTAATTTTTTTTTCATATTACTTTCATTATATACATAATGTATCAAGAAAGTATTGTCACGGAGTCGAAAATTCGAATTTGAGTTTTCGACGGGAGAGTACGTTTCAAGCATCCCTGATCACGAATCAGACATTTTTGAAATGATGTCTGTGTGTGTGTGAAAGTATGTGTGTGTGTGTGTGTGTCAGTGAGTCTGTGGAGACGATAACTGACGAACGAATGGACCGATTTAAAAGAAATTTGGTACAAAAATCACAATCCTTAAATTCTGGAAGCTTCTTGTTTTTATGCACAATCGAATGTTCAGAACCTCCCTAAATTTTCGAGTGAAATTTTGAAAAAAATCGTCAAAAAATTAAAACCATTAATAAAGTTACGCAAATAGACATTTCTTATGTAATTTTTCATTAGAAAACGATTGACATAAATTTTAGAACGCTAACATGAAGCGTTCTCGAGATGATGCACATTTTTAAAAAAAATTATCAAAAAGTTATACAAAATAAAAAAAAAATTCCTATTGAGAAACATGCTCACTTTTCATATGTAATACCATGCGATAAATTGGGTAATATCATTCTCGTGGATCTAGCTCGTTCCATTCATGAAAAAAGATACTTTGAGTAATACTTTTGTATTTGAACGCCGATAGTCATTTATCTGCTGTAAGAATAACTTATTTCTCCGTCCATAACGCTTGGCGAGATTTTGGCGACAAATTTGGCGACATGTCGCCAACTTGGCGACATTTTTAATTGTTGCTAAATTATCAAAGATCTCGCCAAATGGATAAAAATGAATCTAAATCAATGAAAATGAAGACTAATTGAAGAAAATTCAATATCTTGGAAAGAATATAAAGGTATCTACTATAAGAATAACATTTTTTTAACTGTAAAAGTAGTAAATTCATTGCATTATATAAGGAAAGTCCTGTGTTGCCCACATCAGATTTTTTTTAATGCCATAGGGTTACAAAAGAAGTCGATTTGTTTAATCTTTATTTACATAATGATATAAAATAATTGCGGATTTCCTGTCTCAGATAATTAAGCTCAGTCTAATTAAGCTCAAATAGAACAAACGCTAAGAAAATAAAATTAACTCTTATGGTATACCATATATAAGCATTTTAAAACAGTCCGTTATTTTAATCGGTTATTATTTAACGATTTCTTAAAATAAATAAGATGTTGATTTTTGTGATTATATTGATCTCAATCACAGGTGAGTGTTTCCAGATTATTAAATTGGCATGTAAATACCATAAAACCCTGGGAATCGCGCTCTCACTGCAGATACCAGCACCTAGAGACATGTTTGTCGATTTTTATTGGACCGGAATAATCGAAATATGCAATGATTGCAAAATATGACATCTAAAGAAACAAATTCATATGAGTTAGTCATGGTTGTGAAACAAAAGAAGCAAATTAACAAAATAATTGAAATATATTTGTTCTTATGACAGCACAGTCTAATTACCTAAGTAAGTTATCGTTTGTTTCTCCACTAGTCTATAACTAAGTTTGTTTTATCATGGAATGCAACTATGATTGTCTTGGCCTAGACATTATTATGGGCAGTCATATTGCCTATTAATCTTCCCAAATAGACGATTTTGTTATTACTTTCCTTATCTATAGTATAATATATAAGAAAAGTATTGTGATGGAGTCGAAAATTCGAATTAGAGTTTTCGAGGGAGAGCATGTTTCAAGCATTCCTGAACACAAATCAAACGTTTTTGAGATAATGCCTGTGTGTGAGTGTGTATGTGTGTGTGAGTGAGTGTAAATGTGTGTGTGAGTGAGTGTAAATGTGTGTGTGTGTAAATGTGTGTGTGTATGTGTGATTGTGTCCCTCTCTCTCTCTCTTTGTGTGTGTGTGTGTGTGTTGGCGTATGGTGGGAAGTGGGGACATTCATATGTTTACACACCTTCCAAGTGGGGACGCACCGGCAAGTGGGGACGTCCTCGCTTTGGATTTTTGCAGAAATGTGCTATTTAATGACAGATAATATTCTGAAAAAAGTTTGGTTGACTTTTGGCATAGGTCCCCAGTTAGGTAGTATATGTATATAGTCTGTGTATAACTGTGTATAGCTCGCGAATATCTGTGTGTGTCTTGCAAAAAGACACGTCCGCGGTTTATCAGAATTGCAACATATTGTGTGTATGTGGAACTGGTTTTCAGAGGGAAGGCGTTAACTGCCCTCTAGCTAAATCTGCGAAACACCCGTGTTGGTCTTTGAGGGAAACCGAGGACAACTTATAGAACTATCAAATTGAGGTATTAGCTTCTTGGGAGACCCTAGAATCACTAGAGCCCCCCTTAAAGGATCCCCCCCCAAAGAGATATACATACATTTTTTTAGCAGGCACAAACCCGCAAATTATTGTAATTTTGATTTTGAAATATATTTCTAACTCGCCAAAAGAGAAAAATATTACACTTCTGAAACTATTGTAATTTTTTTTTTCTTTTGAGGTCCCATTTATAGTTTGGGAGCCAATGTTATAAGAAACAGATTCTAGCCAGACTGTCTTTTATTATTTCCCATATGTCAAGAAATATTCCCGTCCAGGAAGTTAAAAGTATTTAGAAATTAAGTATACACAACCGTCTTCACAGCATATTTTTGCATAGCATTTATAGAAATACAGTGTGATTCAGTTATTGAAGAGTTGTGTGTAGTTGTAAAATACAGTATTTCTCTCTGTATGTATATTCTGTATCTGTGTAAGCATTTGCCTGTTAATAAATGGAGCCCAGGTTCGGAATTCAAAACACGGATAAACTCAAACCGCGAAGGCAATTTTATTTTTTTTAAATTCAATTAAAACTTATATTTCAAATACTTTTTTTATTCTCTTTTAATCCTTAGACTCTTGACACTGCATTTTCTCTTCAGTGAGTTAGAAAAACATCTCTCCTGAGATGGTTCAACAGTTTATTTGTTGCTGCTAATGCGAGTTTTAAAAAGACTTCATAAAATCGGGAAAATGGATGTACTTTATTTTAAATGTAAGCAGTCTGAGAGCAAAAATTTTGATCTGATTTTAATATATACACTTTTAAACTTGCTTATACACTTTTAAAACACGGACCATGCATATACACCTTTAAAACGCGGACCATGCGAATACACCTTTGAAACGTGGACGGTGCATATATACCATTAAAACGCGGGCCATGCGTATACACCTTTAAAACGCGGACGATGCATATACACCGTTAAAACGCGGACGATGCATATACACCGTTAAAACGCGGACGATGCATATACACCGTTAAAACGCGGACCATGCGTATACACCTTTAAAACGCGGACAATGCATATATACTTTTAAAACGCGGACCATACGTTTGTACCTTTTAAATGTGAATTATTTTTCAAAAAAAGATAAAAAAAATATATATCTTGAGTGGGGCGCATATTATCATCTTGTGTTTTTATATTATTTATTTGATTTTCTAAAATAAATATTCAGAACTAGATTGCTTTCTACTTGATTCGTTTCCTCCGAAAATTAATAGGTCTCTGAGTGATGTTCATCGATTGAAAAATGCTCACCAAACTTTATTCGATTTATTCAATTTGTTCGAAAGATATGGCACTACATTAAAAAAAATATAGATGAATAAATGTTTTAATATCTCGAGAGCAGATCGAGATAATTTCTAAATAATGATGTCCATTCATTTCGGATTTAAGCTGTTTGTTTATAAAGCATTCACCCATTTGAAAATAGGGAATTTATATATATTTTTTCGAATTGCTCCATTTTTGACCAAATCCATAAACTATCTCAAGAACAGTGCATATAAACCTCATGTAAATGATGACATTCGTGTTAAAAAGCTGACATTATAAATACATATATATTTCTCTAACATTTTCATATGCTTAAGTTTACTTATTTTTCCGAATTTGAAAAGTATGATAAAAAAATAAGATCTATTCTTTGATCCGTTTACCCCAACAGTTAATAGGCTTCTAACATTTGCCGATTGAAATAATCGTACCAATTTTTTTTCTGTATTATCAACTTGTTCGATACTATTGTACCCACAAAGAATTGGACAGATGGTTAACATTGGTTAATTCATATTCAGGGATGCTCCAAAACGCGTATAACCTAAAACCTTCGAAATAAATACAAGAATTTGATTTTTGACTCATCAAAATTGTTTTTACATATAGTCATATACTATGTGCTGAAAAGAAAAAAAATAGTCATATGGGATTAATTGATTTTAATGAAGGAAAGGGTAGATATGGACATACTAATAAGGAAAAAATTACTTAATACGAGAATATGCACCACGTTCATGCTCCATACTAATAAAACCACAGAAACCCAATGGGCACAGTCTTTTAATGCCATCTGAGTTGAGCCCCTTCCCACAATTTTGCATATTCGTTTAATTAGAAAAGTATCTATGTTTTAACAATGGAAGCCAAAATATAGAACACTAAACGCAAAACACATATATTTTAATATGTGGAAAAAGTACAGATATTGCTAAATCCCCCTGTATAGATATTTAAAGACACCATATGTACAAATTTGTTATGGCAATTCTGTCCACAATAGAACAGAATATAGAAATACGTATAGAGAGCAAATAGCTGAGGTTTGAAAAGTTAGTCGGTATGAGTAGAACTGCCTATTGCACGATAATTTATATGAGTATTCTGCCAACTAACCAAAAAACTACTTTCTGACAAGCGAATATGATAAAACTGCATACATTTGACACAAGCACATTCTCCTGATAGTTTAGAGTGCTTGTCTCGAGATCAACAGGCTAGGGTTCTAAATCTTTATAGTCGGTACAAGACTTCATACAGACTCATGCTCGGTATTGTCGAATTTGGTATATTAAATGAATATAAGTGCAAGTATGTGATAATTTTTAAAAAATTTATTCATTTGTTAAGGCCAAGAAGTATTTTCATCGAATTAGTAGGAATACATTCTGAAGTGTTCGCTATGCGGTCAGGATAGCTCAGGCAGAGGCATATATGAAAAATATTTTTAAAAAACTGAGTCACATTACGTGACCTCAATTTTTGCATAATATATCCAAATAAAACATGCTTTTCTGGAAAAGTTTGTTTCCTACTGTAAATATATAGCATATATATATATGATCATTGTATAGGAGTGGAGAAAATTTTAGTCTCAAGTTCCAAACAAATATATCGATTGATTGGAGTAGCACACACACACACAATGTACCCCAGTTTATTTCTAGTTAAAATTGAGACGGAAATGCTCTGATCTCAATTCATTTTTGGTTCGAAGTACTTAAAAAGCATCGACTTATTTTATAATACCGAAAGTATTTTAAAAACATCCATTTATTTTGTAATACTGATCATTTAGTTATATGATCTTCTCATTTAAGTACAAAAAACGTGCAATCGTTTAAGAACGGAACATCTCTCTCTCTCTCTCTCTCTCTCTCTGTCTCTCTCTCTCTTTACATCCTAAATGATATTCACTTATAAATGAATAATTTTATATAAAATGACTAATTGCAAAAAGCTTTCAATACAAATATTTTTATAATGTTATTTTAATTATCGAAAACAAAACATGTTTGAAAGATTGAGTATACCCCTTGTCTAATCTCTCTGAATGTCAACAGTCTAAAGGTATCCATACCTGTTATAGATTATAGTCAATTATAGATTATATGTTTATTCAATTTATGAAAATCAGAGTTAAATAGAAAAATTTGATCTTGTTTACCTGATACTGGAACAAAAGATTTTACGAAAATTTTGTGAAACTAGAGTAAAATAACTTTTTCTTCCTATTTTTTTATATAAAAAGAAAAAGAAAAGTGCAAAATCATAAAGGATACAAATTATTGTGTAAAATTAGTTGATCAGTAAAATAAATAGGCCACTAAGTTTACTGATTAAAATAACAGTACGAAACTTCGTTTGGAGCACCTAATTTGTTCGAGAGATATCGTGTCTACAGGGAGGCATCGTTTAAAAATGATTGATTTGTATTCAGGAAGGCTCAAAATGTTTAAATTCATCCAAATCGAAGAGTCGAATTATTTACCAGTACGTTATATATAGTAGTATAAGTGAAAACAAAGAAAATCTTGATAGATTCTGTGGAGAATCACTACTTTGAATTTTCATACATAATCGAGAATTACTTCTTTATACAAGAAATGCCGTGTAGCCTCGATTGCACAAGTAAAACTATTTGTTTCATAAAAATGCTAAATATCATTTTCATTTAAGTGTCCAAATTTAGTTCACTTATTTGACTCTAAAAATGCGCTCAATATTAATGATCAGAATTTTTTGAAAGAAGCTTTAATAGTTAGAAATGTAAAAATTTTTTGAGTTTGTTTCTTGCTAAGCCAGCGAGGTGTTTTAACTACAAAGGGAGATATAGTGTTCAAATTTTTGTATTGTGAACAATGAACTTGGTTTGAGGGTGATGGCCCTTTCTTCTATCCTGATTCATATGGTGCTTTAAATATGTGAAAGTTTAATTATTTTTTCGAACAATGTTAATTTTTATTTCTATCCTTCATTGAGCCTTAAATTGAAAGGGAAACGGTATTATTTAAATGAATCTGCTTCCTGAAATCTGGTATTAATTCTCGGTGCTTTAATTTAGGTATCGTCTTGAATCGAGGAAAAAGGCAATTTACAAAAGTTATAATTTCCTGAAGGATTACCTTTTTATAATTATTTAATTACCTAATTCAAGTTGAATCCCAGTTGTTAGAGGAAAGACTATTAAAATTATGTTTATATTTTCTTTTTACTAAAGCACTGCATTTCTGTTGACGTTCCGGTTTTAGAACTAGAGAATGCACAATGCTTTGTTTAAAAACAATTTTTAGTTTTTTAAACTAATAATAAAAATTTCAATTTCGGCGTCCCTGTGAGACGGCGCCCGAGGACGTCGCCTCGCCGTCTTATCCCTTGCCACGGCACTGACTATTAACGCAGAAGTAGACTGAAACATCTAACTTTAAAATCAGCATAAAGCTATAAATTTCCATATGTGTTTTTTGTCTGGGTGTGTGAGTGGGGGAGAGTTACATATAATAGCATTTTACAGAAAGGTTCGGGAGTTCTGAGGACAGTTTGCTGCCGTAGATTTCATGTATAAGAATTTTTTCATGTAATCTAAAATATTCCATGTGTGGAAAACTTTGAGTATTACAAAAGCAAAATTTGGAAATAAGAGTATTATTTTATTAATTATTCATGGATCTACGAGAAAAATTCTGACATACAAAATAATTAATTAACAATTTTATTTTGTTTCATTTCCACTGTTTAGAAATACCCATGGTTCATATATTTTTATCTCACGTAGTAAAATAAATTGTCTTGTCTCATGTGCGTGTCGTCTGTAACCGAAAATCGAAGTTTCGGACAACGGCGAAACTTTGTGCGGTACTAAAGTTCTCTGAATAATACTATTCGACGAGATTTTTTTTTATTCAAATTAGCTTAACATTAGGGGGCTGGACAACCCAGCGGTTAAAACATCACTTAGAGGATCCACGTTCGATTCTTGACTCTGACCAAACTGTAGATATTTGTATAAGTGCTTTGTGCAGTGGCGCATAAGTATCATTCAAAAATGCTCTAAATACCGCCGTTTTAAATGTCAGCAATAATCAACGGATATCCATACAAATCCTTCTTTCAGATCCTTGTGGAAGCATTCTATGGTATGTTTAAAAGAGTGTTAATCATTTTTTAAGATATTCACAGAAGAAAATGGAATATATTTCAAAAATGGCGTCACCGCATCAAAATAAAAAAAATGCCCTGGCCGCATCAAAATAAAAAAAATAAAAATTAATAAAAAAAAATGAACTGGATTATTCTATGTAACACGTGAATATTAACTTTATGCTTATTTTTATGTAAAAAGATAATGTATTAGACGATTTTTGGAATGCTAGAATTCTCTGTTTTTAAGAAAATCTACATTTATAGACATTTAGGAAAACAGTTAATGTAATGGGATCTTTCGAAAGCCCTCCGTACCGTCGATATATTTGTCGGAAAGATGGGGAACTCCACAGGCATGTCCTTTTCTCTGATTTTTATGAACAAATTTTATTGTATGTATTAGAGAGTGTTGTCCTTTTTTAAAGATGTTTCCAGAAGAATGAGATTAGCTATGCTACCAAAATGGTATCTGTTTGAGCAGGCCCATAGCAAAATAAAAAAAATGGCTTAGTATTATATGTAATCCGTGAATATTCACTCTATGTATATTTTTACACAAAACAAAATAAATAGTCGATTTTTAGAATGCTGTTTTCAATTATAGACATTTAGAAATATAGTTAATGTGATGGGATCTTTCAAAAGCCTTCCGTACCGTAGTAATATATGACAGAAAGATATAGGGGCTCCACACGCGTGTCATTCTCTCAAATTATTTTCATCTATTACACTATTCATGCACTTACAACTTGTATGATAATGCAAGGAAAAAGGGATATAGTACCTTTAGTGCCTGTATTGCATATATGATGTATAACACTTAATTTGTGGGTGTTGTTACAGGCCTATTTTTGCCAGGCATTCACACCATGAAATCCAATTTTCAATTGCTTACATTATATGTGGAACAGGGAAATAGGGGTATTTAATATATTTAGTACCTGATTTATATATAAAGGAATATTTCTCCAGCCTAAAGGGATTTTTCTCCAGCCCAACATTAAGTCCTTAAGTTCTTATTTGCACCATTAAGTCCTTATTTGCACCACAAATGCTATTCAGACCATTTTCAATCAAATATAGGTCACTGGTATTTAAAATATAAGTAATTAAATTTCTTTAAAAAAAGGATATATATATATATATATATATATATATATAGTTCATTCTAGGACTTCAAAAGGGCTGGGAGCTGCCTTTTGAAAAAAAGGCACATTACGTATGATAAGGCCAAATATTTTTAGAAGGGCCTAATTAAACATTTTAGCTAAAGGATACATTGTATAATGTAGGCCACACGTAGAATGTAAAACAGATACAGACAATTTATCTATTTCATATATTTATATAAAAGTTAATTATGAGGCACTCCTATGTCTATTAGTAAGGAAAACTCTCCTTAGTGGATCTACTTTTATAAAATCTATTATTTGGCTCTTGAGGCAGAGGGGGAGAATTTTAAAAATTAGAGAAAATTTAAGAGTTTGGCAAAATACAAAATTTATTTTGTACAGATAAATTATCAAGACAGATAAATTATCAGAAATATGTTTATTTTTTAATGAGCAATATTGCCAACATGCCTTTATTATTACTATATTATCATTTTTGAAATTAAATAATTTTTCAAAACTTTAGGTGTTTTTCCTAAATCTAAGTCATTGTCAGTTTCCCCATCCTTTCCATTTCTAAGTTTTCAAAATTTAGGTTTTTCATTTATCCAGTTTCTGAATATTTTAAACATTTATTATTACTCATTTCTTTAATCTTATTCTAAATCCTATCAATGTTATTGTTATAGGCCTTTATAAGTGTTATGCAATTGTTTTCAAGGTCATCATAGAAAAATTAATTTACCATGAAGAATTCAAATACTTTTTGTGACAATTTTAAAAGCACCCCCCTCCCTCCCATATAACACTTTAATTTTTCAAGAATATTTCAGCTTTAATTGTATGACTAAAATTACAGATTATTTCCGAATATGGCAGTTTCTTGGGTTTTCTCATCTTGATTTTTTTTTACCTTTCCAAACTAAAGCATTTACTATTATATATTCCTTTTTTATTTTTAAGAAAGCCGGCCACTAATTTTTATTTAATTTATGGGATTTTATCAATGAGTATTGGCGATTTTTAATTAATTTCTATTCTTGTTTCTACTTTTTGATTACTTACTCTTTAACTTTTAAAACATCGCGATCCCGATATTTCGGTCATTTTCCCCGTCATATTATCGGACGTTATGAATTGAGCAACCCTTGTTATTGTAAAAATTCCCCAATATGTTTATTTCATAACAATTAAATTCTTTATTCTTTTGAAGGTATTTGATTTTTCTTAATATTTCGACGTTTAAGAATTTAAAGAATATCACTCTGTATCACTAAACACATATGACATTTTACTAATTTTACCGATCAAAAGAATGGGAGAGGGGGGGAGGACATAAACCAACTTTGTCTGCGTCTGCAAGTAAGTTAAAAATCGATCGAATTTAACTTTGAATTGCTGAAATTGCTCTGAGAGAGAAACTGTCGCGCACCGAAACTTAAAAAAATGCGAAATTCTTACGATCTATAGCTTTAAAATTAATATAAAGTAAGGCTTGGCGAATTAGTAGCCTTTAAACGCACTATTTTTGTCACTCTCTTTCATATTTACTGTATAGTAGTTTATGGACTAGTACATATGTAGGTTAAAGTAGAACAACAATACGTCGTCGTAATATCAGCAATATGTCTTGGTTGATGCCCTTTATTTGCTTTCGGCTCCTAAAGATGCAGCGTATACCCGAAACTAAGCAGCATTATTCGAATATAGCAGTCTTACCAGAAACTATTGCATATAGATTATTATTTTTTTTTTAATTTATCATAATGCAAAATATGTTATAATGAATATTTAACCAATAGATTTTCGAGTAACATTTTAATTTTGATGTACAACTTTAATTCCGGTTATACATCCGCTTTCGCAAACACTTTAAAATTTGAGACCTTTGTAAAAATGATGAAAACCCTTTGTGCAGCGTGTAAAGTTCGGCAGGGCGCTGGTAGGGTCAAAGGATAGAATCACCACCTCCGCGCCAAGTCATGTATCAAGACACATCCTATATATCTAAGGAATTAGACGACTATAAAATATAAAATGGATATATTAGACGAAATATCTAAGTATAGGATATCTACGGGGTTTGGCCGGTCATTTCGTTAATCGCTAGGTTTTCAAATTGAATCGCCGACGTGGGAATTTTAATACCTGGACTAGGGGGCTGGGGAGAATGAATGTTCACCCAGGCGTGGGGAACAATGAAAACCCTTTAGGGTAACGGAGATTATCGCCCTTCCGCCTATCTTGACTGGTCAAGCTCAGAGAGATGTGATTTCACCCTACGGGGCGGGCGAAGCCGACAAAGGTCGAAGGATAACGCTAATGGTGTCCCGCTATATTAGTTAACACATCACTCATTTGGTTGTAAATATTGTTGTGACTTTGAGTCTGTTTAAAGTACCTTGACTTTGAGTGGCTTTAAGCGATCGATATGTATCCATACAATTCTTTCTCCCAGATACTTGTGAATGTATTCTATTGTAAGTCTTAAAAGTGTTGATCATTTTTTAAGATATTCACAGAAAAAAATTGACTAAACTACAAATGTGGCGTCCACTTTAGCCGGTTCACATCAAAATTAAAAATGTCGATTATTCTTATATTTAGCTCATGAAAATGTACTTTATGCATAATTTTATGCAAGAAAATAAATGTGCCGATCTTTAGAATGGTAGATGTGGCTGTTTTGTAGGAATTTTACATTTATAGACATTTAGAAAAATAGCTTATGTGATGGGATCCTTCAAAAGCAAAATCCGGCAACTATTAATTTATTTCTGCAGTGCGTATACTTTAAAAATGTGATAGTTTGAACTAAATGTCTTATTAAAAGTCCATTTAAAAATATATTTACAAACACGTTTTAAAAACAATCACAGTCGAAAAATTTTATAAAAATATTGATTTATAAAAATAATATATTGATTAAGAATATGACTAAAACTCGAATTATATGAAATTCCATATCTGTATATGCAATTGCATATTTGAACACTTAATTATAGAGCATGTAAATACATAAAAGGCCTTTAGATGCATATTTCAAGTATTTTATTTTCTTTTAGCTTGCATTTTTTATATTTTAACTATTTTTTTACCTTTTTAAAATAGCTAGATAAGTTAACATTGTACAAAGCTAAACATATTTCACATTCAACACCCAAATTACATGACGTACTAAGGTTATGAAAATATCATAAGAAATGGTGAAATATTTCCAGGGTAAAATAACAAGTGACAGGTTTGGTAAAAGAAATGGAAAGCAACTTATACGAGTACCTGACGTTTTGCATACGTTTTTTCAAAGAGCTGTTGTGTAAAATTTTCTGTATAAGCATTATGAGTAAAAATGCCTAAAATTAAATCTAGTAAATCAAACCGAATAAAATCATGCATTTATAATCATAGAAAAAGCTGTCTATAGGTGGTGTTATTATATTGTGTAAATGCGAGAAAAAATATCAGATCAGCTTGTAAAATCTGCTATCCACATTTCAGAGAAAAAAAAAACAGGAGAGTGAACACGCAGTTATAACTAAATCGTTTTCAGCATAAAATATTGAAAAACTAAATATCACTTTTAGTTCTAAAGATTACGAGTACTGTCCAATAATATCAGTTAATATTAAAAGAACATTTTGGCATTAAAATGATTTTAGATGATAAACAACAAAGTCTACGTGTCAAGAACTTAGAAAAACACATTAGTTAGTTACAGCAATAACATTTACTCACTATATGAAAATTTTAACTGCATTTGAATAATGATATAAAAACTTTTGATTTGAAAATAATAGTTTGCTTGAGTTTGGGTGAAATTCCCTGTTTTTAAATGCTTTCAGATGCATAAATGATATTCGAACAAAATATATAAATACATGTATTTTATTTTATAAGTGATTATTTCTTGAATTTTTGATGCATAGTTGCATGCATATTTTGACAAATTTTAGTGCATGTTATGACATAAATGTAGTATCGAAGGAGACATATCGTGGAACTGCAGTTATGTAGGAGGCGTCATAACCATCCATTGATAATGATTAAGTTAGTTCTTCATATATAATTGCATTATGTTTTATATAGAGTCTATATTGGAGTATTAAATCCATCACTGTAAACAAACACATTTGATTTTCGACCTCCCTCCCCTGTTCGAGATCCTGACGGCACCTATATACCAATCTTGACACTTTTTTAAAAAATTTAAAATTTTTGATTTTCATAAATTTCATTGAACTGTCAGCAAAAACATATCAATATTTTCCCTCAAAAGGTTCTCTTTGGTTTGGCCCAAGGATGCCTTATCAGCAAGCACCATTGAGAGGGAAATTAGACACTCTTATAAAACATCGAGTTTTTGCAATAAATTAATTTTTAGCATTTGGCAATAGAAGTTTGTATCCTTTAATCTATGTTGTTAAATTATTACAAGATATGTTTAACTATATTTAAAAATTGTAAACACAGACAATAGTCATGATTTCGGAAAAGTAAAGGTGACAATCAAAACTCTCATAATGCCGGATTTGGTTTTCTATTTGGACCCTATAGTACACAGAACTAACTAATTTAGAAATCGTTTTCGAAATTTTTTTATGTTTATGGTTTTAAGCTTCAAATTAAAGAATTCTTTTAACATAACTAGGGATAAATGTGTCATTTCGAATGGATTATAAATTATTTTTTTAACAGACATATCCTTAAAATAACACTTAAAAACTTCCCATAAAATAATTATTGTGTCCTATGAATATCCCTCACTTAAACAAAAATCATTTCTATCATATCGAAACTAGTTCACCATAGATTACATATGATGGGGCACTTTCGTTTGTCGAGTCGAGATTCTGAATACCTTGACAGAAACATTTAATTTATTAACAACCCAGATTTTACATAACTAATGATTATTATTGCAATAGTTATGTGCTTTTAAATAAAATATGTGCTTTTAAATTTAAATTGTAAATAAATTATTGGTTATCTTTAGAAATTTCAAAAGTTTCTTTATTTTTTCTCAAATCCGTATTTTTTCTAAAATATGTAATAACTTTTTATATGTGATATTATTATCGTTAAATCTACTTCCTGTCATCCAGCATTTTAGAGGTGATATACATTAATTCTTTGTATTTTAAACCTTATTGGATTGTATTATATTTTAACATTTGTATTTATATTTTTGGGGGTACCAAAAATATTGGATAGTGCCCCGCCTCAGGATTTGATGAAATGACGCATCTGAACATGTCAAAAGTAAGAGATGTGTTTACAAATGAATAACACAGGATAACTCGGGCGTGCTAAACCAACATTCATTTAGTTTCGGTGCATTCATTAAGAATCATGTTGTTTTATGTGCTAAAATGTTTTAAACTAAGAAATTTACTTATACAGAAATGCATAGCTAATCATATTTTAATGATTTTCTTATTATGTAGCTGAATGATCCCCAATAGCTACAAAACTGGCCGCCATGTTGGTAGTATACAGCTATATGGGAACATTCTTCAAAATGTTGTGTCTCTCAAAGGTATAAAAAAATCATAACACGTAATCAAAATGATTCTGTGTTTTAAATCCAAGCATAAGCAGCTGGTGTTAAAAGATCCAGTATGTTTCGTTGTCGTATACAAGCCTTTCTCATAGGCATTGCCAGAATCTCTGAAGGGAGCGGGGGTCAGGGGTTCAAAGATCAAATGGGGCTACAATGCTGGATACTTTATAGCCCATATGGACACCAATAAGCAAAATATTCTTCGTGCAAATGATAAGGGAAACTTGAACAACATATTCAATCGATAACAAAGGGAAAAAGCAGTGTGAAACTGTTTCGAGGATATGCTGGATCCCCTTTGTTAGTGCTATAGAACCAACAGGTCAAAAAGACGAAATGGACACAAACAGAGGTGTGCATATATATCCAAGTCATGGATTGAATAATGCTCAAAATTAATGATAAAAATTACATCAATGCAAAGCTGAAATATTTTATTTTTGTATTTATATTTTTTTTTATAAAGCTTACAATCATATTACTGAAAATTCTTACTTCAAAATTTTCTCTATCTCAGGTAAACTTATTATAATAGGCAAACAGTAAGGATCTTAGAGTGTTGTTGTTGAGATCCAGACTGTCTGACCTACCAGAAAGGTGTAAGGTAACTGTTTGGACGGCCGGGAAGAGCCACCCAATTTAGACCGGGACAACAGGGACCCTACCCTCCTTCCCCTACCACTAACCTCTCGGAAGGACTTACGGACTCACATGTTTAACGGCTCTTACAGTGTGTGAGTGTGTGTTGGGGGGTTGACAATCAAATGGAGGATACAATGCTGAAAATAGTCTTTCGGTTACGTTCTAATAAATTAACCTAAAAGAGCATTCATTTATATCCATCATCTAACTGCAGTAATATAAATGCGATAAACAGAGAATCAGTATTATGTAAACCGGTGGTGTCAACTTTTTATGCTTGTGACAACATTGAAGCACAACTATACTGACCTAGTGTGTTTATGAATCGCATTTCATGACCAATAAAATATAGCTTACGACCCTTCAAGAATAATTTATACTTTTATAATTCGAGGATAGATCAAATTCAGAAGTGTAACCCATATTTGATCTTCTACACCCCCACACACTATTTTTGGAATTCCAACTATGCCTATGATAGGAGGTCTGCATATGAAAGAAACACATTGCAGTAAGAGTTTTCAGGAATCTGGTCGTGAGTTTTATAAAAGACAACAGGTTTCTTTCAAATACAAAATGAAACTTTGTCATCTTTGCCCTGATGCACGTTTAAGCATTAATGTTTGCCATTATTCAATCCACGACTTGGGCATATATACCACTCTGTTTCTTCTCTGTCAGATTTTGTCCTTTCGATTTCAGGTTTGTTGGTTCTTTAGCACTGATGAAGGAGATTTCGCGTATTCTCGAAACAGTTGTTAGCCACAATTATATTTATATTTTGCTTGAATATCTTAGCCTTGTTTTCCCAATCCTTTGCACAATGTGTTTTCGTTTTCGTATTTGTATAAGGAAGAACTGAGAATAAAAATTCAAAAAATTAAAATTTTAAAAGTAAAGCAATTTTTTTTAAAGATAAAAATAAAATATTAAAAATATTTCCTAATTTGTTATTAAAACTATTTCATTACTCAAACGTTTATATTTGAAAGGCAGAATTCCCTATACTACTTTGTACTGAACTCACACATTATTGAAAAATTAACTTGTACGGAACTCGCTCGTTGTTGTAAAATTTTATTTCATATGTACATAAATCGCAAGAAATGGCACAAAATTTCAGTCGCACGTACGGAAGTAAAATTTACCCTTTAGCTCAATGCTTTTTCAAAGAGAAGATCTCTTTAAAAAATCAGTGTAGATTACGAGTGGGACAACGGTAATCTCAAAGGGAGAGTCTCTCAAAAAGACAGGTGTATAGCATAATTCTATCCCAAACATCTTGAACCCAATTCCTTCGAGAGTAGCTCTTTGCCCATTTCAGGTTCTATTACTTTACGAACCTTGGTTGAAGTTCACCCTCTAGGTATACCCTTCGAGGAGTAATACAGCACAATAGATCAAAAGTAGCGCCTTTGGCCCGCTGGCTGTCGGTCAAAGAAATAAGAGGGGACTCCTTGTCCTTGGTACAGGAAAGAAAATACCTCCAGAAAAAGGGTTTTTATATTTTAAACTCGTCATATATGATAATCTTGATTCATCTAATATACTTCAGAATGTGTTTCAAATCAGGCGTATCTTCTTTTAAATAAATAAAGAAATAAATGAAACAAAAGAATAAAAAATTATGTGTTTAGCATATGACTTTTAACAAATCTCGATTTTGTTGGAAAAATAACACAATCTAATTCCTGTTTACTATTAGAGCTCCCAAAAATTGACACCAAGTTGCAGAAAATATATCGGAGTCCGTTTATTGTATATATGATTAATTTTATTCATTTAGTCATGAACAGTAATATATAAAACAAACATTTAATTATTATATTTAAAGATATTATTTAGTCTTTAATTTTAGATTTTATGGATTTTTACGGAGCACTTAAAAGAAATGGCCGGCTCTATTTCTAGTGCATGACCGTTTTGTGTAAACACATCTAAGAGATTGTAGAAGGATCATGAGATGTTGATAAGCCGCTGGTGGAAGCAGAGCTAAATACATAAATTTATGCTTAGGAAAGATTGAGAAAGTAATGGGGCTGATACCCATAAAAGCAATAGAGTTGATACTCTTCCCCCCCCCCCTCCCATAAAAATAAAAAGCTGGTCTCTATGAAAAATTTTATTAATCATAAAAAATATCTTGATCAATTGGTCATTCAATAGATCAAATTTGCATTAGGCGATATTTTCTTGTGTTGCATCGTTTCCGATTCTATTCGTGTCACTTAACATGTACTTGCTTCTAGTAATACTTTGCCTGTACTGAGAATACTGGTATTTAAGTTGGGTAATCAAATGCTTTGTTTGTTGCGAACTCCGCCTTCGCTGATATTGGTGATTCTAAAATCTTACATTCTTCCAAATTAGTAATTTTTGAAGACTTTGATCGAAAGTGAAGTAATTTATTAAAATAAAAATTGTTTCAAGTCGCTGCTGAAGAGAAACTGATGTTATATATCACCGTTAATATTAGCATTGGACAAATTAAAGGTTTCAACCAATTTCGGAGGCAAAAAACAACCTTCATTCCTCAAATCAAAGACTGAAAAGTCATATCAGCAAAATAATTGCTAAATGAAAATTAGAAAAAATGAAAAGAAACTAAGAATAATGTAAATAAACAGAAGAAGGATTAACTTGCTCATGACCAAGACTGCAAATTTTAGTACACCATGATGGAATAAATATATAATAATCTGTTTCCGAAAATACATCATGAGTACCATCATCAACTAATTTTAAAACTATATAGGCACAAACCATTGTAAAAATACCTATGAATAATTGACTAGAAAGTTGGATAGTATGGAATAAAAAGAATATGAAAGAAACAAACGACTTCAAAATGTTGAAGAATTTTATATACCGGTGTCAAAAAATAAATAAATAAATAAATAAATAAATTCAAATTTAAAAATGTATCCCTGCTTGAAACTTGTCATTTGAAATTCAAACTAAATGATCCATGGGGCAACCCACATATTTGCAAAACAATATTATAGACTATACCATTCCGCTGAAAGTGATAGAAGACAGTACAAGACAAGACTCTTTTCTTTTACTCAAAATAAATAATGTGGTATACATTATATAATTTATCAAAACATTTGAAAATAATTGTAATTTGGGTATCTGTTTCCACTGCTCAAGCAAAAAAAAAAAATAAATAAAATAATGTAAAATACATGACTTTATGAAGGGTTGAAACTAAGGCATCTAGGGTCTCCTCTTCAAACATACAACTCGTATATATATATGCAATAGTATACTTTATTTCATATATTGTTCATTTTATAAGCATATTTGCACAAATAATATTTTTAGCACTTGCTTTTATCGATCAAATGAAAGTAAGACATAGATTTTTGAAAGTAAATGAAGTTGAGGTACTGGACATTTTGAGCCCCTCCTTCAACTCACAGATTGCACAAAATGCAATATAATACACTTTATATAAATTTTATTAGAATATTTACAAAAATCTTGCAAATAATTCTAACAACAGTCTGAAGGACTCTTTAGTAGCTTAGAATCCGAGACAGAAGTTAAATTGACTCCGATTTTGATTGAACACGGAAATGGATTTTATTTTCAGAAAAATGGAAATAGAAGAATGAACCATTTTACATATTTTCGACATTTTATCATAATTCATTATATTGAGGTACAAGTCTTCGATGTTTATTCTGCTACTGTCGAGTTTATTCTATCTACTATTCAATTTTATTTCTTCTACCTCAATGAATTCATCTTATGAGAAAATAGTGATGAAAACAAGAAATACTAATCTTGCATAAAGCATTGATTATGAAACACTTTCCAACGGAAATGCAATGTTATGCAAACATCTCTAAAATGCAATACATTCAGTGGTGATATTTTTAAAATTTTCATAGTACAATAATTTGTTTACTTGGAAACTTAAAACTTCATCAAAAAAGACAATGCTATAAAATCGCTTGCTTCTCTATCTAAGTAAAATAAATGAATATTTCATTCATATTACTTAAATTCCAGACTTCAAAGCTACATAATTTTGCTTTGAAAAATTCAGCAATTCTTATGCAACTCATCTTACAATCGAGTTTACACTTTGCATACATTAAAATTAGGCTTTGTTGTAGAAATAATCAAAGTTTCGTGATCATTTAAAATAAAAAAATATTGTAATTGCAAAGACACAGAATTTAGAAACACAGATAATATGCAAAAATAAAGCGGTTTTAGGACGGATGCAACACTAAATATAAATACAAGAAAGATCAATCATGCTTAAAGCATTGACTATATAATAATTTCCAACTGTAATTTTATTTAAACATCTCTAAAATACGTTACATTCAGAAACGACATTTATAACACTTTACAACGTAGCTGAAAAGTGTTTATGACTTTGTTCATTCTGTCTATCAGTCTGTCCGTTCGCAAGATAACTGCCGTAAATATGACTTTGTCAAAATGAAATTTTAGTATGTTGTTCAGATGGTCTGTAGGACCTATAGGAATGTAAATGAATAATATCACCCGATTAGTTTTGGATTGAACTCGGATTAATAAAATGAAATACATTGAACTCTATGGAACCTAATTTTTCAAATATTTAAGTGAATTTATAATTCACAAATTGTTTCGAAAGTTTTAGCAAATAATTAAATTATCCCATAAATATATAAAAAAAATAAGCAAAATATATTCAGTAGTTTTTAAAATAAAAATTAAAATAATAATTACACCCATATTATAGGCCATACCAAGTCCTCTGGACGAGCCGGACGGCCTGGGGCTTTCACCCATATTATAGGCCCGGCCGCCCACTTTTGATGCTCTATGTCTTCGGATGAGTCGGACGGCCTGGGTTTTCGACTCATATTATAGGAAAAGACCACGGGACATACTTCAAAATAAAATATGGCATCCATCCTGAGTCAAAATCGTGACTTTTAAAAGTCTTTTTAATTCATAATTTAGTGTTGCATCCGTCCTAAAACTGCTGTTTTTTGCGTTTTTCTGTGCATCTATATTCTGCACCAACACAATTACAATATTTTTCTGGCTTAAATGATCATCAAATTTTGATTATTTCTACACCGGAGCCTAATTTTGACGTATGCAGAATACAAACACATCAAGCTGTAAGATGAGTTGTATACGAATTGCTGAATCTTTTTAACGCTGGCTTTTTAGCTCTGGAGACTGGAATAAAGATGATGAAAAATGAATAAAACTGAATAAATCTGATGAATGAAATAATCATTGATTTTACATAGAGAAGCAGACGATTTTTTATCATTGCTTTTTTTTTGATAAATTTCGAGCATAAGTTTTAAGCATAGTAGAGTTAGAAAGTACTTCTGCTTCCATGGTTTTATTTTTCAAGTAAAAAATATATTATAGTAGTGTGATGAATAAAAGGAATGGAATAAAAGAGTTTGAATGAAATATTTACTACATTTACATAGAGAACCAAGGCGATTTGTATTTCGAAGACGTTATTTGAATAAAGTTATTTTTTTATGAAGTTTTAACTTTTTAAATATTATAAATTATTGTAGTATTGTGATAATTTAAAAAATATTACCGCTGAATTCTAGCATTTTATAGATGTTTAAATTAAATTGCATTGTAGTTGGAATGTGCTTCATAATCAATGCTTTATGTATGATTGATCTTACTTGTTTTAATCATCACAGAACTACAATCATTTATTTCACTTGAAAAATTAAACCATGGAGGTAAAAGTATTTTCTAACTCTATGCTTAAAACTTCTTTCAAACTTTATTCAAATGACATCATCTAAATATAAGTCGTCTGACCTTCTATGTAAAAGCAGCGAATATTTCACTCAAACACTTTTATTCCAGACTCAAGAGTTAAATAATTTTGCTTGAAAAAATCAGCAATTCTTATACAAATCATCTTACTTGTTTACATTTTACATTTATTAATGTTAGGCCTTGTTGTAAAAATAACAAAGTTTGATGATCATTTAAGCTAATAAATGTTGTAATTGCGTTGGCGCATAATACAGATGCACAGAAAAAACGCAAAAAAAAAAAAAAAAAAAAAAAAAAAGCGGTTTTAGGACGGATGCAACACTAAATATAAATTAAGAACTTTAAAAGTCACGATTTTGACACAAGATGGATGCCATATTTTATTTTGAAGTGGGTCACGTTATCTCTTCATATAATATGGGTGTAATTAATATTTTAATTTTTATTTAAAAAACTGCCAAACATATTCTGTTGGAAATTTTTTTTTATATATCTTATGGAATAATTTGAATATTTTCTAAAATTTTCGAAGCAATTTATGAATTTTAACTTCGCTTAAAAAATATTTGAAAAATTAGGTTCCACAGGGTTCAATGTATTTCATTTCTTCAATCCGGGTTCAATCCAAAACTAATTAGGTGATATTATTCATTTGCATTCCCATGTGTTCCACAGACTGTCTCAACAACATACTAAAATTTCATTTTGATGAAGTCCTTTTTACGGCAGTTATTGTGTAAACGGACAGACAGAATGAACAAAGTCATAAGCACTGTTCAACTATTTTGTAAAGTATTAATAAAAATAATTTCGTATTTGAATGTTGGATACTATTTTATATCTACTTATAGTGTGATTGTAAAAGAAACTTGCGCAATAGAATTTTGCACTATACAGGTAGACCAACATTAGTAGATGGTAGTTTCATTTTATGAAGGATGCATGGCTTAAAACTGTCTGGTGTCCACAGAGCGAGCAAACAGGTTTCGGATTCCTTTGAAGCCTTGTATTATCAGCAGTATTGTTCACGCACACATCTTCTACTAAGGGGACTGTGGCCTGAAGGCATGCTCTACCTTGTGGCAGAGTTATAGAAGTAATGGGTTAGTTAGCACCTGTGGGTCTTAGCGCCTTCTCCCTTGAAACTGGAAATGTTTGTTAAAGACGTCACGACATTGCATGATGAAAATTGGCATTCCTAGGATTTAATGGAAAGTTTACAATTTCAAACTAAAAATAAACTCATGTAGAACACAGAAAATGAAAATCAAACATTTGTAACTAGAGCTCCAATTTAATTCTATTGTTATGGCAATGTCACTTGCGTTTTCTTGACACAAAACAATATTTTTAATTGTTTCTTTTGAAACATTTTCAAAATTTTTTTCAATCTGGTTGTTACAATTAAAAAGCAAGTCACAATTAAAAAATATCTAGAAAGTGGATATATATTGATGTACATAAAGAAGAAAATATATTTCAAATTTTGTATTCATGTTATTCTTCTAAAATATAACGTAGAAATACCACATTAAAAGTAATTTTTTGTTTAATTAGCTACAGCTTAATCACGCTGATAAATGTACGTTTATCTGTGTTATACAACTTATACATTTAGTATAAATTCGGGAATAAAAATTATATTGAAAACAAAATATTGCTATAAAATCTGAAAGTCCGAAAACTTGAGTTCTTATTAGGAAAATTAAAAAAGCATGCTATCAGATTCCACATAATAATTTGATATTAGTAGCTGCATTCCTTATTATCGTGTTCTTATCTCACACGCATTCAATAGTATTCGAGGGGGGCTCAAAAAGTTTTGAAACCTGCTTATTTATTAATATCTCGATTTCGAATAATTTAGAGGGAAAGAAATTATTTTTATACAATTAGTATGAGAAACAAATATGTCATTTAAAAGAAAAATTATTTCAAATAGAAGATTAGTTCCGTTTTTTAAATATAAAGGATATGGAGTTTAAGTATCCACTGGACTTTTTTATATATTCGTTATACCTCCTTGGTTAAGTCTACTTCTGTCACAATCGTCATCAGAATATAAAAAATATATATTTTATTTTCACATACTATTGTATAGAATAGGTATTGTTTCTTGAGAAATTTCGAATTCAAAATTTTGATGGAAGATAACCTGACGAAAGACAATTATTGAATTTCATAATTTGATTAGATAATTTTTGAGAATAAATAATATATTAATACTAATCAAATTGTTTCTGGGCAAAATATAATTTTGAAAAATATATAAAAGAAAAGAGGACAAAATAAAATATTCTTTATATAAAAATCTAGAAAAATTGAATGCTTTAATGACATATATTAAAATAGATTTTATTAATTTTATGCTATTCTGTAAAAGAAACCGAAAATATACAATTGCTTAAAAAATACGATAACCCATATGGATGAAGCAGAGACTATGGTATTTAAATGACAGGTGTTATAATGGCGTGGAATATAAATAGAATACAGTGTCTGATTACATACGCAAGTATATAATTTTATCTGTTGCTATATTAGCTTCAAATATTCAGTGGGACGGTCTGTTTGGACGTCAGGGATAGTACTACCCAATTAAAACCATAACCCAGTGGGAGCGACATCCACAGGGACAGTGTCCTCCTTCCTCTAACATCAACTTCTCGGAAGAACTTTCAAACCCACATATTAAACGTGCCCGTATTCAGCGTGAACAGAGGGTCGTTAGTTTAGACAGAGCTAGAAATCGAATTCGGGTCCTCCAAGTGCAATCCCCGTGCCTTTACCACTGGACTACCCCACCCCAAAGTTCATCCATCTGTCCTTCAGACCGTATGCAATAGAGCAAAATCCACCGGGTTCATGAATAATAATTTAGTATATAGAGCATTTGGCGAAAATGTTATCGTGCCCAAATAACATTTTTAAATAAGTTATTTTTAAAAACATTTTATATAAAAGACACTTCTCATTGCAGCTACTATCTTCCATGGACAGGTTTCGCTCTTATTCTGCGCTTGTCAGCAGGGAATAGCAGAAATCTGTAATGATAGTAAGAAACATGTTACAATTTTTTGCGAGCTTCTATGGGAACTGACAATTTCAGTCCTTCCACGCGGTTGGTATAACATTTGCTTACAATTTAACTCAGGCCACACGGAGCTGCAAAGGCAAATTTCATAAAACACAAATCCGCTTATAAGGGACGTCTCCCAAAAATATGAAAGATATCCCAGCCACAATTTTTAATCAATTTTATGCCGGTCATATAGAAGGATTTAAATTGTCATTTCCCATAAAAGCATGTAAAAATTGCGGATTTTAGCAAGTTTTGTACTACCTTTGCAGCTGACGAGCTGTATCTTCCATGCTAACGAGCGTATCATAAACACGAAACCGGTCCATGGATGTTGATATGTGCAATGGGAGAGCCATTCTTATTTTGGGGGGTGCCCTTTATAAGTGGGTTTTGTGTATAATACACTTTTATATGTTTAATAATTTTTTCTCAATTTTGCATTCATTCGTTTATGTGTTAGGACATGTGTTACAGAATGTATAATATCTTATGTTTTTTCTCTTTTAACTACGAACGCATCTTTTATTTATGTAATTTTAGTTCACTTTTCAACTAGTTTCGAATGAAAGAAGTTGCAGCACGTATAGCGTATATATATAAATATTACACAGTTATCAGTTTTAAATAGTGTCCTCAGTAAAAATGTGTATTCACGATCCTTAGTTAATAGATATACGTACCCTTGTTTTTAGATATTAGATATACGTACGTTTACTCTCGGTAAGAACTTATATATCTAATGCCAGGCATTGCCCTCATTCTAACGGTGTATACACATGGGCCTCATTCTAACGGTGTATATGCATCGTCCGCATTCTAACGGTGTATATGCATTGTCCGCATTCTAACGGTGTATATGCATTGTCCGCATTCTAACGGTGTATAAACGCGGTCCGCATTCTAACGGTGTATAAACATGGTCCTCGTTTACCTTGCAAAAATACATACTTGAAATAAAACTATTTTTAAAATTTTCTTGCCACATATGTCATTAACTTCCTTCCAGGATGCCCAAAATGTGAAAATTATATCAGAAAAATCATTGCTTCTGGAGGTCCTCAGTTTGGTGGGTTCCCCGCAGCGTCCTCGTTTTCCACCAAAAACCAACCTGTGTGTGTGTGTGTGTGTGTGTGTGTGTGTGTGGTGACGATATCCCACGAACGAATGAATCAATTCGAATGAAATTTGGTACAAAAATTACAATCCATGAATACTGGAATTTTGTTGTTTTCAAATGCAATCGAATGTTCAGAAAAATCTAAATTTTTGAGTGAAATTTTGAAAAATTCATCAAAAAATCAAGACATTCAATAAAGTTACATAAATAACCATTTCTTGCGTAAATTTTCATCAGAAAATGATTGACATAAGTTTTAAAACGCTAGCACGAACCGTTCTCCAGATATTGCAAATTTTTCAAAAACAGTTATCAAAAAATCATATAAAATAAAGAAAATATTAAATATTGTAAAATATGTTTACCTTTCATAAGTAATATCATCCGATAAATCTGGTTACATCAAACTCGTGGATCTAGCTCGTTCCATTCATTCATCAAAAGATACTTTGGATAATATTTTTGTATTTGGACTCTAATAGTCATTTATCTGCTACAAGAATAACTTATATCTCCATCCATAACGCTTGGAGAGATTTTGGCGGAATGACACCAATTTGACGGCTTTTAAAATGTTGCCAAGTTAAAGAAAATGTAGCCAAATTGATAAAAATTTACTCTAAATCAATGAAAATGACGCCTAATTAATTAAAGTCCAATAGCTTGGAGAGAACATAAGAATAGAATATACGAATAACTCATTTCTCCATCCGTATGTCCATCCTCAACGCTTAGCGAAAAATTTAGCGGAACGTCGCTGACTATTTTAAATGTTTCCAATGTGTCATGCATGTCGCCAAGTTGATAAAAATGACGCCAAATGTGAAGTAATGCTTCTCAAATTCTGATATCCGTCATATGACTGTCATACCTTCTAGTATATAAAAAATATTTTTCTCTCCATTTGTCTGTAACATTTGGTGATGTATTTGGCAAACTTGACGAATAGTTCAGCAAAGTATCGCCAACTGGGCAATATTTCACCCCAGACTGACAAAAATATCGTCAAAATTGCTAAAAGGACGCTATATTAATAAAAATGACGCCTAAGTGATCAATTAATTATTAATATATTTCAATATATGGACTATATAGATTGAGGATACTATCAATATTGATGATTGTTTGTTTCGAGTATTGGGTTTTTTGAAATAGTTTTGCATGCTATCATCCGGAAAATCGCCAAATGTACAATTCAAAGATAAAAATAGTTACAGTACCGCGGATCTTATACATTATTTTTTTACTTTAAAGGTAGTAAATTTATTTCATTATGTAAGGAAAGACATGTGCTCCCCACATCATATTTTTATTTCTTGTAAAGAACGCATTTCACTATGTAAAATCGACCTATTTATTTTAACCCATTGATAATATCTATTGATTTTAAATGCAATCGAATGTTCGGAATACCCCTAAATCTTGGAATGAAATTTAAAAAAATTATTAAAAACCTAGAATTCTTAATCATGTGATATAAATGATCATGTCTTATGTAATTTTTAATAAAGAAACGACTGACATAAATTTTAGAAAGCTAGAATGAACCTTTTATGAGATGTTGTACATTTTTCAAATACATTTACAAAAAAAATTCACATAAAATTAAAAAGTATTAATTATTGCGAAATATGTTCACTTTTAATATGTAATATTATACGATGAGTTTATTAGAATCGTTTTTGTGGATTCAATTTGTTTGTTGATCTCATGTGCTAAAATGTATTTTTGAAATACCTGTTTTATGTATAACTATTTACGCCAAAAAAGTTCTCGAGAAATTAAGATTCTGGAATTTTTAAAAACTTATAATGTTTTACACTGTAGTTTAAAATCTATTTGACGAAATTTATTTAAATGTGACAGTTAAGTCACTTTTAGATTACCCTGGTGTTGTGCACCAAAAGCGACGGCTAAAAAAAACTTCAAAATGTGAAGTAAACGAAAAAGTATTCTTAACAGTATTCACTAAACGTTTATTTTACACTTAATTTTAACACCATTACTCTAAGCTGAACCGTTTTCGAGATATTCAAGATTTTTGGAATGTTGAGTAGATAGCAACGTTAATGAAATGTATTAAGTCGCTTAATAAATATCTCTTTGCAGAAATCCCTGCCTGAAGTATGTAAAATGAGGTAACATATGCGGTTGCAGCACCATTTAAAAAGTTTAACAAGGATATTTTTCCGAAACTTCTAGTCCGATTTCATTCCTGAAAAAAGTAGTGTCATAATTCAATTCTTATATTATTAATTCCGTTCTTATTCATTTTCAGTCTTATTCTTGATTATAAGATATTGATTTTATTGTCGATTATATTCTTAATTCCATATTCTCTTTTTTTTCCATATTTCTTATTCTATCCCTTAGTCCTACCAGTTTATTAGAAGTTTGAAATCATTCCTTAGTTTGCCATTTTCGGGTATATAATATTAAATTCCCGGAAGTCAGTGCATTACGCAAGCAGTGAGAGTCAGTGCATTACGCAAGAAGTGCGTTCACAGCGCCATCTAAAAGGTTTAACAAGAAATTTTAGGAAATATGTTGATTGATTTTATTCCTCAACTTGTTGTTCTTAGAACGATTATAATGTAATGCTATCTTTTACGCTATTTCAGGTATTCTATGTGATAAGAGCACTTGTTTCAAAAGGATCCGTGAAGAATGCGATGATAACTTTATGTTATTGAAAATGCATCCTCAAACAAGTGAAGAGCTAAAGGAACTTTGTAAGTAAGTATTATTTTGGAATCAAAAATGTTGAAGACCCAGACCACACGACTAACCCAATGGCTGATGGTAGCTTAACGTGTGGCCGGGGATTCAAAAATGTCGAAAACCCAGGCCGACCGACTCATGTGGGGGAGGCATCCACAGGGACCGTACCCTCCTTCCCCTACCACCAACCTCTCGGAAGGACTGACAGACCCACATGTTAACGTGATCGTACTCCACATGAACACGGCGGCAGTTGTGGCAGCGTGCAAATCCAGCGCGCAAACCACCGGGCTACCGCGCCCGAAATGTGCCAACAGCACGCGGTGTTCCCAGGTGGTCACCCACCAAAGTACTAACCGCGCCCGATGCTGCTTGACTTCGGTAATCTAACTAGAACCGGTGTTTTCAGCACGGTAGGGCCGTTGACTGGGGGAATCAAAAATGTGTAATAGTTTAATGAAAATCATTCGAAACAGCAACTACTCCATTAAATTTCCTGTTGAGTTTTAAATTAGATGATAAAAACGTGAATTTGTTTTCCATATTTTTATTAGGCAGTGAGTTTCGTAAAGATTACATAGCTTAGTGTCTTCAGAACGATTGGCCGTAGACCCACGGTTTCAAATTAAGAAATAACTACAGCACTTTTGGACTACAGCAGTTTTGGACTACAACTGTTTTGGACTACAGCACTTTTAGACTACAGCAGTTAATTAAGAAATGACTAACTATATCAGTTTTGGACTACAGCAGTTAATTAAGAAATGACTAACTACATCAGTTTTGGGCTACAGCACTTTTAGACTACAGCAGTTAATTAAGAAATGACTAACTACAGCAGTTTTGGGCTACATCACTTTTAGACTACAGCAGTTAATTAGAAAATGCCAAACTACAGCAGTTGCGGACTACAGCACTTTTAGACAACAGCAATTAATTAAGAAATGACTAACTACAGCTGTTTTGGACTACAGCAATTTTAGACTACAGCAGTTAATTCAGAAATAACTGACTACAGCAGTTAATTCAGAAATAACTGACTACAGCAGTTTTGGAGTACAGAACTTTTAGACGACAGCAGTTAATTAAGAAATGACTACAGCACTTTTAGACTACAGCAGTTTTGGTCAGGTAGCACATTTCAGTAATATAGTACCCATTTAACTTTCTACAAGTGTCCTGTTCAAATAAAGTTGAAATTAGAAAGGTGTTACTCGTTTATTGAGATATTTCTTAAAAAAAAAATATTCCATCCATGCAAAATCACCCACGAAAATATTGTCAAAGTTATAGAAGTCAATCTATTCTGACACACAATGGAAACATAGATTTTCGAAATCGTACAAAATTTGCATTTCATTAGATAAAATTTTTATTCAAAAATTTATTTGAGTACCTGTAGGAAAAGTCTTTTACAGTACATAATTATTCGTCTCACTTTTTAATTAAATTTGCCGGATAGTTTGGACGGGTAATTTAAATACCGCAATTTAACCTTTTCTCCTTTGACTAAATGCGCTATGAAAACATTTTTAAAATTAAAAAAAAATTCTATGAGAAACGTAAAAAAAATTACATTTTGTACTTTGCACTAAACGGTGTCGCAGGATCAAAATTTGCATACGACGACATTAAATAATTTTCTAAATTGGAACAATTGATCTACTACAAAGTCTTGCAATCTTTTGAAACACACGATATATTAAATAGACAATAATTTTGCTATTTATTGGTACAGAAGTATCTACAATGTGTAGAAATAATAACTTTACACAAAGATTACAAAGCTTGTTCAAAATGCTTTCCATCCATGTCAAAGTTCCATTAAAGATAAAAGGCAGATATTATTTGCCTATGATGCATGTCTGCGTTGCGTCATTTGCACTCTTGTTGTTACCATTTACATTTTAATTTGGGTTTAATCCCTCACCAAATTTGTTTAAACATATCGCTGGGACTTTTCAAGATAAAATGCTGAAATTTTGTACATCAGCTTATTAGTACATCCCCTTTGTATTTTAAATAATGTCCTGTGGGTGGTTTTGCGTCGCCGCTCTGTGGTGGGGCGGGTTGCCTGCTTGGTTTCTTTGCAGGTGGGTCTCTGACCTGCTGGTGGGGGTTTCCATTGTTTCTGCTGGTGCTGAGACAATGGAAACTCCGAGACTGATGGCTGTTGGCCTCACTCGACGGTGTGGTAAAGGTTTTGATATTAGACTTGCTAAGTGTTAAACTCTGAAATTAACACCGTACCAGTTTTGGTATCGGTTTAGGACTTTCCAAAGTGGTCGTATAAGCGTTGTATTGACTCAGATTTAATTTCCCTGGCCGGTTCAAAAAACCGGTTGGCCAGTCAAATTTCGCAGCTAAAGGTAAGAGCACACATTAAATTATACAACTAGTGGAAAGCGTGCCAAATAGTTAATATAGAATTATATTTGTTACTCTCGTAAATAACTGTTCTTAAGGCATGTATATATACAAACTCTACTCATAGTTCTTCAATACAGACTCTTGATATCATGAAGGAACTTCCACCACCACAATAACAAATTAGGAAATATTATTTACAGTTTAGATGACTATACCAAAACACAATCAATTTACCCAGGAAAGAGGAGTAGGGAGCTCATTTTCGGTTGCGCCTTGTTATGGGCCATGGGCGGACATGTTGAAGACCCAGACCGTCCGGCTCGTCCTGAGGACATGAGCAGCCATTTGGACGGCCGGATGGGCGGACATGTGTCGAAGATTAACACTCCAGAGAACGGTTCCGTAATTTCCATCGTTATTTCCAGCTCACACGATAATCCACCAGGCAGGAATTCTTCATACTAAACCAACGCAGATTTCGATTTCGGGATAATTGACATCACTCGATTGGTGTAATTTCAACTCAAAGATACTTTATTCGAATCAAACAATTTAGATGGGGGCAGATAAGGCGTAAGATATTCTACACTTCTCCAGATTTTTCTCATTGTAAAATATTAACCAGGCATCAATGATTCGAACCAAAACATATCCAATTTCAACACGTTGTGTTTTCCAGTCGTGCTTTCCAGCTGTGCAGACTCTTGGAAGGCACGAATAAAAAACCCCGAGAGTTGTACGAACCGCTCAAAAGTTACTCATTAATTGAGTCCTCAATGGCTAACCAACCTCTACATTCGTGACGTAGCGTAATTAAACTATTCAGTGTACGTCATCTCTAGACAGCACTGGCGTCAGTTCATAACGGTCTCCGTGCAAACACCGAGATATATGTGTAATCCAATGGAAAACAATAATTATTTCCGCAAAATGGCTCGGAAATAAAAATGCTTGAGAAGGTGTTCCAAAAGTCGATAAGACAACGGAGTGGTGTTCCAAAAGTCGATAAGACAACGGAGTGGTGTTCTACTGTCTCCTTGGTATTCCAGGCTGTGCGTCTGCTGTGTAGTAGAGTCGGCGGTTTTCTCTGTCTGGTGGGTTCGGGTGGTTTGTTGCTCCTGCTTGGGGCTTTGGGGTCGATTTCTTTCCTGACCTGGGGCTTAGCAGCTTTGTGCTATTCTTGGCGAGCGCCTTGATCAGGGTTTTTAATTAAATGCGCGAAACCGGTCCATTCATGGACCGGTTTCGCGCATTTAATTCTTCAGCATGGAATAATCGATAGTTTGTAATAGTAGGAAAAAATTTTGCAGAGTTCATTTCGACGAAAAGAGCATGAAGTTCTATCCTAGTAGCGCACCTGTAGAATGTCAGTTGGTCAGTACGAAGATACGTGGTTCGATTCCTAGTTGGTGAAGAAAGCTTTTTTACAATAGTGCTAGAATCAGCCCTGCAGGTCAGTGCGAATATATCGGAGGTCAGAAGACCCCAGACCGTGCGACTCACATAGTGGGTTTAGAAGAGTAACTAGCTGCACGACCGGGAAAGGATACCTCCTGCACTTAGGAGGCACCCAAAGTCTACCATCCCGCCAAACGAACATTTATTTAGACCTAAAAAGATAACAATTGATGAAAAATATTGTGATTAAACAGACAGTTTTACATTATATTTGAACATGACAAGTACGTGAATTTTTCAAAAATGGGAAAAGGGTTATTGCGAATATAGATAAAAATATCATTGAAAAATAAAATTTATAGTGAGGTATAATAACAAAATGAAAAATAGATTAAATTTAAAGAGAATAATGAAATTTTAATAGTTAAATTTAGAAGTAAAATATATCGGAGGTCTGAAAGTAACCCTAGCACGACTAGAACGGATTCAGTGCAATCTGGGACATAGAGCGTCGATTTCAAATGTCGGACAACCACTATGCATGAAGCTAACCTGGAGGATAAGAATAGCAGCAGTAAGCTAACTTGAGGTAAAAATGGTAAGAGGTCGTCACTCAGATTGGTAGATGGACATTGAAGCACGGCATGTTAACATTTGGGATACAAATGTCATTCAAGTTAATAAGCGCTTTAAATGCAGCTCATAAGCAAATATTCCTGGTCACGGCACCAATGAACCGGTCGGCATCATGTCATAAGGTAAATCGTCCTAAATTTGTTGCATGTTATTCGTCGGTACTTGAGAGCTAACCGGAGATTTTCATACTCCACCTTAAGTGAAGGCATCAAAAGTAAGTCCATTTATTTAAATTTTAGTAAGGCCGATTTTCCTTATGATACACACCAATCTGACATTAGAGGGTGGAGAATGCAGAATTTATTTCGACGATAAAAGTTTACAATTTCGTACCAGTAGATTGTCCCCTGGCCAGTATGAAAATCAGTGGTTCGATTTCCGGTTCTGTGTAGCAATGCTCTTTACAAACTTGCAGTGTGCTATAATTTTATGCACCCTGATATATTACATACTTATAATCTAGCTACAATATGAAATAACTGTAATACCATTTTTAAGGGTAATTTAACAGATATAGAAAATAAAAATACTAACTAACTGTGCCTACAATAATCGTAATACATCTTATCAAAAGAACACCTAGGTATTTTTAAGCGATATATCAAATTGTAGAATTTTATATACCGCCATCAAACTTTTTGTAGTGAAATTATACTGCACAAATGTGCGCAGTGATATGAAAAAGTTTGAAGGAATTGCAATTTAATGTGTAGGATGTAAAAAAAGTCATATCTATTACTATTTCTTTCTTCTTCCATAGTGACATATCCATTTTTGGAAAATGCCTCTTGAATATTTACGAAACCTGCGGAGAAGAGGATGAAAGAATTAACCACTTGAAAACAACTCTGAAATATATAGAAGAAACCTGCGTCGCTGAAAATCCAGTATATGAAGGTAAAAAAAGTTAATAAAATTACTAGCTGAACTTTTTCAAAAACTGGATGTAAGCAATTATTCCATAAGGCAAATATTCTGAACCGTTCTATTTAACTGGATCTGTTTTGTTGTTCGTTTATCAGTCTGATGTAAAACTTTAAAGGCCTAACTAGTCAGGCTCCATCAATCATAGCAACCAGCAGTTCGGTTTGCTCTTGTCCTTTGAGGTATTTTATTTTTATCAATTTTAAACTTTATCGGGCACTCTTTGGCAAGCAGTACGTATGCACTTGTTTTGGAGAAATAGTTCATGAACAAAAGTAACTAGAAACTCCAAATTTGATATAGCATTGTCTTTTATGGTATACTAGAATGTATAGCCGTCATCTAGTGGAATTAAAAAGTTGCATAGCATTGCCTCCTATTTAACGTTACGTTTATCAATTTGGCAACATTTTCGTCAATTCGGCAATTTTTAAAAGTCGCCAAGTTTGCGACATCCGGCCAAATTTTTCGTCAAGCATTAAGGACGAGCGGAGAAATGGGTTAGTCATATAGTCATTTCTTATGTTATTTCCAATATATTGAATTTTTATCAATTAGCCTTCATTTTCATTGTTTTAACGTCAATTTTATCAATTCGGCGACATTTTCTTCAATTTTGCAACATTTAAAAAGACTCGCCAAGTTGGTGACATACCGCCAAAATTTGTAGCCAGAATTTCGCAAAGCGTTACAGACGAAGAAATATGTTATTCTTATAGTACATTCTTATATTTTATCAAAAATATTGAATTTTCATCAATTAGACGTCATTTTAACCAATTTGGGGACATTTATATCAATTTGGGATATTTTTATCAATTTGGCGACATTTCCTTCAATTTTGTAATAAACTTATTTGCTAAAGGTTTATTTTTTTAAGTTAAAATTATGAAAACCAGCTATGTGAATACCAAGAAAACGCTAGAAAGATATAGATTTAATAAGCAATCATAATTTAAATCTGAATGGAAACTTGAGTTAAGCATATATTTTGGGCTAATCTTCTAGGTTAGACAATCGATTTAAAATAAAGTCCTGAAAAGTATCAGAGTATATTTAGAGAATACACTGGGGAAAAATAAATTCATTCAATGATCATACAGACTATTTGAATGCTTTCTTTGTTTTGGACAATACGATCGGGCAAATATGTAGGTCAGACCTTTGGTTTAAATAGAAATCGTGAAAATGAGGCAAGTAGAAGACGAAAAGGTAGTAGGCAGATGTATCGAGGCACATCCATACCCACAAAAAACTGTCCAAGAGCTGATAACGACACTGACAGAAAAGTACATGATGTAACATCAAAACCATCTCTACAAGCTCATGCTAATTATGGACATACAGAGCTAATCCTAAGCCGAAGTTAAAGGTACCTGTTCTTCTCTTAGTACCATCTTTGGTTTTGATGAGTATTGTTACAAAACGTATCCTGTAGGATCGTGGGTATATAAGCAAGATACAAGAACAAGTCCAAGCTTTTGGATAACTTATGTTTTTTCACAAGTACAAAATAAACAGGAACAATATACAATCAAACAGGACTTAAATGCTCCACTCATTTCACAGAAAAAACGATAATACTCTCAAAATACTGGTGAAAATAATTTCACAAGACAACAACTACTATTCTCAAAACATTGACAAAAGTCATAGTTCACTGTAGCTCGACAACTGAAATTCAACTCGTCAACTGAAACTCCACCGGAATGATGAGTCCTTTTTATAGTCTCTCTATAGAAACTTCTAGAAATATCTCTATAGAAATTCACAGAATAATCTAATATCTCCTAGAAAAGTAGTTATTTGGCGATGTTTTTCGAAGTTTCAAAAAGTCACCAAATGGCGACAAAATGGCGATAAATCGCCAAATCTAGAAACAATTCTTCTGACTCTAAAGAAATTCTTGCAACCATTGAGTGAAATCTGGAAAAGAATGTTCGTACCGATGTCTTCTGAAGAAAACATTCCGATGGCACCGTTTGGTCTATGAGAGAGACGAAAGACAAGACGAGGGGCGCCAGTGAGAGAATATTACACGTTCGCAAAAATATGTGTAATTGGATCTGATACTAAGTAGTTAATTCGAAAAAAAATTCACGTTATATAATTTTAAATCTACAGATGTGTCGGTGTTATTTTCATTATCATTTTAATAAGTAAAGGGGTTCCTATCGATTAAAAGTTGCATATTTAGATAGCACATATGTATATATTGACTCACTACAGTCATAAAAGTTTTAAATATTTGTGCCAGTTATCTCCATAAACCGCTATAGTCTATGGATAACGCATGCAAGGAAGCTTCATTAAGTAAGGTAATAATGTCTGCGGTATGATTCCATTTATTCTTACTATATCAATCAAAAGATAACTAGTAACCTGCATGCATACACATTACATTTCCGCGTTATATCCATAATTATCTAGGCATTTCTTTCGTCGGTACACCAAGGCATGGATCTCGGATCTGAAAAATTTAGTGCGAATGTCCTACAACCAAGATATCCCATCTTGCTGAACTTGTTTGTTTGTTCCACCCAGGCTGTCCGATCTACCAGAAGATTAAAGTATCTGTTCGAACGACCCGGATAGTCCCACCCAATTTAGACCGGAGACCAGTGATGGTGCTATCCATAGGGATGCACACTCCTTCCCCTACAACCAATCTTTCCAAAAGGCTTACAGACCCGCATATTTAAAGCGCCTGTACTTTTGGGATAGTTTGGGCAGGGCCGAGAATCAAACTCGGGTAGTCAGAGTGTACTCGTACCTTAACCGTACCTTAACCACAGGGCTGTACCACCCCTGATGGAACTTGCTGGCTGCATATTGCTTTTTCGGCCAGGTGTGATTCGTCAAGAGCCGAAAATTCCTAGGTGCTAGGTCAGAAATAAGCATACCTCAACTGCCATTATCAAATCCTTTGCACTGAGTTGGCAATGGATTTGAGCTGGTTTTATTTCCTGCATTTGAAGAAAGTTGTTGTTGAGACCCAGACCGTCCGACCTACCAGAAAGGTGTAAGATAACTGTTTGGACGGCCGGGCATTTGAAGAAAGTGTATTATAACTACCGTGGATATCAACTTTAAACCGCATTTTCAGGGTTACCGCATTTTTAAGTTTGTTACACAATGTTCCTGATAATGATATTCTGAATTTGATATATTGAATACTGAATTTCAGTTGTGTGACAGGCTTGCCAACCTCATTTAATGAAAGTATATTACTATTTCAGTTTTGTAATCTTCAATAAAACTCATATTGCATCCATGGGATACTTAGAAAATCGAATTAGGATTTTCTACTCTCTTTATATTAGAAACAAGAAAGATCAATCATGCATAAAGAATTGATTACGAAACACTTTCCAACTGCAATGAAATTTTATTTAAATATCTCTAAAATGCGAAACATTTAGCGGTGATACTTTCAAAATTATCACAATAGTAGAATAATTTATTACATTTGAAAAGTCATCGAAAACAAATGAACTTTATTCAAAAACCGTCATCAAAGTATAAATGACCTTGGCTCACTATATAAAAGCAGTGAATATTTCATTCATAAACATGTTTCCATTCCTTTCATTCAGCGGCGATATTTTTAAAATTATCACAATACTACAATAATTTATTATATTTGAAAACGTCAACGAAAACAAATGATTCAAAAAACATCATCGAAGATCGGCTAGCTCTCTATATAAAAGCAGTAACTATTTTATTCATAAACATATTTCCATTCCTTTCATTCAGCGGTGACATTTTTAAAATTATTACAATACTACAATAATTTATTTTATGTAGAAACTTAAAACCATGGAGGAAAAAATACTTTCTAAACCCATGATTAAACCTTCATCAAAAAAGCAATAATATGGAATTGTCTGCTTCTCTATGTAAATTCAATGACTCTTTCATTTATATCAGCTATATTGCAGAATCCAGAGCTAAATAATTTTGCGTTAAAGAAATTCAAAAATTATTATACAACTCACCTTACAGCGAGATGTGTTTACATTCTCCATACGTGAAAGTTAGACTTCGTTGTAGAAATGATCAAAGTTTGATGATTATTTAAACTTCAAAATATTGTAATTTCATTGGCGCAGTATATAGATGCACAGAAAAAAAAAATAAAGTAGTTTTATGAAGGATGCAACACTAAATATAAATTAAAAAGAACTTTTAAAATCACGATTTTGACACAAGATGGATGCCATATTTTATTTTGAAGTGGATCACGTGATTTCTTTATATAATGGCCACGTGATCTCTTCATATAATGGGTGTAATTATTATTTTAATTTTTATTTAAAATACTACTGAATATATTTTTCTGAAATTTCTTTTATATATTTCATGTGATAATTTGAATATTTCCTAAAACTTTCGAAGTAATTTGTGAATTTTGAATTCGCTTAAAAAGTGTTTTAAAAATAAGGTCCCATAAGGTTCAATGTATTTCTCTTTTTCAACCCGAGTTCAACCCAAACCTAATTGGGTATTATTATTCATTTGCATTCTCATATGTCCCACAGACGGTCTCAACAACATACTAAAATTTCATTTTGATAAAGTCATTTTTACAGCAGTTATCGTGCGCACGGCCAGACATACAGACATACAGACAGAATGAACAAAGTCATAGTTGAACTTTTGCAGGACGGAGCCTTTTATTTATAATTTTATTTTGTTAATAAGTTATTCAATTATTTTTGCACTTCTGAGGTAAATAATTTCCTTCCCTACGAATATTTAATTTGTCAAGACTTGATAGCTTCTTTTTGATTGATTTCCTCCAAAATGGGCTAGGGCTGTCTTATTGAAGCAATAAAAGCTTTAAAAGTTTAGATATTTATTTCTAAACATGACTACAACGTTAGTTGTGAGCTTTGGAAAATGTGAAATGGAGACAAACATATCACTTATCGTTCATTCTGACAAACAAACAAAGCCTTTTGCAACCATTGTCAGTCATGAACATCAGAATTCCATTGTTATATTGCACAACAATTAAGTGTTTTATTATTGCATATATCGCTATGCTGAAAGCATAACACGTATTGTGAAACTGCATTACGAACAAGCAGCAAAACCTACAGTTATGATATTTTGCCTTTCTTCCTAATACAGTTAGCTATCGTTCTTAATAGCAGGTGGCACGAAAGAATTAGCGATGCAGGCTCAGCAAAGTACAAGGAAATAGAAGACGAAGCCTCCCAATTCACAAAGCGATATTCGGAGTTGGCGATAGTTGCAATTTGGGGGGGACTGAGCTTGGTGACAATGTTCACGAAGTTAAGGGAGTTGGTCAGAGTCAGCTAATTATGAGAAAAAGCTCCTACGGGGACACCTGTGGCGAACTAAGATTAATAAGGTTCAGTTAACGCAGAGCGAAATCCCGGGGTTTTGCGAGCTTCTGCGAGTATGGAACACGTAGGCGATCGTGTGCGCCGTCTGAATTGAAAGAACTCGCGAAACGAGTTCTAAGGCTGTTGAATATCAGTTAATACAGGACGGTCGACAACGGATGTAATACGCCTGTGTAGCAGGCGGAACGATAATGCTCGCGAAGCGAGCTTAGCAAACGTAAGAGAGTAGAAAGAAAAGCCTCGGGAATCCAGTTACGAGGTGAAAAAGCTTTATCCAATCGAGGGCGGAATCCCGGGGTTTTGAAAGAGTCAGTGAGCGTCAGCGATTAGGAGGTTTAGCCTCCCGAATCGTTAATCGAGTTACTGGATTAATGAGTGGCATGCAATGGAGGGCGGAGAACCGGGATTCTGCTAGTGTCAGTGAGCATGGGACACGTAAGCGGTTGTAAGCGCCGTCCAGATTGAAAGAGGTAACGAAACGAGTTCTAGGACTGGTGAATGTCAGTTAACATGGACGGTATCCATTTTCGTATTACGCATGAGTAACACATAGCACGAAACTAGCAGCATACCCGTTCTTCGTACGGAGTATATAATATAAAGAAACTTGAAATTCATAATCATGCCCAAATTCTTATAGTATACTAAATGACATGTTTAATCAAAATATTCTGTTAAAATATTTAATATAATGCTCCTAAAAAGAAGTTTAAGAATCTCTGTTCTCGCTATATAAAATTACCTTCATGGACATATCTGAAGAATAAAACATCTTGGACCCCTTATGTAAGCAAATATAAAAAAAAAATATGGAATTGAATCAATATATGCAAAATAAAAGTGTTAAAATTGTATGGGACCCGTACTAATTATATGCGCGAATATTAGAAAATATAACCTGTATTAGTAGATTACATGTATAAATTGAAAATACCAATAAACCCGTAATCTTTAAATCTGAAGACAGTCATTTATTCCAATATATGTCAAAATTAAAGTGCTAAAATTATATGGGAAGATATACACGTACTATTTATAATGTCCTATTATTAGTAGAAGATTACCCGTTTTGCAATATGAGTCACAAATGTTTTTTGGTAAAATACAACAGACGACGTAATAAATTGAATATATAATTAATTCCCTTAATCTTCATACCAGAAGACTGTACTTGATTCCAATATATATGCCAATATATGTCAAAATATATGCCAATATACCTGTACTACTTATATTCTCGTAGGTTAGAAGTGTGCATTCCTAGAAGATTACTCGTACAACGTACAATATGCGTGTGTCAGCAATTTTGCCGCAATAAAACAATGGCGTAATAACTTAAAAATATCAATAATCCCTGAATCAATAATTCCGGAAAATATCAATAATAATAATGTTTAAACCTGAAGAGTATAATTGATATTATCCAGTCCAAAATGAAATGGCAATGAAATTTATTTTATATACATATCTTCATTATTCAAATCGGAAAGGATTTAATAAAAATCGTCTGCCGCATAAACACATTGGATTTAAATCCGTTGCTAAGCGACATGATATCATTTGCTTCAAATAAATTGGTAGAAAAAATATCGTATAAATAGTTATATTTCTATGGAACATTTGGCGACAGTTTCGTCAAATTAGCGACATTTTAAAAAATCGCCAAATTTATCGCCAAGTGGGACTGTAGAACTGACAGTTCCACTTTGCGACAAATTGACGAAATATCATCACAATACTATCCCCTAACAAAAAACAATTAATATCATTTATGTAGCGCAATTTTATCAATTTCAAGATATTTTTATAGATTTGAAAACATTTTTATCAATTTGGTGACATTTTAAAAATTCGCTAAATGTATTACTAAGTAGGATGGTTGGTCTGACAGATAAATGTTAACCAAACATTATTTCAGTACTCACTTCTAACAAAACAAAAAGAAATTTCATTGATATGTAGAAGACCCAAGCCACACGACCAACCCGAAGGTTTATGGCAGCTGTTTGTGTGTCGTTTATATCAATTTGGCGACATTTCCGTCAATTTGGCAAAGTTTAAGAAAAGTTGTCAAATTAGCGATATCCCTCCAAATTCGTAGCTTTGAATTTGCAGATCTGAATGAAACATTCTTATTCCGTTTCAATATACTAAATGAAAACACTACAATTGTATTAAAAGATATACCCGCTCTACTCTTTTTCTGTTTCAACAATCGGCAATATGAATTTATTGGCTAAACATAATATATGAGTTTAGTAGCTAAATACGATATAAGCTTGAAAACTCTTTGCAAAAATAAATGAAATTGATGTACGCAGTCAGCAATTAATGTAATTAAAAGAAAAATCAAACCGTCCATTCATAAGATATACTTTTATATCCATTTATCCATTTATTTATTATTTAAATCGAAAAAAAATAATAAAAACATTAACAAACACATTTAATTTAATTGCGATGCCGAGCAACATGATATATCCTCCTAAAATGTTAAAATTTATTAACCACTAACAGCACACCCGTTATTCGTACGGAGTGTATAATTTAAAGAAACTTAAAGTTCGCAATCATGTGCAAATTCTGTTAAAATATTAAATTTATTGCTCCTAAAGAGAAGTTTAAGAATATATGTTCTCACTATGCAAAATTATCTTCACGATCAGATCTGAAGAATAAAACATCCTGCCCCCTTTTGTAAGCAAATTTACAGAAGAAAATATAGGAATTGAATGAATATATGCAACCCCGTACTAATTATATTGTCGCAGATCAGAAAATATGCCAATGTGTTAGTAGAAGATTACCCGTATTACAATATGCGTCTCAAAAATATTTGCCAAAATAAAAGAGATGACGTAATAAATTGAAAACATCAATAATATCCGTACTCTTTATACCAGAAGGTCGTAATTGATTCCAATATATGCCAATATATATCAAAACATATGTCAATATACCTGTACTACTTATATTCTCGTAGATTAAAAGATATACACGTGTATTTATAGAAGATTCGTACAACATACAATATATGAGTTTAAACAATTTTTGTCATAATAAAATATTTGCATAATAACTTGAAAATATCAATAATCCTTGAATCAATAATCCCCGAAAATATAAATAATAATAATTTTTAAACCTGAAGACCGTAATTGATATTATCCAGTCAAAAATGCTATAAGAAAAATCAAATCGTTCTTTTCTAAAATATATTTTTATATCCATTTATTTATTATTCAAATCGAAAAAATAATTATTAAAATTAACAGACAGATTTAATTTAATTGCGTTTCTAAGTAACATGATATAAGATAGAATCTTATAACATGTTAAATATGTCATGTCTTATAACATAAACTGCGAAATTAAATAACGATTTTGATTTCTCTATACTTCTCATTGTTCAGTAAAAGCTTGTTTTAAATAAACCATGAACCATGGAGATAGATTTCCCCTTTAAATCATGTTTCAAACAATTCATGTTTTCAGAAAGTGACTAATTAACGCAAAAAATCTCCCATCAAACTCAGAGATTAAATTTTAATTCACTTTCAAACGATTTTCAAGCTTTTCGTTTGGATAAACCACGGAGTTAGGGAGTAGAACTCCTAGGAAAAAGTTCCGTTTTTCATTAATATCTCGACAACCCCAGGTCTTAGAAACTCGAAACTTGGACAAAATTTATGGGGGGATATTTCAAGGCTATTCACCAAATTTCATTAAATTCGGTTCAGCCGTTTTTCCGTGATGATGAGACAAACGAAAATTTCGTTTTTTACTAATATCTCGAGAACCACTGGTCGTAGAAACTCAAAACACGGATATAATTTTAAGTGGGGCTATTTCTGGGCTACCCACAAAATTTCTTCAAATTCGGTTCAGCCGTTCTCCCGTGATGGTGTGAGAAACAGACAGAAAGACAGACAGACAGACAGACAGACAGACAGACAGACAGACAGATTTTCATTTTTATTTATATAGATTGCTCGCAAAGCGAGTCATTGTGGTTAGCGAGCGTAGCGAGCAGGAAAAGGAACCCACTAGCCCTTTTAATTTTTCTTTATGAATGAATAAAATTGAAAAGTAAACTGACAAGTTAGTGGTCGTTACACAATTACAGGAAGATTTCTTTTATTTTGACAGGATTGTCAACTAACCTGGATTGTGTTGAGAATGAATTGAGGTTCGGCCGACCTACCTGCTTTGGATTCTCATGGGAGAGGAAGAAGGAAATCGCTTTTAATCACTTGAATTCCTTAAAAGAACAAGGTTATTCTTTAACAGAACAATCTGATTGCATGTAAGTATCCATACAGGGGTTTACAAAAGGTGGTAACACATTTATATTCCCTTACATATTCATCCAAAACCTAGAGAAAAGGTGGATAATGTTGCAACTCTAAGAAAACACTATATTTAAAAGATACTAATTAATTAAAAAAATTAAAATAATATCCTTAACAAGTCAAAAGCATGGAAACACTGATAAAAATATTTAAAACATAATTATAGTAAAGAGTACATTTTCAGGAAAGAAGGCTTTAATAATCAGTCCTTTAAGACATGAAAAACGTTTATATTTTATACGCATTGCCACTGATGAAGGACGCTGTAAGAAATTTAAAATAAAGACAATTTTGACACCAGTATAAAACAGTCCTATCTAATGGTCATTATATCGAATTAAAAAGCGTACAGCAGTCACTAAATTAAAAAATCTGATGTGGACTACACATGACTTTCCTTATGTAATGTAATGAATTTACTACTTTTACAGTAAAAAAAATAGGTTTTTCTTATATTAGCTATTTATATTCTTTCCAAGAAATTGAATTTTCGACAATGAGTCGTCATTTTCATTGATTTAGCCTCATTTTTATCCATTTGGCAAGATTTTCGTTAATTTGGCAACATTTCAAAAAGTCGCCAAGTTGGGGACATTCAATAAAACATTTTAAACTCAAAAATGTTTTTATTACAATTTTAAAACGAAGATAATTTTGGACGCTTCTATAAAATTAGCAAATGGTCAATGTATTCGATAAATGATGGAAAAGTAGCCATTGAATCTCTCTGTATTAAAAAAAGTAGCTGACTCCGCCGCTGAAGCCAACACCGCCGCTGCCGCTGACACTGAAACTGACGCCGCCGTAGCTGTTCGACAAATTTCCCGTATCTCAAAGTTATCTGTCACGTATCACAAAAATAGCATATAAAAATATGAAAGTTGGTACATTTATGGGGACATATCAAGGGAGCACACTGATATAAACCGTTTTTCGATTAAAAATTTAGTTTTGAAAATATTTAATGTCGAAGTCGAAGGAAGGGTTTTTGAGCTGCGAGTTCGCATCCTGGAGAGAATAGCAATAGGAAGACTTTCTATTTTTGTTGACGTGTACGTACGTAATAAAATTTTTGCAGAACGGAGCCCTTTTTTAAATTTGATTTAATAATTAAGTTATTGAATTTCTTTTATGCACTTTTGAAGTGAAAATGTTCCTTCTCTACGGGCGAACACCTAATTGGTCGACTCGATTGCTAGCTTCTTTCTGATTGGTTTATGGCAGAAACGATGCAAAATGGCGGGGACTGAGTTTCCGAAATATTAGAAACTTTAAAACTATAGATAATTATTTCTAAACATAACTACAACGTTAGTAGTGCACTTGGGAAAATGTAAAATGTTTACTCACATATGACTTATCATTTATTCTAACAAACAAACAAAGCATTTTGCAACCATTGTTGTCATGGACATAAGGATTTCATTGTTATATTGCACAACAATTAAATATATTATTTTTTAAATATCTCAATGCTGAAAGCGTAACACGTATTACGGAACTATATTACGAACAAGCAGCAAAACCTACAGTTATGAAATTTTACCGTTTCTTCCTAATACAGGTTATCTATCGTTCTTAATAGCAGGTGGAACGAATGGATTCGCGATACAGACTCAGTGAGCCACAGGAAGCAGACAACTCAGCCTAACAACTCACGAAGAGATATTCGGAGTTGGCGAGCGTAGCTATTTGGGTGCTAGGCTTGGTGATATTTTTCGCGAAGTTACGGGAGTTAGTGAGCGTCAGCTAATAATAAGACGAAGACCCCACGGGGACATGACGTCTGGGGTGAATTGCGATGAGAAGCAGTCAATGGATTAAGGGGTAGCGGTGTTTGCGAGCTTCAGCGTGCATGAGACACGTAGGCGATCGTGTGCGCCGTCTGAATTGGAAGAGCTCGCGGGAACAAACTCTAGGGCTGGTGACTGTCAGTAAACAAGGGACAGTCCCCAGCGGATGTATTACGCTTGCAAAATGCTCGAAAAGCGAGCATAACGAGCGGCAGCGAGTGGGAAGCGAATCATACCGAATCGCGAATTCAGTTACGGGGTGAATGATGGGCAGCCAATGGAGCACTGATGCCCTGAGTTCTGAGAGCATGAATGATCTTCATCGATTAGGAGGCGACGCTTCCCGACTTGTGCATAGAGTTACGGGGAATGAGCGGCAGCCAATGGAAGGCGGAACCCCAGGATTCCGTGAGTGTGGGCAATCATGAGACATGCAGATGGTCGTATGCGGCGTCCAGATTGGAAGAGCTAGTGAAGCGAGTTTTGGGGCTGGTGAATGTCAGTTAACAAGGACAGTAACTACTTGATTATTTCGTCTGTGTAGCAGGCGGCACGAAATTATTCGCGAAGAGAGTTACGGGGTTGGCGAGCAGGAGGAAAAGCCTCCTAGTATAATAAAATAATTTAAACACTTAAAATCTTAAATAATTTATTTAGCACAATTTTAAAATTAAGATTATTTCGGACACCAATATAATACAGCCAGCTGGTGAATTTTATATGGAGCTGATAAAAATTAAGAAGTCACCTACTGTTAGCCAGCTTTGGGCAGGGGTTGCTTATGCCGAGCATGACTGACAAAATTTTTTTTACAGGGCTCTGCGCATATGAAGTCACGGGAATAACAAACGCGCAGAGTTTGTTATCGGGCTGTCTGAAGATACTGAATTCGTTAACTGTGACAGTCATTCTACTCATTGACGTCACTAAACATCTTTGGACTTCACTGAGAAAGGTGTGCACAGCACAACAAAAAATATCTGCAAAAGTTGTTTACGTCTGGATATTACCATAAACTTAAAAAAAACTTGTTAAATATTGTAATGTGAAAACTTGCTGTGTCCTGGCAACGACTCTCAAAGTCCTCCCTGGTCGGTGGCGTCACGGATGATGATATGCTAAGTTCGTCGACGTCAAGCTAACTACTTTTTGATTGGTTACTGGATTGCTCGCTGAAACTTACAAACTTCTGTTTGTAAAAATTCCAACACCATGAAGGACTCATCTGAATTAAATGGAATTTATTCCACAAAAGACCTGTTAATCTACCGACATGAATTCGAAATGCAGCTCAATAAAAACAGATTTTTTCGAAGTTACGTAATTTATTAGAATTGATAAAAAATCTTGCAATGGCAAGAAGAAACCCCTTGACAAAGAGTTGGGTCGCCAATAAGAGTTAAGTTGTTATTAAGACTTCAGAACTGATGAGTTTAATCGCGACAAGAGGAGTAAATAGTTTAATATGATGTACGGATCATATCCTAATGAAAATTTGAATTTCACTTTTGACCAGTATGTTAAGGAAATACGTAGCATAATTAATCATTAAGATGTACACATTTACAAAATTCTGGAAATGTATATAATAATCGAAATTCAATCAAACTCAGTAGGAATGTCCATAAAAATAGACGAGAAATATTTTATGTAAATAAACATTAAAGAACTATGGTCTTGAATGTCGTGGAGGAATATCCATAAAAATGGGCGAGATATATTTTATGTAAATATTCACGGTATTCCAAAAAGATTAAAACGCGATTTAATTTTTTAACTGTTGGAGATAAGTGGGAGATAACGTAAATTGTAAAAATGTTGAAAGTCAAGTAGGAAATAAGACTACGGTAATGAAATAGCCCTTCCATTAATTTTCAAAAAGTTACACTTTTTAAATTGTTACACGACCCCCTTAGACAAATTTGGTCAATCAGATTTTTTTATTTTTAATGCAACAAGATCATTAAAAAATCCGCATATCTGTATCTTCAAAATTGAGTGAATTGCATTTAATTGAAAATTGGACATTGTGCATGGGGACCATATCACAAAGAAGATAAAACTGGATGATAATACATAGGGTACCCAACCTCGTAGTGAGTATCACTACTTTATATGATCTCTGTCTTTGTAATGCTTTATTTATATGCATTTGTGATAAAAAATGTTGACTCATATTAACTAACGTATTATTGATCTAAACAATTTCCATCGTCAATTTGTTAATGATCCCAATTTTCACTGATGAAACAGCCTTTCACATGGTACGGAAAAGTGGCATAAGTCAGATATTTTCTTTTAGCATAATTCAGTTGATTTTAAAGATGCAGATATGCGTTTTTTAAATGATCCTGTTGCATTAAAAATAAAAAAAATTCTGATTGACCAAATTTGTCTAAGGGATCGTATAAAAATTTAAAAAGTGTAACTTTTGGAAAATTGATGGGAGGACTATTCCTTTAACGTAGTCTTATTTCCTACCTTACTTTCAACATTTTTGCAATTTACATTGGCCACTTTTCTCCAATAGGTAAATAATTAAAGCGCGTTTCAATCTTTTTCGGACACCCTATATATTAAAGAACCTTGGTTTTTGAATGTCGTGGAGGAATATCCATAAAGATAGGTGGGGTATATTTTATGTAAACACATATTAAAAAACCTTGGTCTTGAGTGCCGCGACGGGAAATCCATAAAAATAGATGGGAGATATTTTATGTAAATACATATTCAAGAAACTTGGCATGAGTGTCGTGGAGACAGATTTAGATGTAATTCGACCCGCTGTTACACTTTGAGCTCGAGCTCTGCAAGTTCAAAAACGCGATTCTGCAAAGAGTCAAAAAACAAAAAGAAGAGTTCGTCTTGAAGGGGATTATTTGAATACTCTTTTAGTTTAATGTTACAAACAATTATATATTTTTTTAACACCTGACGAAACATCCTTATGTTTTCGTGAGATGAGTTTCAGAGTCATTCCACTCGGAAAGTATTTTATGTAACAATAAAGCAAAATAACATCCCTAACCAAGAAGATGCTCAACTAATTATTCATAACAAACCTTGGACCATGATTTTGTACCCACCCTTGGAACATGGTTTTGTACCTACCCTTGGAACATGGTTTTGTAACCATCCTAGAACTATGACCATTAATGCTAGTCAACACGGTGCATATAATGAGATTAAATTACAAAAACTAGGGTTTATTTTCTGGCAGAAGTAATATTATTACCTAGGTTGTCCAGGTAGTCCAAATGGTGTTACAACGAACAGCCAGAAAAAACACAGCAATTACAAAAACAAAACAACAACATAAATAACAATAGAACAACAATAATAGAGCTAATAAAAACCACACAGAGAGAGCTACAGGTACATCCACCTGGTTGTTTTCATGATAGAAACAAGGACATTAAAGACTCCTTACAACAATAACTAATATTTTAAAGCACCACAGGAACAAAAAGTTTCAAAAGTGAAACAAAACATATGACCAACGTAAACCATCAGATATTCAACCAGCTTTGATAATACAGTCACTAATCCTATAGAGATAGAATTGACGTTTGCAAGAACTCCAGGAAATCATTTAGGTTTATTTACAGTACTTGACTCTGTCATTTACAGGTAATGATAGTATTTTTTTCATTCTTTACTCGAGCCATCCACCTCACCCATATAATGTAGATCAGTTACGAGAAACGGACAGGAAAAACGCAGAAAAACAACGAACAAAACCACATAAACAAGTTATACATAGATATTATACAAATAAATATAATACGTCTATATGTTCCATACAACAAACGATGACAGAAGATATTTTTAAAAATTAAGGCCTAAACCAAGAAGGAGCAGAAAGGAAATGTAAACAAAAACAGAGAAGAAAACACATGTTATGAAAAATATAAATATAAAAGCAGAATGGAATATCATAGTTGTTGAGACCCAGACCGTCCGACCTACCAGAAAGGTGTAAGGTAACTGTATGGACGGCCGGGAAGTGCCACCCAATTTAGACCGGAACCCAGTGGGGGAGGCATCCACAGGGACCGTACCCTCCTTCCCCTACCACCAACCTCTCGGAAGGACTTACGGACCCACATGTTTAACGTGATCGTACTCCGCATGAACACGGCGGCATTTGTGGTAGCGTGCAAATCTAGCGCGCAAACCACGGGGATACCGCACCCGAGATGGCCAACAGCACGCGGTGTTCCGAGGTGGTCACCCACCAAGTACTAACCGCGCCCGATGCTGCTTGACTTCGGTGATCTAACGAGAACCGGTGTTTTCAGCACGGTACGGCCGTTGGCGGAATATCATAGTGAAATAATCATGCATTGATCATGGTAGAAATTGTGTAAAGTAACAAGTAAGGTGTTTTTACTCACACATGTGTCTCACCAAACTTGGTTTGTATCCAGCCAGCCATCTCGCTCATGCATAGAAGGTAGACAATCGATTTGAAAAGATCTGACACGCCGCTTTTCTTAAATCTGCTAGTAAAATCAGCTAACTAATCACTTTGCAGAAGGGATAAATTTGAACACGTTCAACTTACCAACTGGCATTTATTACTCGCTGCTATACCAAATAAAATACAACTAGCAAAACATTAGCTGCTTCTTAAGAAGTTTTTATGAGAGAATCGATCAACGAATAAATAAAATTTTTTCAAAGCGAATGAAAGTAGCACCATATAAATTGCAATCAATGGCATTATGGGATTAGAAGACCTGAATTTAGAGTAAGAGTTTATAAAGTACTATTCAACTTCAACCCAAGTTCGTGACTCTTGTATGAACCAATTACAATTGACATCACTCTAAATAAAACTTCCATTAACCTAATGACTAGATTTCTATGAATGAATCACGACATTTAACTACTAAACAATTTTATTTACAGCTAGTTTCGTTGGGAACTCAAAACACACAGTGTATATATATACACTCAAACCTGCTTTTGTGCGGTCTTTTTTTGTGCAATTTTTTATTTGTGCGATTTTTTGTGCAATTTTTTTTGTGCGGTATATGAAAATTTCAATCAAATTGGAACATAATTGACGAAGTTATCAATAAAAAAAATACTAGGTTTAATCGGCCATTTAGTTTTTTCGATTTTTGATATGTATTTCATCACATTACATAAGTATTGCGTCAGCCAATTACATTACATATGTATTGAATTCTATAATCGCATAATTTAATTGTTGAACGCACAAGAATTTCCATGTAAATAAATGAAATGTGCAATAGCATATTGCGATGGAATTCTTGCGTAGCAAAGCAAAAATGCATTGATCGCAAATAAACATTGAAGGACATCTGCATCGTGTTAGTTCGGGTTTTCCTGAAACGGACTGCGTGTCTCGTTTGGTCGCTGAGTTGGTTTTTTGCTAATGAGATAGTTGGCGAGTAGTCTCATGCTTTGTTTTCTTTGTTTTAACGAGTAGGTAGAAGAAGTTTACTTCAAGGGAGCAAAGAGTTGCTTTTTTTTATTCGTCTGATCTGCGCAAGTGACAAATCCGCCAAATAAAGTGATTTAATAAAAAAGAATATTACGTGTGTTTTAATTTTTAAATCTAATATTAATTGACGTCCTTCAAAGTGCTTTTACATTCTTATTGTCAGACTACGAAGGATAATGGTTATACGTTTTGAAAAGTTTTGTATGTGTAAAATAAGTACATATGTAAATAAAATATTATATTTAAAAATGTTCGCATGTGTATTTTCTAAATCAGATTCCAAAAGGTTTGACGAGATTCCAAGTAGCTGCCAAGCCTCGTGTCTTGATTTCGTTTAAAAAAGCAATTCCTAGTTATTTCGTAAGGTTTTGAGTTATTTTCTACGTAAGACTTTTTTTATGCGGCCCCTATTCACCGTATAAAAAAAATACTTCTTAATTGTATTGCGAAAACTATTTTTTATAGCTACTCGTGAAGTTTTGTACGATTTTTTTTTATGCGGTACCTATCCACCGCACAAAAACAGGTTTGAGTGTATTACGAATCTATATACACATTATTTACGACTCTAGCAGTACAAATTCTACCCAGGAAATACTAATCTACAATGAAATTCAAACATATCTTATTACTAAACTAACTTTCAAGCTGAACCTATGCTGATCAAACTACGACACAATGTATGTACTTACAAAATTGTAGGCTTATCTTCCATGGTCAATCAGAACACACACCAGCGTGAACTCGGCAGAATGGCACAGACGTAATTCTAAAGTCTGTCCTTTCTTTAGATCTGGACAATCATGAGTATGCGATTCTTCAGAATGAAGGTTGAGAAGTTTAAGACATAAATTAAAATCAGGAAAAATTAGAATGTGAATAAAATGATAATACATAATAGAATCCTCACAGGTTGTAAAATATGTGCACTGTGTATATACTTTATGTAAAGCAAAGGTTAAAAATATAATGTTTTTCTCGTTTAATAGAGATGCCATATGGTGGGTGTCCTGTTCCACCATGAGCGTCGGTGACAGATGTGGAAAAATTGCAAGAGATGCTGTCCAAGACATCTATCTGAACACAGACTACTATCTTCATGCTTCCTGCAGTGACGAGGTGATTGTTGAAGTGCCTCTCTTCATAGACGCTCTTCAATCGTTAGAGGAAGAAAAAAATGTGGGAAATGCTATTCGTAGAAAGAAGTAGATATTGCCATACATTCTTAAGAGAGGATTATATGTACTAATTAAATTATAAGTGAAAAGATCATGAAGCAACGAGATCTGATGCATTTGTCTTTCGTATTTTGAAAAGTTTTGTAATACATAATACATTAGCAGACCAATAAAGAATTTATTCAGACCTAGCATATTTTATCACTTATTTGATTTAAACTAAGAATGAACATTGAAACATCGATAAAATATTATTGGATGCTGTGAAAACTATAACTTTGAAATACATTGAGTAACCTTGACTTGTATGAAAGTAAAAAAATACATGATACGTTTGCATTGCTTTAATGAAATGCATTTAGCAAACTTAACTTGGATGAATGTAAAAAATGCATGATAAGTTTACATTGCTTTAATAAAATGCATTTAGCAAACTTAGCTTGGATGAATGTAAAGAAATTACATGATAAGTTTACATTGCTTTAATGAAATGTATTGAATAAACTTGGATGAATATAAAAAATGCACGATAATGCATGATAAAAATGCATTAAAGACGAATGTATTAATTTCATAATAGCAAATATTGCAAAGCAGCGTTAACCGATGCCACTTGTATTTCGTAATTTTTCTTTTCTAAAAATATTTGTAGTACATATTATATAAACTGGCAAAAATTTATTTATTTAAACATAAAATATTTTATTGTATATTTGGTTTTAGACGAGGATGAAAATTGAAATTCTGAACCCATGTAAATAAAATCCCTAAAACTCGTAACCTTGTAATGTTTTGTGTAATCTTAAGCAGGCTTTAATGAAATGTGTTTTTCCAGCAGACAAGATTAAATTAATACAATTTAAATAATAAAGAAATTGATATAAAAATAATTTGTAGGATAAAATATTATTGATTGATTCTGACTACGGCCATGGGATATTAAGATTATGATATATAAGATTATGGAAATTACTTATATATAACTGATATAAATAATGCCGAAGTACACCAATTCGAATCCTGAAGTACCTATGTACCAAATTCCCATGTCGTACGACGATTAAAGTTCACGTTAGAGACTGCGTAGACAGACAAACACACAGATATATTCTCTTATTAAGTAAGATACTGCAGTGAGTGAACATAAATTAAGCTTACAGTAAGACTCTAGGTGGCCACAGGTGTCAGAAGCGGAACCCCAACCAGGCTTTCACAACTCTATTTCTCTCAATCATAGAAAACAAATGCTTAAAATATAATTGTTGCAAATGGTATGATAAAGAGACAAGGAGGGGGCCAGAGACACACCCTCACTCACTCATTCTCTCTCTCTCTCTCTCTCTCTCTCTCTCTCTCTCTACCTCTTCAAAAATACATAAGACACCTTTTGCAAATTTTATTTTATTTATTTTTATGTTTAAATTTTATTTATTTATTTATATTTTGTAATTTGTGAAAAACCTTGCCTCCCCAATTGGAAATCGAACCCTGGATCTCCGAACTGGACGACGTTCTACCGTTGAGCTACTGGGACGAAATTGCAAGCTGTTATCTTTGAAGTGAACTCTGTCTTATCCACATTCTAACGTCAGATTGGTGGTCAGCTGACAGTCTAACTGACCACCCCCTGCTATTTTTACCTCAGGTTAGCCTCCTGATACTACTATTTTTACCAAAGTTAGTATCTTGAATGTTCGTTATGCTCTCAATTTTGAAATCGACACTCAATCTTCCAAAGTCCACTAATCCGTACTAGTCGTAGTAGGGTCATTTTCAGACCTACGGCGTCTTTGCCTAAACCTTCTGGGTTGATTTTTTCGGGCGCCATTCTAAAGGACCTTGTTGCCCCAACCGGGAATCGAACCCTGAATCTCCAAACTGTCCAGCCAAAGCTCTACCGTTGAGCTACTGGGACGAAATTGCAAGCTCTTATCGTTGAAGTGGACTCTGAAAATTTCCTGGATTAAAATAAATATTAGAAAGTAATTATCACGCAAAGTTATTCTGGAAACTTTTTATTCCAAGAAACATGATCCATAAATTGTATGTTTTAATTCAGAATTGGGCATTTGTTTGAAGCAGCCAGACAATTTAAGAATTCATTTCTGAATGAACGACTGAAAGGGCATTTTTAGTAAGAAACCAACCTGTGAAACCATGTTCTATTTTAAATCAGCAGTTTGCATATTATTTCCTTCTGCATCCTGCCTTTGACTCCAGTTGTTTCTATTATGTTGGTAGTCAACCATGATGTTTTCCACATCCCAAGTAAGGCCAACGGCCCTACCTTGCTGAAAACACCGGTTCTCGTTAGATCACCGAAGTCAAGCAGCATCGGGCGAGGTTAGTACTTGGGTGGGTGACCACCTGGGAACACCGCGTGCTGTTGGCACATTTCGGGCGCTGTAGTTCGGTTGTTTGCGCGCAGGATTTGCACGCTGCCACAACTGCCGCCTTGTTCATGCAGAGTACGATCACGTTAAACATGTGGATCCGTAAGTCCTTCCGAGAGGTTGGTGGTAAGGGAAGGAGGGTACTGTCCCAGTGGATGCCTCCCCCACTGGGTTCCGGTTTAAATTGGGTGGCACTTCCCGGCCGTCCAAATAGTTACCTTACACCTTTCTGGTAGGTCGGACGGTCTGGGTCTCAACAACAACACCCCAAGTAAGGCCATGTTTCAAAACGGAAATTTAATTTTAGTTCAGAAATTTTTATGTGAAACGTCTATAACAAAGATTCCCTACCAGCATACCAATTTTGGCAGACAATATAGACACAATATTAGACCAATAAGAAAATGTAGGCATTTTGACAATATTGACCCCAATATTAGCTGGTCATTTATAACTAAATTTGCCATTTCAATATATACCTAATACTTATATAGTTTTGGTTCCCAATACATTTCAAATATCAGAAATATTTCCAAAGTAACGCCATAAGATTGCAATGTAAATATCTTACCAAAATTATTGGACAACGAATCCCCAATACTGATGATACATCAGAAATATTTCCAATGAAACTTCAAGATATACAATATGGGCCTAATATAAGCATGCTACTAGGGTAACTACACTTTAAATGTCTTCATTTGATTAATACAAATATTTTTAATCTTAATTTTTTTCATCTAAATTCTTTTAAGACAAGATTAAACGAATTCCAACAAGAAAGTCAAAATAACATTCAGGAGTTCCAAAGCAAAGAAATGGACAGAAATGGAATAAATGAAATGAAAAACAAAAAGATTACGGAGCATGCAACAAAACCGTCAACGAAAAGCGAGTACAAAACAAATACACAAATAACTACCAGATTTTACTTTCCTTATATACATAATGTATAAGGAAAGTATTGTGACGGGGTCGAAAATTCGAATTCGAGTTTTCGACGGGAGAGCCCGTTTCAATCATCCCTGATCACGAATCAAATATTTTTGAAGTGATGTCTGTGTGTGTGTGTGTGTGTGTGTGTGTGTTTGTGTGTGTGTGTGTGTGTGTGTATGTATGTGTGTGTGTGTGTGTGTGTGTGTGTGTGTGTGTGTGTGTGTGTGTGCGTGTGTGTCAGTGGGTCTGTAGAGACGAATAACCGACGAACGAATGGACCGATTCGAACGAAATTTGGTACAAAAATCACAATCCGTAAACACTGGAAGCTTATTGCTTTTATATGCAATCGAATGTTCAGAACCCTCTTAAATTCTCGAGTGAAATTTTGAAAAAATCGTCAAAAAATCAAAACCGCCAATAAAGTTACGCAAATAGACATTTCGTATGTAATTTTTCATTAGAAAACGATTGGCATAAATTTTAGAACGCTAACATGAACCGTTCTCGAGATATTGCACATTTTTCAAAAAAATTATCAAAAAGTTATATAAAATAAAAAAAAATATTTCCTATTGAGAAATATGTTCACTTTTCATGTGTAATATCATGCGATAAATTAGGTAACATCATTCTCGTGGATCTAGCTCGTTCCATTCATGAAAAAAGATATTTTGAGTAATACGTTTGTATTTGAAAGCCAATAGTCATTTGTCTGCTGTAAGAATAACGTATTTCTCCGTCCATAACGCTTGGCGAGATTTTGGCGACAATTTTGGCGGAATGTCGCCAACTTGGCGACATTTTTAATTGTTGCCAAATTAACAAAAATCTCGCCAAATTGATAAAAAATGACGCTAAATCACTGAAAATGACGACTAATTGAAGAAAATTCTATATTTTTTAAAGACTACAAGTATCTATATAATAAAAGGCAATGTCTGTGTGTCTGTCTGTCTGTGTGTCTGTCTTATACACTATACGTTTCGCTACCGCGCGTCGGAGAGCTACGAAATTTGGCAATCGGAGACCCGGGGGGGAGGGAAGGGGACACGTGAAAACCGATTTTTAAAATTTTAATTATTTTTTTATTTATTTAATGTTTTATGCGATTTCGACCGTTTTTTGCCCTTTTTGCCCTTTTTTCTCCACGATCTAGACATCGTAGAAAAAAACAAATTACACCATCGGAAAGAGCAGAGAATTTCGAGTAAAAATATATCAATTTCAAATCTGAATTTCGATTTCTAATATTTTTTAAAGATTTTAAAACAAAAGTCACTTTTTGCTCAAGAAAACGATTTTTGGTTTTTAAATTCTCGCATCGTGAAAAGTACTCATAATTTCGACTAATAATTTACATTTTCAGAAAGGTCAAACATCTGGCATTCTTACAAGTCCAATCTGGTCCAGAAATAATGAAAATTGCCTTCAGGATGGCAATTTTAAAGACGTCATGATTTTATATTTCTCGGCGTTCCACTCGGCGTACCGCCTCATTTCTCCCCCGCTGAAGCAGGGAAGGTGGTGGGTGGGGACGTCAAGGTGGAGGTGACGTCACGGTTCTGAATAGAGCGCCTTTGCTCTATATAAATTATTATATTTATATTTTAAATGATGGGACGATCTGGATTTTTTAAATGTATATTTTAACTTTTGGATATTTTAATTTTATGGATATTTTAAATGATGGAACAATGAAACAATGGAATGAGGATGATGGAATTAAGCATATGGTCATTTTAAATTGCAAATTAGCGCGCGGGAAGTTAGCGGTAGGCCCGGGTTCGATTCCCGCCACTTCCAAAACTGCCGCCGTGTTTACGTGGAATACGATCACGTTAAATATGTGGGTCCGTAAGTCCTTCCGCGAGGTTGGTGGTAGGGGAAGGAGGATACGGCCCCTGTGGATGCCTCCCCCACTGGGTTCCCGTCTAAATTGGGTGAATATGTAGAAAGTTATGGAGATTGTCGCGGAGGGCGCGGCAGCCCAGTGGTTAGCGCGCGGGAATTGCACTCAGTAGGCCCGGGTTCGATTCCCGCCACTGCCAAAACTTACGCCACGTTCACGCAGAGTACGATCACGTTAAACATGTGGGTTCGTGAGTCCTTCCGAGAGGTTGGTGGTAGGGGAAGGAGGGTACGGTCTAAATTGGGTGAATAAAAAGAAAGTTATGGAGATTGTCGCGGAGGGCGAAGTAGCCCAGTGGTTAGCGCGCGGGAATTGCACGCGGTAGGCCCGGGTTCGATTTCCGCCACTAACATGGAGCACGATCACGTTAAACATATGGGTCCGTATGTTTTTCCGAGAGGTTGGTGGTAGGGGAAGGAGGGTACGTTCCCTGTGGATGCCTCCCCCACTGGGTTCCGGTCTAAATTGGGTGGCACATCCTGGCCGTCCAACCAGTTACCAGGCCCGGGTTCGATTCCCAAAATTGCCGCCGTGTTTACGCGGAGTACGAGCACGTTAAACATGTGGGTCCGTGAGTCCTTCCGAGAAGTTGGTGGTAGGGGAAGGAGGGTACGGTCTAAATTGGATGAATAAAAAGAAAGTTATGGAGATTGTCGCGTAGGGCAAAGTAGCCCAATGGTTAGCGCGCGGAAATTGCACTCGGTAGGCCCGGGTTCGATTCCCAAAATTGCCGCCGTGTTTACGCGGAGTACGATCACGTTAAACATGTGGGTCTGTAAGTCCTTCCGAGAGGTTGGTGGTAGGGGAAGAAGGGTACGGTCCCTGTGGATGTTTCTCCCACTTGGTTCCGGTCTAAATTGGGTGAATAAAAAATAAGTTATGAAGAATATCGCGGAGGGTGAAGTACCCCAGTGGTTAGTGCGCGGGATTTGCACTTGGTAGGCCCGGGTTCGATTCCCAAAATTGCCGAATAAAAATAAAGTTATGGGGATTGTCGCGGATGGCACGGTAGCCCAGTGGTTAGCGCGCGGGAATTTCACTCGGTAGGCCCGGGTTCGATTCCCGCCATTGCCAAAACTGCAGCCGTGTTCACGCGGAGTACGATCACGTTAAACGTGTGGGACTGCAAGTCCTTCCGAGAGGTTTGTGGTAGGGGAAGGAGGGTACGGTCTCTTTGGATGCCTCCCCCATTGGGTTCCGGTCTAAATTGTGTGGCACTTCCTGGCCTTCCAAGCAGTTACCTTACACCTTTCTGGTAGGTCCCGCCAACGTGTTTGCCACGGTCAGAATTTTCAAGAGTAGCGAACAGGCTGGTCGCCAAAGGCGGCTAGTGTACTATAAGAATAACATTTTTTTAACTGTAAAAGTAGTAAATTCATTGCATTATATAAGGAAAATCATGTGTTGCCCACATCAGATTTTTTTTAAATATAGAAATATTTAAAAATAAAGTTAAAATCACGCATTAACATGCGTTTTACAGAAAATAATACACAGAAAAAGACACGAAATGGTGGTCAAAGTAACAGCAATGTTGACAATTGAAGATTCATAAAATTCCTTTTTAACACTTTGCAAAGTTGAAAAGTATTTATGACTTTGTTCATTTTGTCTGTCTGTCTGTCTGTCTGTCAGTCCGTTAGCACGATAACTGCCGTAAAAATGACTTAATCAAAATGAAATTTTAGTATGTTGTTCAGACGGTCTGTGGGACTTATGGGAATATAAATGAATAATATCACCCAATTAGTTTTGGATTGAACCCGGGTTGAAAAAATGAAATACATTGAGCATTATGGACCTAATTTTCAAACATTTTTTAAGCGAATTTAAAATTCACAAATTGCTTCGAAAATTTTAGGTAATGTTCAAATTGTTCCATAAAATATATAAAAAAATTCAGCGAAATATATTCAGTAGTTTTTTAAATAAAAATTATAATAATAATAACACCTCTTACATGAAGCGATCACGTGACCCTGATACGAAAAGATCACGTGACCCACTTCAAAATGATATATGGCCTTCCTCTTGTCTCAAAATCGTGATTTTTAAAGTTCTTTTTAATTCATATTGAGTGTTGTATCCGTCCTAAAACCATTTTATTTTTGCTTAAATTCTCTGTATCTACATACTAAAACAACGCAATTACAATATATTTGAGTTTAAATGCTCATCCAAATTTGATTATTTCTACAACGAAGCCTAATTTTCACCTTTACAGGTCACGAAAGTTCCGCAAAAATCATAAAAAAGGATATCGGTCACGAATTTCCCGAAAATGTTAGGAATTTAAAACATACACTAATTTTGAGATCGGAGTTTTATCATTGTTCTGAAAAGCCGTTTCCGCGCGATTGGGAAAACTACACTCGCAAACGATGATTCCCACAGCTACACTAAGAACATAGATGCCGATTACTACGGATTTTCCGCAGTTTCAATAGGAAACAACCTCATACTACGGTTTACGAAATTTGTATAGTTTTCTACGAAAATTTGCTCTTCTGTCTAGGCCAATGTCAATTTACGGCAGCATGCACGTTAATACCAATCAAATAGACAAGACAATGAGGATTTTCGGTCGCGTGTAGATCGCAATCGCTTCCTTAAAATTGTCATTTCAGTATAAATCGTTAAATAGTTATTTTTTAAATTATTTTTTCATGAACAGTGCGATTGCTCAATTCAGTTTATGTTCACATGAATCGCCGTGAGTCCATTAGTATATTTTTTTATCCATCCTCATTTCTAAATGTTGCATATTAGAATTATTAAACAACTCTTATTTTCATATTCTGATTAATTACAAAAGCACATTTTTTTATTACTTTCACATAAACAGTACAATTGAGCAATACAAATTGTTCTCGTAAATTGCCTAGAGTACATTAGTATATTTTTCCCTCCATCTCCATCTACTAAATATTGGATATTAGATTGACTAAACTAGCTTATGTTCATATTCTGGTTAATCATTACGTTTAATTTTTACTTTCCTTATATACATAATGTATAAGGAAAGTATTGCGACGGGTTCGAAAATTCGAATTCGAGTTTTCGACGGGAGAGCCTGATCACGAATCAAGCATTTTGGAAGTGATGTCTGTGTGTGTGCGTGTGTGTGTGTGTGTGTGTGTGAGTGAGACTGTGGAGACAATAACTGACGAACGAATGGACCGATTCGAACGAAATTTGGCACAAAAATCACAATCCGTAAACACTGAAAGTCTATTGTTTTTATACGCAGTCGAATGTTCAGAACCCCTCTAAATTTTCGAGTGAAATTTTGAAAAAATCGTCAAAAAATCGAAACCGCTAATAAAGTTATGCAAATAGACATTTCTTTTAATTTTTCACAGACATTTCTTTTAATTTTTTTTCTTCATAATTTTTCATTCGAAAACGATTAACATAAATTTTAGAACGCTAACATGAACCGTTCTCGAGATATTGGACATTTTTCAAAAAAACTTATCAAAAAGTTATATAAAATAAAAAAAATATATTTCCTATTGAGAAACATGTTCACTTTTCATATGTAATACCATGCGATAAATTTGGCGACATCATTCTCGTGAATCTAGCTCGTTCCATTTATGAAAAAAGATACCTTGAGTAATACTTTTTTATTTGAACGCCAATAGTCTGTTGTAAGAATAACTTATTTCACCGTCCATAACGCTTGACGAGATTTTGCCGACGAATTTGATTTAATGTCGCCATCTTGGCGATTTTTTTAAATGTTGCTAAATTAACGAAAAACTCGCCAAATGGATAAAAATGGCGCTAAATCAATGAAAATCACGACTCATTGACGAAAATTCAATATCTTGGAAAGAATATAAATATCTACTATAAAATTAATCTATTTTTTTACTGTAAAAGTGGTAAATTCATTGCTTTATATAAGGAAAGTCATGTGCTGCCCACATCAGATTTTTTTTTATTACTTTCACATAAACAGTACCATTGCACAATTCAGTTTGTTCTCGTAAATTGCCGAGAGTACATTAGTATATTTTTTCATCCATCCCCATCTATTAAATATTGCATATTAGATTGACTAAACACGCTTATGTTCATATTCTAGTTAATTATCAAGGTAAATGTTTTAATTATTTTTGCATAAAATGTACAATTGCGCAATTCAGTTTGTTCCCGTGAATTGTCGAGAGTACATAAGTAACTTTTTACAGCTATCTTCTAAATATTGTATAGTAGACTGTCTAAACTAGCTTATTTTCGTATTCTGGTTAATTTTACGGACTTCTTTTTAATTATTTTTGCGTAAAGAGTATATATGCGCAATTTAATTTGTTTTTGTGATTTGCGAGAATACATTTAGCATATTTTTCTACCCATCTCCATCTTCTAAATATTGCATATTAGATTGACTAAACTAGCTTATTTTTATATTCTGGTTAATTATTAAAGTTTACATAATACATATTTTCTTATTTTGTAAAATGGGTATGAACAATGATTTTGGCAAATAAAAAGAAACCATTTTTGGCAGCCATATATTAAAATTGATTTATATATTCACATATTATAACACTGCTATATTTTATTTTTTAATAACGATATATATTTATTATTATCTTTAGTGAAAAAGAGATAATAAATATATATCGTTATTAAAAAACAAAAAAGAAACAAAAAAAGATATATATTTATTATTATCTTTAGTTTACCAAATGTAAATATTTGTACTGGATATAAAGTAATTTACACTGGATAGAAAAACTTATGTAAATATAAATATTAATATTACTGCATAATTATACAGATGCCTAATTAATTTTATGTATATACATTTTTATGTTATGTGATTTTATTTAACTCGTGTAATGAAAAGTCTTAACTAATGATATTTTGTTTCTTCACTATTGAAATCTTCATCAACTGGTTGACATCACTGCGAGAGAGATGGCCACATTTGACATATATTTGCATCGACTAAAATGTTTATAATAATTTCATATTATATATAGTATATATAAAACTATTTTTCATATGTATCATTAATGAAATGAAGGGCTATTTTGCAGAAGTACCGTGAAAACCAAACTAAATTTGTAGCCAATTCTCAGTATATTTTGTATAATTGTGAAAATATTTTTTACTTATGCAGAGAACATATTTTAAATATTTTTTTTTAAATAGAAAAGTCAAAATTTTTCCTGCTGTGTAATCCTGAAATTGTTTTTTATAATATCTGAAAATTTCAAAGTAATTGCTCATTTGTTAAACATTACTCCTCTGGAAAGCAAAATACTCCTTCAAAGTAAGTCAGGGAGTATTTTCACTCTTCTGGAAAAATTACAGATCAATATCTACCCCAAAATATACAAATGAAATTTTCACAAAATCATCAATTCCTGTATAACTTTTTATTAAAAAACGATTGAAACAAACTTTATAACTCTAGCATAAACCGTTCTCGAGATATTGATCATTTTTCAAATAAGTCTATCAAAAATCACATCAAATTATAAAAAGTCTTAATTATTGTGAAATATGTCCATTTTTCATACGTGGTATTAAGCGATAAATTTGTCCGTAGATCTAGTTCGTTCCCTTCAAGAGAGAAGATTCCTTGGGTAATAGTTTTGCACTTTAAATCCTAACAATTCGCCAATAATCAGTCATCAACTATACGAATAATTTCTTGGTTAACATAAAACTTGGAGAAAATATGACGACAGAGTTGGCGGAATATCGCCCAACTTGGCGATTATTTTTAATTTTGCCAAATTGACGAAAAAGTCGTCAAATTGATAAATATGACGCTAAATCAATGAAAATAACGACTAATTTCTGGAATTCAATATCTTGGAAAGAATATACAAATAAGAAGTACTAAAAGAATAACCCTAATTTAATTGGGTAATTCGAAGTAGTTTTATATGTTATCATCCATAAGAGCTCCCAATGTACAATTCAACGCTACAAACACTGTGCCCTGGATGTTACACCATTTTTTAAACTTTACAAGATAGTTAAAAAGTGTTTATGACTTTGGTCATTCAGTCTGTCTGTCTGTCCGTTCGCACGATAACTGACTCACGATAACTGTCGATCCTGACGCACGATAACTGTCACGATAACTGCCGTAAAATTGACTTCATCAAAATGAAATTTTAGTGTGTTGTTGAGACAGTCTGTAAGGCATATGGGAAAGTAAATGAATAATATCATCAAATTAGTTTCAGATTGAATCGGGGTTGAAAAAGTGAAATACATTGACCCCTATGGGATCTAATTTTTCAAGCATTTTTTAAGCAAAATTAAAATTCACAAATTGCTTCAAAAATTTTAGGAAATATTCAAATTACCGCATAAAATGTATAAAAAAATGTCAGCAAAATATGTTCGGCAGTTTTTAAATAAAAATTAAAATAATAATTACACCCATATTATATGAAGAGACCACGTGAACCACTTTAAAATTTAATATGGCATCCATCCTTTTTTTCCCAGTGTAAAAAACTGTCATTTTTGACCTTCTTTTAAATTTGCATCCGTCCTAAAACCTCTTTATTTTTGCGTATATTCTGTGCATCTATATTCTGTGCCAACGTAATTATACATCATTTTTGAGTTTTAATGATCATCAAACTTTCATTATATCTACACCGAAGTCTAATTTTAATGGATGCAGAATGTAAACAACTGATTGTATGATGAGTTGTATAATAATCGCTGAATTATTTTTCACGCAAAATTATTCCCCACTGGACTCTGAAATAAAAGTGATATGAATGAAATATCCACTGCTTTACATAGAGGGCCAGTCGATTTATACTTCGATGACGTCATTTGTATAAAGTTCATATTTTTCAATAGAGTTTTAAGTTTCCAAGAAAAATAAATTCTTGTACTGTGATAATTTAAAAAGTATAGCCGCTGAATGTATCATATTTTAAAGATTTTTAAATAAAATTGCATTTCAGCTGGAAAGAGTTTCATAATCAATGCTATGCATTATTGATTTCTCTTGTTTATAAATAAAATAAACGTGCAGAAATGTTGATAGGAAGATACATATTTTCTCCTGTTGCTATAATTGTGGTATAATAATTCACGTACAATATATATGGAATATCGAATGTATGAGAAAATCGAGTACACGACTTAACACTTCAGAAATTATAACTGACAGATTCAATCACTACCAACAAGTTACCGCCTCTTTCACGCGATTTATACGTGTGGATATTTTTATTGAGATGACCTCTCTGTCATGTGCTTTGTGTCTTCACTCTTTTAAAAAGGAAGTGCACCAGTAGTACAAGCTATCGAGTCTGCGGCGACAGCAGAGTAAGTGATGCTGCTCTCGATTATGTGCTAAGCGGCAAGACTTCAAAAAACGGTCGTTGCATAGTTGTTTCATTAACATATCCTGCACTGCGGCAAATTATTTATATCCTGTGTTTTAAATAAAGTGTACCGCTGTTGGACTGTGGACATCGAAAAAACGTTAGTGCGTACAATAATCTATATGCGCATACTAAAACGTGTTGGATAAACTTTCTGGAAATTTACCATGGCGTTTTTTGCTGCGATTGTGTTAATGGCCTGGGGAGGTAAGTTACAAAATTTTAATTTGTTTATACCCTCGAGTCTGAAAAGATGTGCTGAAAGAAAACTACAAAATATTTTTATTAAAAAGGAGAAAATAAATGAAAATGTAAAATAGGTATTAAATATATTAACAACGTTATTTATTGATTGACGATGAGTATTAACTAGATTATATACCCTCCACTGAGTTTTGGGTTCAGTCAAATCATTCGATATATTTCTCGACCAATAATTTGCATAATTAACCTTCGTAGTAGATAGTAGTGGAATAAATAACCTTAGTAGTAACTAGTAGTAGCATAATTAACCTTAGTAGTAGCTGCAATGGAACCTAATGGATTCATCACAAGGATCCTACGGTAAATGCTAATCGGATCCTACATTGAATGCTATATTGGATCCTACAAGGAATGCTATATTGGATCCTACAATGAATTCTACATTGGATCCTAAGGTAAGTGGCCCAAATATGGGCACCCCTAAGCATTTTAATTATTATAATGTTTGTTTTGGCAGATAAAAATTTGAAAATTGGTGGATGTGTTTGTTCTCATTGCAGGGGGTAACAGGGAAAAAATGATAATTGAGTTAAAAACATCAGATAGGTGCTAATAATGGACAGTGCCCATGTTGGGAACCTATGCCCATATTTGGAACCTTTGCACCTAATATGGGCACGCTTAAAAATTATGCTAAAACACCTTAAATCAACGCAAAACTTTAATCAGAGTCGGCACAAGATGGACATACAAAAATATAAAATTCTTCCTTATTTGTAAGGCCACGACATTCTTCATGTACCCAAACACGGCACGTATTACACTGTATCATGTCTAATTGTTTTTCTTGACGACACAGTACACAATAGCAGGACTCTTTTGAGCTGAATACACCACTGCAGGACGGCTGAGCTGCGACAGTTGATATTATATATGTCTTGGGTTTAGGCTTGGGTGCTGGTTTCGGCTTAGCTGCTCGTTTAGACTTGCCAGCTGTTTTATGCTTGGTTGCCTTTTTTGTCTGGAAAAAGCGATTTCACCAGTCTTGCAGCTCAATAATTTAAAGCCTTTTATCTATTGATCTTTTTAAAATATCGGATATGGATAATTGATGAATATTTGTGTCTTTTTTACAGCAGTGCCCATATTAGATGTAGTGCCCATATTTGGGTTTCTTACCTTACAATGAATTTTACATTGGATCCTTCATTGAAACCATAAGATTCAATGCACGCCTACGTAGCTATAACGCCTCTAGCGTACCTAGTATACTGGTTTGCTGCAATATCCCACATGGCAACGAGTTTAAAAAGCCGCGAGTTTAAAAAGTTTGAGAATCGCTGCTATATACACACATAACTCACATACATAAAACTTGTTATATTCCGCAATCTTGCAGATATTGGGTATTCTATGCTGAAGTGCATAATAAGTGCTAAATCGATCCGTGTATGCTCTTATCCGCAATAGAAATTATCCCATTTTTATTAACACTTTCCAACATAGCTGAAAAATGTTTAAACCTTTGTTCATTCATTCTGTCCGTCCGTTCGCATGATAACTGCCGTAAAAATAATTTTATCAAAAATAAATTTTAGTATGTTTTTGAGACGGATCGTGGGACATATGGGAATGTAAATGAATAATATCACCCAATTAGTTTTGGATGAAATCCAGTTTGAAAAAGTGACATACATGCAACACTATGTGATCCAATTTTTCAAACAACTTTGAGCGAAGTTAAAATTCACAAATTGCTTCGAACATTTTAGGAAATATTCAAAATATTCCATAAAATACATTAAACATTTTTCAGCAAAATAGGTTCGGTAGTTTTATAAATAAAAATAAAAATAATAATAACACCTATATTATAGGAAAATATCACGTGATCCGCTTCAAAATAAAATATGCCATCCATCTTTTTTCCCAGTGTAAAAATCGCGATTTTTAAAGTTCTTTTACATTTATGCTTAGTGTTGCATCCGTCCTAAAACCGCTTTATTTTGCGCATTTTCTGTGCATCTATATTCTGCGCCAACGCAATTACAATATTTTTGAGTTTAAAAGATCATCAAACTTTGATTTCTATAACGAAGCCTAATTTTAATGGATGCAGAATGTAAACAAAGGCTTGTAAGATGAGTTGTATAAGAATTGCTGTATTTTTCACACAAAATTATTTAACTCTGGAGTCTAGAATAAAAAACTATGAGTGAAATATTCTATGCTTTTAGGTAGAGAGCCAGCCATACGGTTTATATTTCGATGACGTCCTTTGAATAAAGTTCATTTTTTTCGATGAAATTTTAAGTTTTCAAATATAATAAATTATTTTAGTACTGTGATGATTTAAAATGTATCGTCGCGGAATGTACCGCATTTTAGAGACGTTTAAATAAAATTGCATTTCAGTTGGAAAGTGCTTCATAATCAATGTTTTATGCATGATTGATCTCTCTTGTCATGTTTAAATAAGAATCTGTGGGTACAATACAGGTTGTATCCTATCACCTGACATGATTTGTAGGGGGTCAGCGGACCTGAGAGGTATTCGGAAAATACAGTTTCGATCCCCCTGTCTATTGTGATTTAAAGTGAAATTAAGTTTAATACTCGACAATTGCTATCTGAGCAAAGTATAAGGAGACAGCAGCCAAAGAGGGTTAAGATGATATGTCTGATTTAATTACTCTCATGACATACAGGGATAGGAAAATATTGTTACAAGGTAAAAGTTCCAAATTCGAGTTTTCGATAGGAAAGCTCTTTATCCCTGAACTCAAACCGAACGTTTTAGATGTGTGTGTGTGTGTATATGTGTTTATGTTACTGTGTATATGCAGTGTTTCTTTCAAGAATACCCCCTGGAGGGCTAATCCCTCCCCCTTCTGAGGACATTTTATATTTTTTTATGTGACACAGCATTTTGGAATATGTATACAGTGTGTCCCTAAAAGATTGAAACGCGCTTTAATTCCTTACCTGTTGGAGATAAGTGGGCAATTTAAATTGCAAGAATGTTGAAAGTAAGGTAAGAAATAAAACTACGTAATTGAAATAGTCCTCCCATTAATTTTCTAAAAGTTACACTTTTTAAATTTTATACGACTCCCTTAAACAAATTTGGTCAATCAGAATTATTTTTTTATATTTAATACAACAAGATCATTAAAAAGCTCCGAATATCTGTATCTTTAAAATTATGCGAGTTATATTTAATTGAATATTGAACATTGGGAAAGGGGACCATATATCAAATTAGAAATGTAAATTTGTGACATATCACAAAAAATATGAAACTGGATAATAATACATAGGATACTCAACCGTGCAGTGAGTACTACTGTTTTATATGATCTCTGTCTGTGTAATGCTTTATTTAGATGAATTTGTGATAAAAAAAATTGACACATATTAACATGTTTTTGATATAAATAATTTTCATGGTCAAATTACTTATGATCCCTATTTTCTCTGATGAAACAGCCTTTCACATAGTACGGAAAATTGGCATAAGTCAGATATTTTCCTTTATCATAATTCAGTTGATTTTGGCACAGAATGTAAATACACAGATAATACATAAAATCAAAACGTTTTTGTGACGGATGCAACACTAAATATAAATTTAAACAATATTTACACATTTACGCTACGCACACCGGAGAAAAATGGAATCCATCTTTTATTTTGCAGTAAATCACGTGATCTCTTCATTTAATATGGATGTAATTATTATTTAAATATTTATTTTAAAAACTACCCAGCAAATTTTGATGAAATTGTTTTACACATTTTATGTATTAAATTGAACATTTCTTAACATTTTCAAAGGGATTTGGGAATTTTAACTGAGCTTAAAAATGTTTGAAAAATTAGGTCCCATAGGGTTCAATGTATTTCATTTTTACAAGCTGGGTTACATCCGGAACTAATTGGGTGATATTATTCATTTTCATTCCATATGTCCCACAGACCGTATCAACAACATACTAAAATTGCATTTTGATAAAGTTAATTGTACAGCAGTTATCGTGAGAACGGACAAATAGACAGACAGAATGAACAAAGTCATAAACACTTTACAATTATGTTGGAATGTGCTAAAAAATGAAAATAGCTTGTTAATGCTGCATACTAACGTAATCATTTAAAATCATTTGTTATCAAAATATGTATATATATGTATTTACAAAAAAAAATATTTATATACAAAATTCACGGCACAATTTTTTTAAAGTTGGATTACACATTTGGGCCTTTTCTGGATGGCAACGTATAAAATTACTTCGATGCACCCAATTAACTTATATTTCGCGCAATTCTAACATGACAATCATCAATATTGATAGCATACTCAAGTAACCAATATAATCAATATATTAAAATATTTTAACAATTAATTAATTGTGCGTCATTATCAATAATTCATCGTCACATATTTTTAATGTATGCTGACATTTTCGTCCATTTGGCACCATTTAAAACATCGCCAAGTTGGCGATAGTTTTCCAAATTTATCGAGAAGCATTACAGACGGGCGGAGATAAGGGGTAAATAAATGACTATTAACGGACTATGGGGCATCAAAATACAAAACTATTACATAACGCATTTTCTGTCGTGAACGGAACGAACGAGAACCACGAAAATGGTGTTATCAAATTTTTCGCATATGATTTCATATAAAAATTGAACATATTTCACGGAGGTTAATACTTTTCAATTTCATAGACTTTTTAAAATAAATTCATTTGAAAAGGTGCAATAACTCAAGTACATGTTCATGCTAACTCTTTAAAATTTATTTCATTCTTTTTCTAATAAAAATGATATAAGAAATGATTATTCGTGCAACATTATTGGAAGTTTTAATATTTAAATGTTTTTTTATTAATATTTCTTTCGAACATTTTTTTTTGGGGGGGGGGGGACTCTTTCAAACATTCGATTACGTTTAAAATCAATAGAATTCCGGTATTTTGCAGATTATCATAATCGCAATAAATTTCGTTCAAACTGCTCCATCCATCGTGAGACACACAGAGACATCACCACAAACATGTTCAATTGGAATTCAGGGATGCCTGAAACTTATTCGTTCTTATTTCGAAAACTCGAATTGGAATTTTCAACCCGGTCATAAGACTTTTCCTAGACGGGGATCTTTTGAACATTCGTTTGCGTGTAAAATAAATTAGATTTCAGTATTCAGTAATTGCAATAATGGTACTAAATGTGGTGAGGTGAATTTTACACATAAATACATTAAAGATACTCACCAAATAGTTCCACCAGGCTCAACCGCGTTAACGTATAGTGGGGTCCGATTGGACCAAAGTACATTGCGTTTTGTTAAAATAATTAATCACTCCCTTTTTGTGGCCAACTAACAATTTATTTAGAACACATGAAATCTCAATTTTAAACATTAATATACAAAATACACAATTACAAATGAGTTCCCAATTCACCTAATTTGACCTCGGGGTGCACAGTTTATTTTGCATTAATTTGCATATTTATAAAATCCAAATTTGTAATTAATTACTTTTTATTAAGAACACAATATGTATGTTCAATTTTGCAAAAACTCCCAATTATCATAACCTTGCCCTTACACTATTGGATTACATCAGTTACTTAAACATTCATGTACACATTTTAAAATCAATATATAATTTCCATACCTTCATACATAGGACTCTCACTGAGTGCTGTAGCTGACCTCTGCACGTAGGAAAGGGTGGCACAACTAATTGAATGTTTAGTTCATTGATTCTGAAATGTTCATGGAAAATACTACCAGTCTGAGAACACTGTTGCGTATCACCAGGTGACGAAATTTTTTGCCAAGTATTATTTTGGAGATGGGCACACTGTCCACTTTCCTTCTCCTCCTCTTAAACGACGGCTTAAGTCCCAGCGGCTCTTGAGTGAGCATGCGTACAGGCCTTGCCAAATATATACGTTTTCGCAGAGAGTCTGCTGCTTAGGAGCCTTGGATTGATGCTCCTCAAACACTCCATACACGCAGTGTTACAGTTACCACGGCTTAATGCAGCTAAAGGAGCAAGGTCCTACACCGCGCCGTTTTAGTGGTAGAGCTATGTTCCACTGCAACTAACAAAAACAAATGACGATGGGCATACTGTTCACTTTCCTTCTCCTCCTCTTAAACGACGGCTTAAGTCCCAGCGGCTCTTGAGTGAGCATGCGTACAGGCCTTGCCAAATATATACGTTTTCGCAGAGAGTCTGCTGCTTAGGAGCCTTGGATTGATGCTCCTCAAACACTCCATACACGCAGTGTTACAGTTACCACGGCTTAATGCAGCTAAAGGAGCAAGGTCCTACACCGCGCCGTTTTAGTGGTAGAGCTATGTTCCACTGCAACTAACAAAAACAAATGACGATGGGCATACTGTTCACTTTCCTTCTCCTCCTCTTAAACGACGGCTTAAGTCCCAGCGGCTCTTGAGTGAGCATGCGTACAGGCCTTGCCAAATATATACGTTTTCGCAGAGAGTCTGCTGCTTAGGAGCCTTGGATTGATGCTCCTCAAACACTCCATACACGCAGTGTTACAGTTACCACGGCTTAATGCAGCTAAAGGAGCAAGGTCCTACACCGCGCCGTTTTAGTGGTAGAGCTATGTTCCACTGCAACTAACAAAAACAAATGACGATGGGCATACTGTTCACTTTCCTTCTCCTCCTCTTAAACGACGGCTTAAGTCCCAGCGGCTCTTGAGTGAGCATGCGTACAGGCCTTGCCAAATATATACGTTTTCGCAGAGAGTCTGCTGCTTAGGAGCCTTGGATTGATGCTCCTCAAACACTCCATACACGCAGTGTTACAGTTACCACGGCTTAATGCAGCTAAAGGAGCAAGGTCCTACACCGCGCCGTTTTAGTGGTAGAGCTATGTTCCACTGCAACTAACAAAAACAAATGACGATGGGCATACTGTTCACTTTCCTTCTCCTCCTCTTAAACGACGGCTTAAGTCCCAGCGGCTCTTGAGTGAGCATGCGTACAGGCCTTGCCAAATATATACGTTTTCGCAGAGAGTCTGCTGCTTAGGAGCCTTGGATTGATGCTCCTCAAACACTCCATACACGCAGTGTTACAGTTACCACGGCTTAATGCAGCTAAAGGAGCAAGGTCCTACACCGCGCCGTTTTAGTGGTAGAGCTATGTTCCACTGCAACTAACAAAAACAAATGACGATGGGCATACTGTTCACTTTCCTTCTCCTCCTCTTAAACGACGGCTTAAGTCCCAGCGGCTCTTGAGTGAGCATGCGTACAGGCCTTGCCAAATATATACGTTTTCGCAGAGAGTCTGCTGCTTAGGAGCCTTGGATTGATGCTCCTCAAACACTCCATACACGCAGTGTTACAGTTACCACGGCTTAATGCAGCTAAAGGAGCAAGGTCCTACACCGCGCCGTTTTAGTGGTAGAGCTATGTTCCACTGCAACTAACAAAAACAAATGACGATGGGCATACTGTTCACTTTCCTTCTCCTCCTCTTAAACGACGGCTTAAGTCCCAGCGGCTCTTGAGTGAGCATGCGTACAGGCCTTGCCAAATATATACGTTTTCGCAGAGAGTCTGCTGCTTAGGAGCCTTGGATTGATGCTCCTCAAACACTCCATACACGCAGTGTTACAGTTACCACGGCTTAATGCAGCTAAAGGAGCAAGGTCCTACACCGCGCCGTTTTAGTGGTAGAGCTATGTTCCACTGCAACTAACAAAAACAAATGACGATGGGCATACTGTTCACTTTCCTTCTCCTCCTCTTAAACGACGGCTTAAGTCCCAGCGGCTCTTGAGTGAGCATGCGTACAGGCCTTGCCAAATATATACGTTTTCGCAGAGAGTCTGCTGCTTAGGAGCCTTGGATTGATGCTCCTCAAACACTCCATACACGCAGTGTTACAGTTACCACGGCTTAATGCAGCTAAAGGAGCAAGGTCCTACACCGCGCCGTTTTAGTGGTAGAGCTATGTTCCACTGCAACTAACAAAAACAAATGACGATTGGCATACTGTTCACTTTCCTTCTCCTCCTCTTAAACGACGGCTTAAGTCCCAGCGGCTCTTGAGTGAGCATGCGTACAGGCCTTGCCAAATATATACGTTTTCGCAGAGAGTCTGCTGCTTAGGAGCCTTGGATTGATGCTCCTCAAACACTCCATACACGCAGTGTTACAGTTACCACGGCTTAATGCAGCTAAAGGAGCAAGGTCCTACACCGCGCCGTTTTAGTGGTAGAGCTATGTTCCACTGCAACTAACAAAAACAAATGACGATGGGCATACTGTTCACTTTCCTTCTCCTCCTCTTAAACGACGGCTTAAGTCCCAGCGGCTCTTGAGTGAGCATGCGTACAGGCCTTGCCAAATATATACGTTTTCGCAGAGAGTCTGCTGCTTAGGAGCCTTGGATTGATGCTCCTCAAACACTCCATACACGCAGTGTTACAGTTACCACGGCTTAATGCAGCTAAAGGAGCAAGGTCCTACACCGCGCCGTTTTAGTGGTAGAGCTATGTTCCACTGCAACTAACAAAAACAAATGACGATGGGCATACTGTTCACTTTCCTTCTCCTCCTCTTAAACGACGGCTTAAGTCCCAGCGGCTCTTGAGTGAGCATGCGTACAGGCCTTGCCAAATATATACGTTTTCGCAGAGAGTCTGCTGCTTAGGAGCCTTGGATTGATGCTCCTCAAACACTCCATACACGCAGTGTTACAGTTACCACGGCTTAATGCAGCTAAAGGAGCAAGGTCCTACACCGCGCCGTTTTAGTGGTAGAGCTGTGTTCCACTGCAACTAACAAAAACAAATGACGATGGGCATACTGTTCACTTTCGTTCTCCTCCTCTTAAACGACGGCTTTAGCCCCAGCGGCTCTTGAGTGAGCATGCGTACAGGCCTTGCCAAATATATACGTTTTCGCAGAGAGTCTGCTGCTTAGGAGCCTTGGATTGATGCTCCTCAAACACTCCATACACGCAGTGTTACAGTTACCACGGCTTAATGCAGCTAAAGGAGCAAGGTCCTACACCGCGCCGTTTTAGTGGTAGAGCTGTGTTCCACTGCAACTAACAAAAACAAATGACGATGGGCATACTGTTCACTTTCCTTCTCCTCCTCTTAAACGACGGCTTAAGTCCCAGCGGCTCTTGAGTGAGCATGCGTACAGGCCTTGCCAAATATATACGTTTTCGCAGAGAGTCTGCTGCTTAGGAGCCTTGGATTGATGCTCCTCAAACACTCCATACACGCAGTCTTACAGTTACCACGGCTTAATGCAGCTAAAGGAGCAAGGTCCTACACCGCGCCGTTTTAGTGGTAGAGCTGTGTTCCACTGCAACTAACAAAAACAAATGACGATGGGCATACTGTTCACTTTCCTTCTCCTCCTCTTAAACGACGGCTTAAGTCCCAGCGGCTCTTGAGTGAGCATGCGTACAGGCCTTGCCAAATACATACGTTTTCGCAGAGAGTCTGCTGCTTAGGAGCCTTGGATTGATGCTCCTCAAACACTCCATACACGCAGTCTTACAGTTACCACGGCTTAATGCAGCTAAAGGAGCAAGGTCCTACACCGCGCCGTTTTAGTGGTAGAGCTGTGTTCCACTGCAACTAACAAAAACAAATGACGATGGGCATACTGTTCACTTTCCTTCTCCTCCTCTTACACGACGGCTTAAGTCCCAGCGGCTCTTGAGTGAGCATGCGTACAGGCCTTGCCAAATATATACGTTTTCGCAGAGAGTCTGCTGCTTAGGAGCCTTGGATTGATGCTCCTCAAACACTCCATACACGCAGTGTTACAGTTACCACGGCTTAATGCAGCTAAAGGAGCAAGGTCCTACACCGCGCCGTTTTAGTGGTAGAGCTGTGTTCCACTGCAACTAACAAAAACAAATGACGATGGGCATACTGTTCACTTTCCTTCTCCTCCTCTTAAACGACGGCTTAAGTCCCAGCGGCTCTTGAGTGAGCATGCGTACAGGCCTTGCCAAATATATACGTTTTCGCATAGAGTCTGCTGCTTAGGAGCCTTGGATTGATGCTCCTCAAACACTCCATACACGCAGTCTTACAGTTACCACGGCTTAATGCAGCTAAAGGAGCAAGGTCCTACACCGCGCCGTTTTAGTGGTAGAGCTGTGTTCCACTGCAACTAACAAAAACAAATGACGATGGGCATACTGTTCACTTTCCTTCTCCTCCTCTTAAACGACGGCTTAAGTCCCAGCGGCTCTTGAGTGAGCATGCGTACAGGCCTTGCCAAATATATACGTTTTCGCAGAGAGTCTGCTGCTTAGGAGCCTTGGATTGATGCTCCTCAAACACTCCATACACGCAGTGTTACAGTTACCACGGCTTAATGCAGCTAAAGGAGCAAGGTCCTACACCGCGCCGTTTTAGTGGTAGAGCTGTGTTCCACTGCAACTAACAAAAACAAATGACGATTGGCATACTGTTCACTTTCCTTCTCCTCCTCTTAAACGACGGCTTAAGTCCCAGCGGCTCTTGAGTGAGCATGCGTACAGGCCTTGCCAAATATATACGTTTTCGCAGAGAGTCTGCTGCTTAGGAGCCTTGGATTGATGCTCCTCAAGCACTCCATACACGCAGTGTTACAGTTACCACGGCTTAATGCAGCTAAAGGAGAAAGGTCCTACACCGCGCCGTTTTAGTGGTAGAGCTGTGTTCCACTGCAACTAACAAAAACAAATGACGATGGGCATACTGTTCACTTTCCTTCTCCTCCTCTTAAACGACGGCTTAAGTCCCAGCGGCTCTTGAGTGAGCATGCGTACAGGCCTTGCCAAATATATACGTTTTCGCAGAGAGTCTGCTGCTTAGGAGCCTTGGATTGATAGTCCTCAAACACTCCATACACGCAGTGTTACAGTTACCACGGCTTAATGCAGCTAAAGGAGCAAGGTCCTACACCGCGCCGTTTTAGTGGTAGAGCTGTGTTCCACTGCAACTAACAAAAACAAATGACGATGGGCATACTGTTCACTTTCGTTCTCCTCCTCTTAAACGACGGCTTAAGCCCCAGCGGCTCTTGAGTGAGCATGCGTACAGGCCTTGCCAAATATATACGTTTTCGCAGAGAGTCTGCTGCTTAGGAGCCTTGGATTGATGCTCCTCAAACACTCCATACACGCAGTGTTACAGTTACCACGGCTTAATGCAGCTAAAGGAGCAAGGTCCTACACCGCGCCGTTTTAGTGGTAGAGCTGTGTTCCACTGCAACTAACAAAAACAAATGACGATGGGCATACTGTTCACTTTCCTTCTCCTCCTCTTAAACGACGGCTTAAGTCCCAGCGGCTCTTGAGTGAGCATGCGTACAGGCCTTGCCAAATATATACGTTTTCGCAGAGAGTCTGCTGCTTAGGAGCCTTGGATTGATGCTCCTCAAGCACTCCATACACGCAGTGTTACAGTTACCACGGCTTAATGCAGCTAAAGGAGAAAGGTCCTACACCGCGCCGTTTTAGTGGTAGAGCTGTGTTCCACTGCAACTAACAAAAACAAATGACGATGGGCATACTGTTCACTTTCCTTCTCCTCCTCTTAAACGACGGCTTAAGTCCCAGCGGCTCTTGAGTGAGCATGCGTACAGGCCTTGCCAAATATATACGTTTTCGCAGAGAGTCTGCTGCTTAGGAGCCTTGGATTGATAGTCCTCAAACACTCCATACACGCAGTGTTACAGTTACCACGGCTTAATGCAGCTAAAGGAGCAAGGTCCTACACCGCGCCGTTTTAGTGGTAGAGCTGTGTTCCACTGCAACTAACAAAAACAAATGACGATGGGCATACTGTTCACTTTCGTTCTCCTCCTCTTAAACGACGGCTTAAGCCCCAGCGGCTCTTGAGTGAGCATGCGTACAGGCCTTGCCAAATATATACGTTTTCGCAGAGAGTCTGCTGCTTAGGAGCCTTGGATTGATGCTCCTCAAACACTCCATACACGCAGTGTTACAGTTACCACGGCTTAATGCAGCTAAAGGAGCAAGGTCCTACACCGCGCCGTTTTAGTGGTAGAGCTGTGTTCCACTGCAACTAACAAAAACAAATGACGATGGGCATACTGTTCACTTTCCTTCTCCTCCTCTTAAACGACGGCTTAAGTCCCAGCGGCTCTTGAGTGAGCATGCGTACAGGCCTTGCCAAATATATACGTTTTCGCAGAGAGTCTGCTGCTTAGGAGCCTTGGATTGATGCTCCTCAAGCACTCCATACACGCAGTGTTACAGTTACCACGGCTTAATGCAGCTAAAGGAGAAAGGTCCTACACCGCGCCGTTTTAGTGGTAGAGCTGTGTTCCACTGCAACTAACAAAAACAAATGACGATGGGCATACTGTTCACTTTCCTTCTCCTCCTCTTAAACGACGGCTTAAGTCCCAGCGGCTCTTGAGTGAGCATGCGTACAGGCCTTGCCAAATATATACGTTTTCGCAGAGAGTCTGCTGCTTAGGAGCCTTGGATTGATAGTCCTCAAACACTCCATACACGCAGTGTTACAGTTACCACGGCTTAATGCAGCTAAAGGAGCAAGGTCCTACACCGCGCCGTTTTAGTGGTAGAGCTGTGTTCCACTGCAACTAACAAAAACAAATGACGATGGGCATACTGTTCACTTTCGTTCTCCTCCTCTTAAACGACGGCTTAAGCCCCAGCGGCTCTTGAGTGAGCATGCGTACAGGCCTTGCCAAATATATACGTTTTCGCAGAGAGTCTGCTGCTTAGGAGCCTTGGATTGATGCTCCTCAAACACTCCATACACGCAGTGTTACAGTTACCACGGCTTAATGCAGCTAAAGGAGCAAGGTCCTACACCGCGCCGTTTTAGTGGTAGAGCTGTGTTCCACTGCAACTAACAAAAACAAATGACGATGGGCATACTGTTCACTTTCCTTCTCCTCCTCTTAAACGACGGCTTAAGTCCCAGCGGCTCTTGAGTGAGCATGCGTACAGGCCTTGCCAAATATATACGTTTTCGCAGAGAGTCTGCTGCTTAGGAGCCTTGGATTGATGCTCCTCAAGCACTCCATACACGCAGTGTTACAGTTACCACGGCTTAATGCAGCTAAAGGAGAAAGGTCCTACACCGCGCCGTTTTAGTGGTAGAGCTGTGTTCCACTGCAACTAACAAAAACAAATGACGATGGGCATACTGTTCACTTTCCTTCTCCTCCTCTTAAACGACGGCTTAAGTCCCAGCGGCTCTTGAGTGAGCATGCGTACAGGCCTTGCCAAATATATACGTTTTCGCAGAGAGTCTGCTGCTTAGGAGCCTTGGATTGATAGTCCTCAAACACTCCATACACGCAGTGTTACAGTTACCACGGCTTAATGCAGCTAAAGGAGCAAGGTCCTACACCGCGCCGTTTTAGTGGTAGAGCTGTGTTCCACTGCAACTAACAAAAACAAATGACGATGGGCATACTGTTCACTTTCGTTCTCCTCCTCTTAAACGACGGCTTAAGCCCCAGCGGCTCTTGAGTGAGCATGCGTACAGGCCTTGCCAAATATATACGTTTTCGCAGAGAGTCTGCTGCTTAGGAGCCTTGGATTGATGCTCCTCAAACACTCCATACACGCAGTGTTACAGTTACCACGGCTTAATGCAGCTAAAGGAGCAAGGTCCTACACCGCGCCGTTTTAGTGGTAGAGCTGTGTTCCACTGCAACTAACAAAAACAAATGACGATGGGCATACTGTTCACTTTCCTTCTCCTCCTCTTAAACGACGGCTTAAGTCCCAGCGGCTCTTGAGTGAGCATGCGTACAGGCCCTTGCCTAAAGAGTGGAGATCTGATACTTTATTTGTAGAGATTGGCTGCTGCTTAGGAGTCCAGGATGATGCTCCGCAAATATTCCGTGCACACAGTATTACAGCTTCCACGGCTTAAATGCAGCTAAAAGAGCAAGGTCCTACACCGCGCCGTTTTGGTGGTAGAGCTGTGTGTACTGCAACCAAATAAAAACATGACGACATTCTTCCATTTTCTGGTCGCCACCGCCCAAAGAAAATGCGTCCTCGCGCTGAGTTAGGCTCGGCTCGTCTTGGGTACGAGTCGCCTTCTATACCGGACTCACTACGTCGGCTCCTCGGCAAAGGCATTTGTCGCCCGAGATAGGAACCGTGGATGCCGGGTCAGAGATGCATCAAAAATGCACGCCGGAGCGGGCTTCACACAAAAACACAAGTGCCACGCACTTGGAGTGCTCTCTTCTCGAGCTCAGATAAGCAACCAACTATCTTTTACATTTCTAAAACTTTCAAACTTTACAAACAAGGGGAACGACACAAAACAGGGAGGAAATCCCCCCAACTCTCATTCGTTGTTCCCAAACGCTATAAAAAAGGAGGAGGTCCAAAAATGCTTCACCATTGGTCTTTGAAGCGACGCTTATTTTTTTATGCGCTCCACTAAAATACAAGAACCAGAGGGCATTCTCGACAACCGGGTGGTCCCAAGGACGTACCCCGACGCGATCCACACCTGACAGGGCTATAAATTTTCAAAGATTTGTAGCTCAACTTTGACATTTTACTGCAATTACTGCATTTTACTGCATTTACTGCATTTACTGCATTTACTGCATTTACTGCATTTTACTGACATTTTACTGCAAATCTCTGAATATTTACAATCCATGTCAGTGCGCACACAACCCAACGGCGCCAAAAAATCCCAATTCCGTCTGTGCAAAGGCCTAGCTATAAACATAAATCACAAACATAGTATACATTTTAAATTACAATACACATTCCCGTTTTTCCCAGGGTTACGTATCAAGATATGTGATTACAGTATCAGACTAAACTATTTTTTAAACGCTCCAATAGTTTGTGAAATATGACGTCAACAAATTAAACGACACATATATTAAGGGGACGGTGGACGTTAAAAAGAGCAAAAATCGACTAAAAAACGAACTAAAAATCGACTACTGCACCTGCTGCAGTAAGTGCAATGTTTCTGTCGGCGATTTCCATGGACGCCAGTGCCTGCAAAGGGGGTCGAACTGCTTGAGATAGGGTATGTCAAAATGTCAAATACCTGTATTTTGGGGGGGGGGGGGTTCTTCGTTTGGGATTGGCGCTGTTCCACCCATAAGCAAAAGGTTAAATGCATGTTCTTCGAAACGGAATTTTCAAAGGTTTTACATTTTTAAAATGCTCCATGCGTCTTAATTTCTGTTTCAGATGCATGAAATTTGGCAAAAAGGCACCTTTCATACTTTTTAATGAAACTGGGCAAGCATTTTATAATTGGACTTTATTAAGTTAATTAAAAGTGAATAAGAAATACAAAATCATAACAAAATTGAAAAAACTTCATGGTATTTTATATAGTAATTGTGGCAATACGAAATTACAAGTCACTTTAGATTATTAAACTCATTATTTTCAATCACATTAACATTGCCGTAAATTCATATATAGTGGAATTAACATTTAAGCGTACATCGCTCGTTGGTGTGCCGCAATAACCCTCCAATTATTTTTACCTTTTGTGTAAGTCCTGAAAAGAATTATTAATTAATATTAAAAAGATTAAACTGTTTAAAACTTAAACAATATCATTTATTTACAACATCAATTTATCACTAACAGCAATTTATCTTAATTATCAACTATCATTTAATTACTCTAGTTATGGGGGATATGTGACCAGTACTAGTTAGATTTCTAAAGTGTCTGGGACCTAAGCACATGAGGACATACCTTCAAGTTTAATCTTGGGCTTGTCATCAGTCTTGCCACAACTCTGGGGTGTGTGGCTCGCATCTCCAACTGCATTCTCTTTCGTCTATAACAGCACTCCTTGTATATGTCTAACTGCTACCACATTTTACATCAGACTCCCGCAACAACATTTTCGTATCAAACTTACTTCTGCAACATTTTGTATCAGAGTTACTTCTGCAACATTTCGTATCAAAGTTACTTCTACCACATTTCGTATACAAGTGACTTGTGGTTCCTTCGGCGGGGGGGGGGGGAGGTAGCTCCGTCCTTCTTCCCCTTGGTGCTCATTGGTTCTTCTGAACCCAATGGCATCACTTGACATTTACTAAGGCCCCTCTCAGCCCCTTTGGCCTGGGACACCCAGATTTATTGTATTTGACCTAAAAGTTCACGTTGTTGTAAACACCGGCCCCAGCCAGACTCGAGCTTTGTTAGCCGTTCTATGCAAAATAAATATTGCAATATAAAGGCCTCATGTGAGGACATATTCTGGCCTCACAGTAATGTTAAGAGGAATATTTATACAGATTTTCATGTTTCTAAGTCAATAAATAAATAAATAAAATTTCAACGTCCACCGTCCCCTTAATAGCATACTTGCACACATATTAACATATGTACACACTAACACACATATACAAACAGACATCACCCCCTAAAAGGTCGATTCGAAATCAGAGATGCTAGAAACGTGTTGTTATGTCGAAAATTCGATTTTGTGTTTTTGACCCGGTCACAAGACGTTACCTATCCATTAAACAATGCTTATATTGAAATCAGAAATATATGATTTTTTTAAATGATCGTATATTTACCTTATAATGCATAAGTGAAATTGTTTATGAGTCATGTCAATGTATTACTAGTACTTATTCTCTGAAATCGTGGGTGTACGCTCACGGGACAAAAATGGGTCTGCATTTCCGGATAATTAACACGTATATAATTAACACGTATTATAGTAACACGTATTATATTTACACGTATATAATTAACACGTATATAATTAACACGATAATTAACACGTATATAATTAACACGTATAACAACTTAGCAAAGACCATTTTTATACTCTCAGTAGAAATTTCCAGACGGTGCTCGTATCTCGTAAGAATATACGTTATATCTACAAGGTTCAAGCACATTAAAGAGGCCGTCAAAACTCACCAATATGGCGATAAATGCTAATTCTGGCAACCCCTCCTCGAACTTCAGCATATGGCAACTCTAAATTCCACGTCAGAGGAACGGTTGCTTGAAAAAGTGTTTTTTTTCTTTGGGTTTTCTAAAAAAACCCCACTGCAGGCATTTTACAACGTTCCTAACAATATTGAAAAATTTATTCGTTTCTCAAAAAATCGAAACACCTATCAAATTAATCAAACAATTTCCATAAAAAATTTAGTATCAAGTATTTGCCTTTATATTTGGTCGCAAACACATTTCTTAAGTTTTTAGTCAAAATTTGCAAATGCTGTATCCTTTAATTTTTAACACTTTACAACAAAGTTGAAAAGTGTCTTTGTTCATGCTGTCTGTCTGTCTGTTTGTCTATCTGTCTGTCTGTCTGCCCGTTAGCATGATAACTGCCGTAAAAATGACTTTATCAAAATGAAATTTTAGTATGTAGTTCAGACGGTCTGTAGGACCTATGGGAATATAAATGAATAATATCACCCATAATTAGTTTTGGATTGAACCCGGGCTGAAAAAATGAAATACATTGAACCCTATGGGACCTAATTTTTCAAACATTATTTAAGCGGATTTATAATTCACAAATTTCTTCCAAAATTTTAGGAAATATTCAAATTATCCCATAAAATATATATAAAAAAATTTCAGTAAAATATATTCAGTAGTTTTGAAATAAAAATTAAAATAATAATTACACCTTTTATATGAAGCGATCACGTGACCATTATATGAAGAGATCACGTGACCCACTTCAAAATAAAATATGGCATCCATCTTGTGCCAAAATCGGTATTTTTAAAGTTCTTTTAAATTCATATTTAGTGTTGCATCCGTCTTAAACCGCTTTATTTTTGCTTAAATTCTGTGTATCTACATACTGACATAACTCAATTATAATATATTTGAGTTTAAATGATCATCCAACATTGAATATTTCCACAACGAAGCCCAATTTTCACTTATGCAGAATTTAAATACCAAAAGATGTAGAATGAATTGTATAAGAATTGCTGCATTTCTTTACCGCAAAATTATTTAGCTCATGGAGTCTGCAATATAGCTGATATGAATGAAATATTCATTGATTTTGCACAAAGAAGCAGCGAATTTTTCGATAAAGTTTTAAACATAGACTTAAATTACTTGTACCTCCATGGTCTTAAGTTTTTAAATAAAATAAATTATTATAGTATTGTGATAAATAAAATGAATGGAAAAATGTTTATGAATGAAATGTTGCTTTTATAGAGAGAGCCAGGCGTGTTATATTTCGATGACGTCATTTGAATAAATTTCATTTGTTTTTGACGAAGTTTTCAAATATAATAAATTATTGTAGTATTATGATAATTTTAAAAATATTACCAATAAATGTATCGCATGTTTAAACCAGGTAATTTTTATTTCAATGCCGTCATTTGAATGAAGTTCATTTTTTCGATGAAGTTTTAAGTTTTCAAATATATGAAATTAATGTAGTATTGTGATAATTTTAAAAATATTGCCGAGGAATGTATCGCATTTTAGAGTTGTTTAAACAAAATTGCATTGAAGTTGGAAAGTGTTTCATAATCAATGCTTTATGTATGATTGATCTTTCTTGTTAATTATGCTGATTTATTTTATGCGTAGTGCTTTCTATACTAGTGCAGTTTAGCAAGATGAAAAATAATTCCAATCGAATTAACTTAAGAAATAACTATACATTACATGAAGTTTTCATTTTTGTCCCCTGGTCGTTGTTATGGATCATTAGACAGAACAAACAGCCAGAACAACAAGTCAAACGACTAGTTCGATTGACGTCTATTAGGATTGACAAAACTATTTTTGTTTTTGTCGTTTGAACGGTCTGATATATTTATTTTCATTTCTTGTTCGATTGGCAGTATTAGAATTGACAGTATTTGCTGTATTAGGATTGACAAAAATATTTCTGTGTCTGCCGTTTGAAAAATCAGACATATATATTTTCATTTTTACACTGTTATACGAGTATATAATGTTCTATAATAAATAATCACTTAATTTAACTACGTATCAAACTACGTATGATCTGTACAACTAGGCAATTTTACCAATATGATACCTGCAGCAAATATGATATTTTTCTCAACTGTTCTCTTTTTAGCACTCGTAATCCTAAATCTTCAACCAAATGCTAATTATTTTTCATCGCATCAATTATTCCATTGTATCTCATGTTTTTATTTCTATCTGCAAAGTTAATTAGCCTATCGAAACTCAATGTCGACCAATAACAGTTATCTATGATATCGTTCCAAAATATAGAAACTTTTCTAGGGAAATTCACGTGTTGGACATATAACATTTTTCATACATCGCTAAATCCAGTTCGTCTTGTCTCAGTGTGATGAAATTTAAGCCTTAAATCTTAGGTAGAGTCTAGTGAAATTTCAATTTCAATATTTATTATTTGTTCTCATTCTATTCGGTGTTCTTTACTTTAACCTGCTATACTGTATTAGTATGCATGAAAGTAGGGGAAGGAGGTGTCGGCTTGTGACCGGGTAGGCTCGATAGAGGTTCGAACTCGAGACCAATCACATAATAAACCCGTGCTATAACGACTAGACTAAAAGATATCTTCGGGTTCGGTAGCATAACTACCCTAGTAGCAAATCAATATTGGCTTATTATTGGCTCCATTATTGGACCAATATGAAAAAGTCTACATTTTGACGGAATTGGCCCAATATTGGCTTAAAATATCAGGAAATTATTACGTCAGTATTTCCAATGTGACACCAGTATTGGCGTAATATTGTAATGAAAGTATTAGCCTGTATTGGAGGCCAATGTAACCCCAATAATTGCCCAATATTGGGATTGCATTAGAAATATTTCCAATATAATGTCAAGATATATGATATTGGTCCAATATTAAATGCTTCTAGGGTAGAGATGAGATTCGTAGCAGACAGTGACGCAAGAACCCTCCTCACACTCTCCCCTGAAAAGATGATCGGTCGTGTCTGTGAGAAACGGCCTCCCGCAAAGTTCACCATTATCCATTATCTCAGTGTAGAACACATTCGAGAGCTTAACCGGTTGAAGGTCTTGCATGGCGTGCTTCAAGCGTGCTACAGCAAAAGAAGAACGTGGTGTCTGTCGTTGTCGTCAGGATTTAGGAATGGAATTCGAGTCATTTGTGGTGTTGCCATCTCGTGAGAAGCATTGAAATCATCGACAGTAAAAAAGAAGATAGAATGTTCGTTTTCTCCGCTATCACCAATGGGGGGGGACACCGGCTGAATCCCGTTCGTTCTGTTGAGGTTCGAACTCAGGACTAATGGCATGGTAAACCTGTTCTATAACGATTTGACCAAGCGATATCTTCGGGTCCTAGCGCCTAACTTGGGATGAGATTCATACCAGAGCGCGGAGCAAGAGCCGACCTCACAAGAGTTAGTATAAAACTTGACTCAATAGATCAAACGGCAGATACTTGGCTGTCAATCCGAAGATAGATTATTCGATTTCTGCATATGGCAGTAGTTCGGTTTAAACTAATCAGTTTAATTCTTTTTGTGCAGGTTCTGTCTGCCAAGGTGTGCCCTGCTATTTTTCCGACAGAGCCTGTAATCCATCTATGATGCCCATAGACTTTCCTCAGAGTAAAGAGGAGCTAGAACACGGTTGCCGGTAAGTTTTAATTCTTGCAGCATAGTATTTCAGACTGTTGCGCTAAATATTTAAAACTGTTGGGCAAAATATTTCAGACTACTGAGCAAAATATTTAGAACTATTGCGCAAAATATTTAATACTGTCGCGTAAAATATTTAAGACGGTTGCGCAAAATATTTAAGACTGTTGCGTAAAATTTTTAAGACAGTTGCGCGAAATATTTAAGACTGCTGCCGAGAAGACTTCATACTGTTGCGCAAAAGAATTCAGACAGTTGCGAAAAAATTTAAGACTGTTGCGCAAAATATTTAGGACTGTTGCACCATAGAAGGATTATGTATATTTTAGGGAAAAACATTTAGAACACTCGATGTACTTATTATCTTTCACTAAAAAGCACACATAGATGTCTGACACTTTAATAGAGGGGCATGAGAGTGTGAATTTTCTGAACGAGAAACTCTGAATTCGAAACACAAAATCCGCCTAAAATTCGAAAAACACTCTTACTGCAGATACCAGCATCCATGGACTGGTCTCGCTCATCAACATGGAATAGCCGATATCTACAATGGCAACAAGAAACTTGTTACAGTCAACCCTTTTATAACACGATTAATTCGTACCGCGTTATAAGAAACCCAGATTAATGCCAATCAGATTAATTCGTGCAATGCCATACTATATGGAAACCGCATGACATGTTGTATGGAAGCCGCGTTATAAGAAACTTGGAATCAGCACAAAACGGAACATTCGTACCGCGTTATATAGAAACCCCAACGCTGTATATTTCTGTGTTTACAGAATATTTCCCTGATAGCTAAAATTGATAAATGGTACTGTACGTGAATGAAAAAACAAGGGAAATCCCCCATTAATTTCAACCGTAAATGTGTAATAGAAAAATTCATGATATAGGGGGACTGATTAAACTAATTGAGTTGTATTATAGAGAAACCGGTTTAATAGAATACCGCGTTATATGGAAACCACGTTTTATGAGTACCGTGTTATCGAAGGGATGTCGCAATTTTTGCTCCATGTTGTATGGAAACTGTGTAATGAGAGTGTAGCGTTATATGGAAACCGCATTATAGGAGGATTGGCTGTATAAGCCACAATTTCCGCAATCATCTATGCGAACTAATAATTTCCGTCCTTCATTGTGGATGGCAAAAAATCCGTTTACAATTTAGGTCAGACCACAAGAGGAGTGAATCTCCAATTCTCCGATGCACAAAACAAAATGTGAATACATCTAAAATATGCGTACTCCGATGTATTAAAAAAAAAGAAAATTTTAATGTAAAAGAATTGTTATACGAATTCGATTCATGAAGCTTTAAACAGAACGTTTTATCATCTTTCTGAGGGTGTTATGATTGAAAATCTCTCATAACATTTTCAATTGCCGCAAATCAATTGCCGCAAATAAATTTCCATTTTCAATTGCCGTTTTCGTGAAAATATCTCAAAATTAACATTAAATAACTACAAAATCAGTAGTGTCTCCAGTTCGTTGGACCCGAAATGGTTTCTTGTGAATAACAATCTGTAAATTAAAACTGCGATAAAGTGCAATAAGTGTATTCGGCTTTTGTTTCAAACTTATTTCTTTAATTTACAGGCTTTCAAAGCGCTACAAATGACTCGCTAACTGTTTATAGCTAGCTAGCAATTTTAGTTTTCTCCCCTATTTCATCTGAATTTTCCGACCATAGACTATATGTCAAAATACCAAATTAATCTACTAACTTGCTTTTCGCTATATAAATTAAACTTATAGGACGAGATTTACCATTCAAACTAACTTATAAATATGCCCGGCGGCACATAAATACGTATTTGAATACGTATTTTCCATCTACTCTATTTAAATCTCACCATTCTTTAAACATCTTTAGAATACCCAAGTTTATTTAACCACCTATTTTTTTAAACAAAATAAAATACCTCAGGGATTAAGCTGCAATAACTGCGGCATTTTAAGTATTACAGACAGCTTCACCCACTGGAAAACCCAGGTTAAAATAGGTTAAAATTCTAAAATATTAAAATTTCAACAACTGTACTTCGAAAATTAAGAAATCGATCTAAAATTCAATTATGCATATTTTTGCTAAATATTAGTGCTACGATTTCTTGCTTATTGGTTATAGCTAGCACTTGACACAAGCAGCACGAGCATTACAGAGTACTTGTGCTACGTGCACAAGTATTACAATACTTGCTCTTGCAGAAGCTAGCCCAAATATTACAAACTTGAAAAATGGATTGAGAAACTAAATTTCTTAATACACATTTTTGTTGTTTACTATTAGTATTAATATTTTATAGTTTCGAATATATTTTGAGTGAAAGTAAGAAAAATGAAAAGTGCGGTCGCACGGACAGATACTTTATACAGATTTTTTTTTTTTAAAAAAAAGCTTAAAATATTAAAATATTGAAATTATTTTTGTATATCTGTAATCTGGATCCTATTTCCTACAAAACAAAGAAAATTGCATTTTTATCTATTAGATTTGGAAGTATAAATGGCTAAGTGCATGTTTCGTAAATGTAAAGGTATCTCGAAATTCGACCTGAACTAATACTGTACAATACTTCTCAGTTTCCTAGAAATATTTATTATATTTCTGACATTTGTCCTTAATATTTCTGATATATTTCTGATAATTTTGTTCAATTCTATAGGAAACCCGGTTACATTAAGAGAATTACTCAGGATTTTAAAAATGTGGATCTTATCATTGTTCTCTTTAAACCCCTTGGTCAGCAGAAACTACAAGATCACAACTATAATAGAAGGTCTTTATTTCACTTCTTTAAGACGTACAAAACTTTAAAAGGTCAGAGCGCTTTCGAGCGTAAATACGCTCTTCATCAGTGGCTACATGGAAATAGGAATGATCGTTGATATATAGACCAGAAATGGTGACAAATTTGCATAAATACAATTATCAATAAACTTACGTTTATCTAAGGAGAATCCAAAAATATATAAAACATTTAGCACAGATTAAAAAAATCGAGTATAAATCACGAAAAGAACAGTAAAAATTTACAATTTTATTACAGAATTTTCAAATTCAAAAAATTTTAAAAAATGGGGGCAATCAGGTCCAATCCCCGAGAGGATGACGTCAAAGATAACTATGAAGAGACTTGAATTGCATGGAGTCGAGAATGAGTCGCCAAGCATAACTTAAAATTTGAACGGGGTCAAAATTACAAATCGACTCGCGGTAAACATAAAATATCTGATGTGGGCAGCACATGACTTTCCTTATATAATGCAATGAATTTACTACTTTTACAGTTAAAAAAATGTTATTTTTATAGTAGATACTTATATTCTTTCCAAGGTATTGAATTTTCTTCAGTTAGTCATCATTTTCATTGATTTAACGTCATTTTTATCAATTTGGCGAGATTTTCGTTAATTTGGCAACAATTAAAAATATTGCCAAGTTGGCGACATTCGGTCAAATTCGTCGCCAAAATCTCGCCAAGCGTTATGGAAGGAGAAATAAGTTGTTCTTATAGCAGATAAATGGCTATTGGCGTTCAAGTACAAAAGTATTACTCAAAGTATCTTATTTCATGAATGGAACGAGCTAGATCCACGAGAATGATGTCAACCAATTTGTCGTATAGTATTACATATGAAAAGTGAACATGTTGCTCAATAGGAAATATTTTTTTTTAATTTTATATGACTTTTTGACAATTTTTTTGAAAAATGTGCAATATCTCGAGAACGGTTCATGAAAGCGTTCTAAAATTTATGTCAATCGTTTTCTAATGCAAAATTACTATGAAATGTCTATTTTCGTAACTTTATTAGCGGTTTTGATTTTCTGACGATTTTTTCATAATTTCACTCGAAAATTTAGAGGGGTTCTAAACATTCGATTGCGTATAAAAACAACAGACTTTCAGTGTTTACGGATTGTGATTTTTGTACCAAATTTCGTTCGAATCGGTAAATTCGTTCATCAGTTATCGTCTCCACAGACTCACTGACACACACACACAGACATCACTTCAAAAATGTTTGATTCGTGATCAGGGATGCTTGAAACGTGCTCTCCCGTCGAAAACTCGAATTCGAATTTTTGACCCCGTCACAATACTTTCCTTATACATTATGTATATATGGAAAGTAATAAAGAGGGACTCAAAAAGGAGAATATTACGAGGGTTATTACAACGCATAAGAAGGAAAGTTCTTTCAAAAATGGGCCGGAAATTTTCTTTAACAGTAAAATGAGCAAGGGCCGCAGAAAGTTTACCACCTTTGACATCACTAGCATGTTCTGCCAAACGGATACCAATAGTACGTTTTGTACAGCCAATATAAAATTTAAATTTCCCGTCGATGGACAACAGGGGAACCACATACACCCCAGCAAAGCTTTTAAAGTCATCCTTATCACCCAGCTTATCAGACCGAATACGGTTAAATAAAGAAGAAACATTAGAGTGAGCAGGCCTGAAACCAAATTCAGAGCAGAACTGAATAAAGAGACGGAAAATCCTAGGATGGTACGGGAAACTAGATTTAGGTCTGAACTTGGTCAGGTCTGAACTTGAGTATGCGTCCGCAGTCTGGAGGTCTTTTCGTGTATTCAAAATAAATTCTTGAGATATCTATATTATAAGACAACTGGTATTTTTTGTTATGCCTTATCTGCTATATTTTTCGTAATATGTTTAGTGTTAAAAGCTTACGGACAAAAGGAACTTCATTTTATGAACACTTTACAACGTAGTTGAAAAGTGTTTATGACTTTGTTCATTCTGTCTGTCTGTCTGTCTGTCCGTTATCACGATAACTGCCGTAAAACTGACTTTATCAAAATGAAATTTTAGTATGTTGTTCAGACGGTCTGTGGGACGTATGGGAATATAAATAAATAATATCACCTAAATAGTTTTTTATTGAACCCGGGTTGAAAAAATGAAATGCATTGAAACCTATGGGACCTAATTTTTCAAACATTTTTTAAGCAAATTTAAAATTCACAAATTGCTTCAAAATTTTTAGGAAATATTCACATTATCCCATAAAATATATAAAAAAAAATTTCAGTAAAATATGTTAGGAAGTTTTTTAATTAAAAATTATTTAATATAGGGAGAACAACAAATTCATTTAAATTCTGACTGTTTGGATATCCTCCAGAAAGAAAAGAGAGATATATTGTATAATAAATACCTATTCAAGAGTTTAATTATTTTGTACATGAGAGAGGCTTCACATTTTAAAATAAATTTGGTAGATAACAATATTTCAATTTTTTTTAATTATATATAACTCTTCATAATATACTTATTTGATGGCATTTTTAATGCACTTTCCTACGTCCAAGAGAGTTAAAATAAGGTACACAACTTAAATTTGTTGAACATTTTATTCAACAAAAATTTGGTGGATCTTTAAATATAGATCCTACATTTTTCGAAATGGCCTGCAAATAATCCCCGGTCACTTCTGTAAATCATTGTTGTAATATTGTTAAAAATTCTGATGTGGGCAGCACATGTCTTTCCCTGCAGACTTATATTCACGTTCTCCTTATTTCTTCAATAATAATTTGAGTATATCTGCACAACATAACAGCCATAAGTATTTTAAATGACATTAAATTTGCACGTTAAACTTAAATTTGGTTCTCATTTGATAGCTGATCTTATTGTCAAAGGTGGAGTAGCGAAAACGCGAAAAAACTAGAATATCTAAAGAATGGCTAGTCCTAGAGTAATAGGGTTAGTCTTATTATTTTTGTTGTCAAAAATCACGTATAAAATAGGAATTTAATTGATATAATTGAGCACACGTAGTCTCTTATTTTTATATTTAACGATTTTTGCGGGCCATTTCGCAAAAATAACCCGTTCATTTTTTCCGAATCGTACTAGAATAACCTACAAATGATTTATATACCAAATTTTGTTAAATTTGGTATATAAATCACTTGTAGGTTATTGAAATATTATACACCAAATTCTGTAAAATTTGTTCCATTAGTTTTTAGCTAGAGTGGATAAAGGCAATTTCTGCCGGCCATTTTGCAAAGAAGGCAGATTCTTTTATGACGAATCGTACTATAATCTAATGAACATCAGGGTTTCTTACAAAAAACATACCTACCAAATTTTATGAAAGTCGGTTCATTAGTTTTTCAATTAGAGTGGATGTAATATCCTCACAGACACACAGAAACTTACACAGATATACCTTTACACACACTGACGTCTTCCAAAAAATGGATTTTTTGTGTTCAAGAAGTCCCAAATGTGTAGATCCTTCAAAAATTCGAGTTCCGATCTTCGGCACGATTCCAATACTTTGAATACATACACACACACATATATATTATCTGTGTATCTGTGTATTATCTGTGTATCTAAATTCCGTGCCTACGCAATTACAATAGTTATCATTTTAAATGATCCCTAAACTTATATTATTTCTTCAACGAAGCCTAATTTTAACTTATGCAGAATGCAAATATCCCAAGCGATTGTAAGGTGAGTTACATAAGAATTGCTGAATTTTTTTCACACAAAATTATTTAGCTCTGAAGTCTGGAATACAAGTTATAGGAATGAAATATTCATCTATTTTGCATAGAGAATCAGATGATTTATATTTCGATACAGTTTTAAATATTTAAGTATAATAAATTTCTGTAGTATTGTGATAATGTAAAAGATATCACCACTGAATGTATCACATTTTAGAAATTTTTAAATAAAATTACATTTCAGTTGGAAAGTGTTTCATAATCAATGCTTATGCATGATTGATCTTTCTTGTTTTCAGTCTTCTGGAACCTGTTCAATAACAGAATTGTTTTTTCCCCTATAGTGGGTGGGATCGGGTTTCATGTTCCCCAGTATTCTACCAAAAACATAAAAGGAAATTTGGTACATATATTGGTTGTTATTCTGCTATTAATAATTTCTGTAAACTTTACAACAGCTTCCCCGATAATCGTGATATTTTTATTTATCGCAAATGGCTTTTAAAAATCATTTGTTGAAAATATTTTATATTTAAATGTATTTATTCATATTCAAGCGCTATTAAAACTCATTTCTTGCCAATAGTTTGCATTTTAATGTATTTTATTACATTGCAATCTCTATATTTTGCATTGTATTTTATCTTACACGCTGTTACTGGGGCTTTCTTTTTATGAATTTAATAATACAATAATCCATGTTGTAATGAATAAATATATAAATTTTCGGTGTTCACAATGGGATATGTCAATGAAAATCAGAAGAAATTTATTAAATAATGTTAGCCTGAGGAAATGACAATATTATGCTACAAGATTTCTTGAGACCAAAATCAACTTTTTAGTCCTTAAGTGAAAAGTATTTTATTGTATGGAGACGAAACATTGAAATTAACAAAGGGCCAATGCAAAAAGTTGAATGCCTGGCAGACTAAATGTCTGAGGAAAATTTTGGGAGTATATTCGCCAATTGTTATTACTAACACCGAACTCTACAAGAGTACTGGACATAAAGCAATAGAGATGGAAATATAAAAAACGCAAATGGAAATGGACTGGACATATCTTAAGAAAGCCATAGTATAACATTCCTGCTGTGGCATTTGGACACCCTAAGGAAAAATATATCGGGGTCAACCCAACCTAACTTGGAGAAGACTAATATAATAAGAGAGAAATTTGATGGGATGAGCAAGCTGATCAGAAGCAAGAACTGCGGTACAGGATCAACCAGGGCGGTGACGCAATATGAAGCCCTGATGTGCCACCAGACACGATGAGTGATGATGATGATGAATCCGCATTTAAATTTTAATATGAATAAGACTACTCAGCTGACTTCTATGATAAATCATAACGGATAAATATTTTTTTCAATATCGTTTTCCTTTTTTTTCAAACCAAAATGAATTTAATAATACAATAATTCATTTTTTACTGAATAATAATATAAATGTTTGGTTATCAGAAAGGGATATGTCAATGAAAATCAGCAGGAATGAATTAAATGGTGCTGGCCTGAGGAAATGACAATATGCTGCACGATTTCATGAGTTCAGTGATTAATAACTTATTTAAATGTAATTTTACATTTGTCAACACGCACACCGTATACATATATGTACTAATACTCTGTGTTTATGACATGGTTAAATGTTAATACGGATACTTAAGTTAGTTTATGAATGAACTTAAAAAACTGGAAAGGTATTTAAGAGTAAATTTGTTGGGATCGGACATTTGCTTTATATAAAAAATATTTATGCTCCGCGGTCTCACAAAGGTTTAAAAACACCGGTTTAGTTTATTCCAAACGCGCCGAACTGGGGGGGGGGGGGGGGGCGAATAAATAAACGAACAAGTATCTGCATTTATTTTGCTAGATGTATTGTTAGGAAAGTTTAATTTTTTTATTTCTTTCTATTCTTATTTGTTTTTGTTTTAATTCTTCTTTTTGCTCTAAATCTTAATTTTCTTGTTTTAATCCTTATTTGTGTTTATTATAATTCTTCCTTTTTGCTCTAATTATTATTATAGTTCTTATTTCTTATTTGTTTTTGTTATAATTCTTCCCTTTTGCTCTAATTATTATTATTGTTCTTATTTCTTATTTGTTTCTGCTATAATTCTTCCTTTTTGCTCTAATTATTGATTTTTATTGTTTAAATTTTTATTTGTTTTCGTTGCAGTTCTTCCTTTTTGATCTAATTCTTATTTTTTGTTTTAATTCTTATTTGTTTTGTTATAATTCTTCTTTATAGCTCGAATGCTTATTATTATTTTTTATTTTAATCATTATTTTTTTTGTTCGCATTCTGATGTTTTTTATTCGCATTCTGATGTTTTTTGTTCTATCTCTTATTATTTTTGCTCTGATTTTTTTGTCCTTGTTCTTATTTTTTTTTTTTTTTTTTGCTATAATTCAACGTTTTTGTTCTAAATTTTATTTTATTTTATTATTTTTCTTATTTATTTTGTTCAAATTAGTATTTTCTGTTTTAATCCTTATTATTTTTTTTGTTATATTTTTTTCAGTGGTTTACGAACTTTCGGTCATTGCGTCTTGGATGTGAAAGAAAGATGTGGAGACCCTGATAACACAATTTCACTATTGAAAAGAGCACTTCCATTTCTCGAACGAATATGTAATCCCAGCAGTGAAGTTTACCAAGGTAAGTACTTACCACGAGTGAAGCGAATTTTGACGTATACCAGGGTGTTGTAAAGCAAGCAGAAAGCGCCGTCTTTGCTTTCCGTTCAATCATTACTATGCAGTTATAAGCGCTTGTAAGTAAAATATCAAGGAAGCGAAGGAGATAAAAACTCCTTTCAAGTATGATTTTGAGCAGAAATTTTTGATAAACATAATTTGCTCCTGTACCCGGCATTATTTTAATGCACCTTTTGTCGACAGAAAAGAATAAATCTCTGCTTGGACTTATTTTACATGGATATACAGGGCTTCTAGAAATAGGATATTTTATACGGATATACAGAGCTTCTTGGAGTAGGATATGGATATATAGAGTTCCTTGGAATAGGATGTTTTATATGGATATACAGGGCTTCTATAAAATCCTTCTGAACCGTTCATTCAACTGATCCATACCCTCGAGTGAGCTCGACAATCTGGGTTCTCAGGGCTTCTAGGAATCTCAGCAAATGCTGCAATATCTTTGTAAGCAAACGTCCATGAGTGTACACATTAAGACTATTTGTAGTAAAATAGAAAATAGAATACAATTGATTACAGTACCCTCAGCTGAGAATTAAAAAGTTAGGGTAAATCGACAACAAATCGAGATAAACGAAGAATGTCAAATAAAAAGTTACAGTTCATTATCCAGTGAGTATGATTTACCACTAAAACTGCTACATTATTCAATGCAATATGATTATTCGAGAATGCATGTCCTTTATGTGTTGTATAACTATTTTTTCGATTGATTTTATTGCAATTATTTTCCCCTTTCTAAACTATACTAGTATAGAATACGCTACGCCTATACCAAATAAATATAATTAAAAATTTAAGTATACAGAATTTGCAAATCTTAACTATAAACATAAGAAATGTGATTACGGTCAAATATACGGGTTTGTTAAAAAAAGATGGGTCAAACTTTAGGAGGTGGTAGTACACACCAAACCAAGCATTTTTCGTCATAGTTTGCTCAGTCGGAAATGGAACGTAAAGGCGCCAGTAGGCGCTTAACGGGGAACCGATGAGGTGAGGCGAAAACACAAGAATGACTCAGAAGTTATAAAATGACATTTTATAAACAATCATTACAATAATGGCTTAAAAGAGCGACCGCCAACCTGAATGCATGTTTCACAGCGGTGATGGAGGGATTGGCGACCTCTCTAGAACAGACCAGGCCACTTCGTCATCAGCAGCCGGAATTTTAGAGACAAGTTCTTCTTCAGATTCAAGGGCAGAGTTATAGATGAGACTCTTGAGATATTTCCACAAAATAAAGTCAAGACACTACAGATCGGGCGATGGTGGAGGCTAATGTATAAGACCATCTGGCCCAGTTCATCGCACTGTAACGCCTTTACGTTTCATTTCCGATCCGGTAAACTATAACGAAAAATGCTTGATTTGGGGCGTACTACCACCACGTAAAGTTCGGCCGAGTCTTTTTTTTAATCACCCTGTATATTTAGCTATTGTCGCCTAACATACTAAACTTTTATGAAAATTGCGTATTTAATTAGATTGCTTCGCTACTTTAACAAGCACTGTACGTATGTATTATAGTTTTTTAGAAGTCCTGATTATGCAACGACTTAACAGGTATATATCGCTTTCGTATAAGCGTTTCGTACTTTCCCTGTGTCAATTAGTACTCGTTAGGCAATGCTCTACAACTTTGTAATTAGTCGGTTTTTAACACTTTACAACAAAGTTAAAAAGTGTTTAGGACTTTGTTCATTCTGTCTGTCTGTATATCTGTCTGTCTGTATGTCTGTCTGTCCGTTAGCACGATAACTGCCGTAAAAATGACTTAATCAAAATGAAATTTTAGTACGTTATTCAGACGGTCTGTAGGACCTATGGGAATGTAAATTAATAATATCACCCAATTAGTTTTGGATTGAACCCGGGTTGAAAAAATGAAATACATTGAGCCCTATGGGACCTAATTTTTCAAACATTTTTTAAGCGGATTTAAAATTCACAAATTGCTTCGAAAATTTTAGGTAATATGCAAATTGTTTCATAAAATACATAAAAAAAATTCAGCGAAATATATTCAGTAGTTTTTTAAACAAAGATTAAAATAATAATTACACCTCTTATGTGAAACGATCACGTGACCATGATATGAAAAGATCACATGACCCACTTCAAAATGATATATGGCATCCATCTTGTTTCAAAATCGTGATTTTTTAAGTTATTTTTAATTCATATTGAGTGTTGTATCCGTCCTAAAACTACTTTATTTTTTGCTTAAATTCTGTGCATCTACATACTGAAACAACGCAAATACAATATATTTGAGTTTAAATGATTATCCAAATTTGATTATTTCTACAACGAAGCTTATTTTTCACTTATGTAAAATGTAGACAGCAAAATATGTAGAATGAGTTGTATTAGAATTGCTGTATTTCTTTAACACAAAATAATTTAGCCCATGGAGTCTGCATGGCTGATATGAATGAAATATTAATTGATTTTATAAAGAGAATGACGATTTTTTTCGATGAAGTTATAAGCATAGAGTTTAATTACTTGTAGCTCCATGGTCTTAATTTTAAATAAAATAAATTATTATAGTATTGTGATGAATGAAATGAATGGGAGAAAGTTATGAATGAAATGCTGTTTTTATAAAGAGATCCAGGCGTGTTATTTTTTCTATGACGTCATTTGAATTAATTTCAGTTGTTTTCGAAGAAGTTTTCTAATATAATAAATTATCGTAGTATTATGATAGTTTTAAAAATATTACCGTGGAATGTATCGCATTTTAGAGATATTTAAACCAGGTAATTTATATTTCAATGCTGTCATTTGAATGAAGTTCATTTTTTGCAATGATGGTTTAAGTTTTCAAATATAATAAATTAATGTAGTATTGTGATAAGTTTTAAAATATTACCGAGGAATGTTTTGCATTTTAGACTTTTATAAATAAAATTGCATTGAAGTTGGAAAGTGTTTCATAATCAATGCTTTAAGCATGATTGAACTTTCTTGTTTATCTTACTTTATTTTCTAGTTTTCCATTCTAACTTTTTAAATTCTTCGCTAGAAGCGCTACAATCACTTTTACTCAATCAAGGATAGTCACTGTACTAACACCCATAAATCTTTTTTAACACTTTACAACATAGTTGAAAGTGTTTATGACTTTGTTCATTCTGTCTGTCTGTCTGTCTGTTAGCATGATAACTGCCGTAAAAATAGCTTTATCGAAATGAGATGTTAGTATGTTTTTCAGACGGTCTGTGGGACCTATGGGAATATAAATGAATAATATCACCCAATTAGTTTTTTATTGAATCCGGGTTTAAGAAATGAAATACATTGAACCCTATAGGACCTAATGCTTCAAACATTTTTTAAGCAAATTAAAAATTCACAAATTGCTTCCAAAAATTTTGGAAATATTTAAATTATCCCATAAAATATATAAAAAAAATTTCAGTTAAATATATAAGGTAGTTTTTTAAATAAAAATTATTTAATATAGGGAGAAAAACAAATTCAATTAAATGTTGACTCTCGTTATATACTCCAGAAAGAAAAACGAAATATATTATATAATAAATACCTTTCCAAGAGTTTAATTATATATATATATGAGAAAGGTTTCACATTTTAAAATAAATATGGTAGATTTTAAAATTTTAGATAAAATAAATTATTATAGTATTGTAATGCATGAAACGATTGGAAAAATGTTTATGAATGAAATGCTGCTTTTATATGGAGGCGATTTATATTTAGGTGACGTCATTTAAATAAAGTTCATTTGTTTTCGGGGTGAAGTTTTCAAATATAATAAATTATTGTAGTGTTATGATAATTTTAAAAATATTACCGAGGAATGTATTGCATTTTAGAGATGTTTAAACTAGGCAATTTATATTTCAATGCCGTCATTTGAATGAAGTTCATTTTCTTCGATGAAGTTTCCAAATATAATAAATTAATGTAGTATTGTGATAATTTTAAAAATATCACCGAGGAATGTATCGCATTTTAAGGATGTTTGTATAAAATTGCATTGAAGTTGGAATGTGTTTCATAATCAAGGCGTTATGCATGATTGATCTTTCTTGTTTACAAATTCTTTGGGTTGTTCAAGGAATTGATTGTGTGGCCACTTTAAAATGTAAAATTGAATGTAAATGAGTAAAAAATAGTTATTAATAAATTTAAAAATTCAGCCAACCCTCCTGTAACGCCGTACTCCCTGCTACCCACTTGCTTGCTTTCTTAAAAGGGTCCTTTAAGAGAAAGCCATTTAGGCCGCATTCATAGTGCCAGAAAAGATTAAAGCTACATGTCCAAATTGATCCTTGAACAGTAAAAAAAATCTGATGTAGGCAGTACATGACTTTCCCTGCAGACATTCCTATTCTCTTTACTTTTTAGTAATTCATTAAACTAAGTTTAATTGCATGAAATGACACTCAAAATTTTTTAATTACACTTTTAATTCAATTTTTGTTTTCATGGAGTAACTGGACATATTTTCAAAGGTTCTGTAGTAAAAATGCGAAAAAACTAAAATATCTCGAGAACGGCTAGCCCTAGTGTATTGGTGTTGATCTTATTCTTTTTGTGGTCAAAACTTAACGTAGAAAACAACCATTTAATTGATATATTTACGTATACAAAGTTTTTTATTTTAGACTTTTTACCGATTTTTTTTGGAGGGGGAGGGGGCATTTCGCAAAAAAGGCATGTTCTTCTTTTCAAATCGTTCCAAAATCTAATCAACAACAGGGAAACCCACAAGTGATTTATCTATAAAATTTTATGAAATTTGGTGGATTAGATTTTTATCTACAGTGGATAAAGGCAATTTTTCCTAAACTTTTCACAAAAAAGGCAAGTTTTTTTTTATCCCGAATCGTACCAAAATCTTATTAGCACCAGGGTCACTCACAACGGACTTACCTACCAAATTTTATGAAATACGATCCATTAGTTTTTGAGTTAGAATGGATACATACATTGCACAGACACACACACACACACATAGACGGACACACGCACACACACATATATACGGACACACACACACACACACACACATAGACAGACATACACACAAACGTTACGCTAAAATTTGTTCTTTTGTATTTTAGAGGTCCCAAAACGTGTAGATCCGTCGAAAACTCGAGTTGCGATAATTGTTTTCATTCCAATACTTTCCCTATATAATACCATGTATTGCAGGGAAAGTAAAATAACTACTAATTAAGGAGTTTCACATTTCCATTCGCATCAGAGAAAGATTTAAAGTAGCTGCTCAAAGTGGGGTGTGTGAGCATTGTTATTCAGCCGACACCAGCGAACTCTCGCAGACTCCTGAGGTGGTGTTGATCTTGTCCGCAGCAACAACGCTTCGCGCGACAAGATCTTCCAGGGAGTCTACAGGTATCTCCTACACCAATGTTTTCATGCGCCTCAATAAGGAGTAGTCCAGTGGATTAAGGTTCGAGGAGCGTGGAAGCCAAACCACAGGTCCACCGAGTCTAATACACCGGGGCGTGGCAGCCCAGTGGTTAGCGCGGGAATTGCACTTGACAGGCCCGGGCTCGATTCCTGCCACTGCCAAAACTGCCTCCGTGTTCACGCGGAGTACGATCACGTTAAACATGTGAGTCCATAAGTTCTTCCAAGAGGTTGGTGGTAGGGGAAGTAGGGTACGTTCCCTGTGGATGCATCCTCCACTGAGTACCGGTCTAAATTGGGTGGCACTTCCCAGCCGTTCAAATAGATACCTTATACCTTTCTGGTAGGTCGGACGGTCCGGGTCGAAGAAGAGTCCAACCCACCGTCCGGGACTGTCACATTTCCAAAGTATCGCCAGGATCCTGCGAGAGGATCCCACAGTCTCTCATTCGCCGGTGTCGGTTGTGCAACGACGCCCTCGGACGCCACTTTAAGCAGTTACTTTGTGTCTTTCTCCGACGGGAATGGAAATGTAAAACTTCTAATTAGTTAAGTCTGTATTTTCACCCTTGAAGGATCACAGCAGATATGTAACTTCACTATTTTCTCGTAGTATGGATGGAATGTGGCCATAGGTTCTATTGCCCTAGGTTCCACAGCTTACATCGTTTGTCTTGATATGTATTACATCGCATGTTTTGTTAAAATGTCTTATGATCACCCTGTATATCGCATTTGCAACTTCTATCAAATTAGCAAAGACTCTAGAGTGGATAAAGAGAGTGGGTAAAATCATTCCGGATGCTTTCACTCCACGTAGTCTTGCAACAGTTCTATTCTTCAATTCATTTATTTGTTTAATCTGTTCAAAACTAATCTTTTTTTTTTAATTTTTTTGTCAAAAGCCAAAAATGTTGAAATAAGTAAGTTATAAAATCCGTGTAACATTCATTATTCTTATTTTTAACACTTTGCAACATATTTGAAAAGTGCTTATGACTTTGTTCATTTATTCTGTCTGTCTGTCTGTTTGTCTGTCTGTTCGTTAGCAGGATAACTGCCAATGACTTAAAGCTGAATAAAATGACTTTATCAAAATGAAATGCTAGTACGTTATTCAGATGGTCTGTGGGATCTATAGGAATATAAATGAATAATATCACTCAATTAGTTTTTGATTGAACCCCTGTTGAAAAAATGAAATACATCCCTATGGGACCCTATATGACCTCAATTAGGTCCCTATGGGACCTAATTTTTCAAACATTTTTTAAGCGAATTTAAAATTTGCAAATTGCTTTGAAAATTTCAGGAAATATTCAAATTATACCATATATTAAAAAAAATTTCAGCAAAATATATTCAGTAGTTTTTAAATAAAAATTAAAATATTAATTACACCCTTTATATGAAGAGATCACGTGACCCACTTCAAAATAAAATATGGCATCCATCTTGTATCAAAATCGTGATTTTTAAAGTTATTTTTAATTCATATTTAGTGTTGTATCCGTCCTAAAACCGCTTTATTTTTACTTCAATTCCCTGCATCAACATACTGAAACAACGCAATTACAATATATTTGAGTTTAAATGATTATCAAACTTTGATTATTTCTACAACGAAACCTAATTTTCACTTATGGAAAATGTAAACACCGAAAGATGTAGAATGATTTGTATTAGAATTGCTGCATTTCTTTAACGCAAAATTATTTAGCTTATGGAGTCTGCAATATAGCTGATAAGAATGAAACATTCATTGATTTTAAACAGAGAAACCGAAGAGTTTTTCGATGAAGTTTTAAGCAAAGAGTTAAACTACTTGTACTTCCATGGTTTTAAGTTTTTAAATCACAAATAAATTATTATAGTATTATTATGAATGAAAGGATTGGAAAAATGTCAGTGAATAAAATGCTGCTTTATATAGAAGCATTTATATTTCAATAACGTCATTTGAACAAAGTTCATTTGTTTTCGATGAAGTTTTCAAATATAATAAATTATTGTAGTGTTATGATAATTTTAAAAATATTACAGTGGAATGTACCGCATTTTAGAGATGTTTAAACCAGACGATTCATATATCGATGACGTCATTTGAGTAAAATTCATTTGTTTTCGGTGAAATTTTCAAATATAATAAATTATTGTAATGTTGTGATAATTTTAAAAATATTATCGAGGAATGTATCGCATTTCAGAGATGCTTAAATAAAATTGAATTGAAGTTGCAAAGTGTTTCATAATCAATGCTTTATGCATGATTGATATTTCTTCTTTAAATTTGCAGCTTTATCGAACAATATTTCCTGTGTTTATGATGCTCTTAAAACAGATCATAGTGCTTGCATCATTACTCCGTACAGGACAAAGAGAATTGTCCTAAAAACGTTCGTACGGTTGCTACTAGAGAAAGGATATGATCACGCATCTATTGAACAATGTGGGTAGGTATAAGATATATATATTACTTATCTAACGTATTTTTGTCTTTCCAAACCTTCCCCCAAACCTTCCAGTGGCCTAGAAGGCTGAATCTTTGTACATTTATTGTATCGACCACGAGGAAGAGACCTCCAATTAAGTTGAATTTTTTACTTTCCCTACAATACATGGTAATGTATAGGGAAAGTATTAGAATCATGCCGAAAAACGCAACTCGAGTTTTCGACGGACCTACACGTTTCGAGACATCTGGGATACGACAAATCTACTTTAGCATGACGTCTGTGTGTGTGTCTGCCTGTGTGTCTGTCTGTGTGTATGTCTGTGTATGTCTGTGTGTATGTCTGTGTGTCTGTCTGTGTGTCTGTGCAATGTATGTATCCACTCTAACTCAAAACAAACTAATGGACCGAATTTCATGAAATTTAGTAGGTAAGTCACTTGGATGTGACCCTGGTGCTGATTAGTTTTTGGTACCATTCGTAAAAACAGAACCCGTCTTTTTTTGCGAAATGGCCCCGTACAAATTTCATTTATCCGCTCTAGCTAAAATACTAATTGACCAAATTTTACAAAGATTGGTAGATAAGCTACTCGTTAGATACTCCGGTGCTGATTAGAATTTTATACGATTCGGAAAAGAGGAACCCGCCTTTTTTTACAAAATAGACCCCCAAAATCACTAAAATCTAAATAAAAAAAACACAACGTATGAAGAAATATATCAATTAAATTTTTGTTTCATACGCAATTTTTGACGAGGAAAATAATATAACACACTCAATTATACTTTAGGACTAACTATTCTCAAGATATCCCAGATTTCTTGCATTTTTGTTACGCCGTTATCGGAAAAATGTCCAATCACCAATTAAAAACAAAAATTGAATTAAAAATGGAAATTTAGTGTTACTTTATGCAATTAAACTCAATCCAATGAATTATTAAAGAAATAAAGAAAAAATGAATTTAAGTCTGCAGGGAAAGTCATGTGCTGTCCACATCAGATTTTTTATTTTTGTCATCTAGAACCGAATTATTTATTTTTCTCAGAAAGACTATATAGATATTTTTTTTCTTTCGGCCCTGACGGAAGGACCAGACCGCCGAATCAATCAAATACCTTACGCAGAAGGTGTAATGTATTTGTTTGATTGTGCAGGACAGTGCCACTCTATTTAGACTTGAAGTCAGTGGTGGTGATATTCACAGGTATTGTGTCCTTCTTGCCCTACCATAAACCTCTTAGAAGGACTTTTGGAACTCCATATTTAACGTGCCCCTACTCTCCGTGAACACATGGATATAGTGTTCGACTGAGCCGAGAATCGAACTCGTATCCTCCAAGTCAATCACAGAGCTATAACTACTAGGATGGCCCACCCCCTAGACAAACCATTCAAAAATCCCTGGATGTGCTAGAAGTCTGGATATTTCAAAACTTATAGTATCTACTACGAAACTTAGCCTCACAGAGCCGAAATTTTTATTATCGTTTCGCAGGGGATAGAAATTGTATTTTTAATGCTTTTTATGACCTTCTATGACACCCTGGTGATCCAAACGGCTGAACCTTTGCATATCGAATACATGATTAAACCTCTAGTAGAGCCATTTTATGATTAAAATACTATTAAAAATTCGATTAAAACATTTAATAATTGAAACATTATTTATAAAAATATTTCATTTTTAAAACATAATTAGCACATTAATTATTCAAACATTAATTTTTAACACTTTACAACAAAGTTGAAAAGTGTTTATGACTTTGTTCATTCTGTCTGTCTGTCTGTCTGTCTGTCTGTCTGTCCGTTAGCACGATAACTGCCGTAAAAATGACTTAATCAAAATGAAATTTTAGCATGTTGTTCAGACGGTCTGTAGGACCTATGGGAATATAAATAAATAATATCACCCAATTAGTTTTGGATTGAACTCGGGTTGAAAAAATGAAATACATTGAACCCTATGGGACCTAATTTTTCAAACATTTTTAAGCGGATTTAAAATTCACAAATTGCTTCGAAAATTTTAGGTAATATTCAAATTATTCCATAAAATATATAAAAAAAAATTCAGCAAAATATATTCAGTAGTTTTTTAAATAAAAATTAAAATAATAATTACATCTCTCATATGAAGCGATCACACTGACCATGATATGAAACGATCACGTGACCCACTTCAAAATAGAATACGGCATCCATCTTGTCTCAAAATCGTCATTTTTAAAGTTCTTTTTAATTCATATTGAGTGTTGTATTCGTCGTAAAACCTCTTTATTTTCGCTTAAATTCTGTGCATCTACATACTGAAAAAACGCAATGACAATACATTTGAGTTTAAATGAGCATCCAACTTTGATTATTTCTCTAACGGAGCCTATTTTTCACTTATGTGAAATGTAAACAGCAAAATATGTACGATGAGTTGTATTAGAATTGCTGTATTTTTTTAACGCAAAAGGATTTAGATCATGGAGTCTGCATAGCTGATATGAATGAAATATTCATTGATTTTATACAGAGAAGGACGATTTTTTTCGAAGACGTTTTAAGCATAGAGTTTAATTACTTGTAGTTCCATGGTCATAATTTTTAAATAAAATAAATTATTATAGTATTGTGATGAATGAAATGAATGGGAAAATGTTATGAATGAAATGCTGTTTTTATAGAGAGATCCAGGCGTGTTATTTTTTCTATGACGTCATTTGAATGAATTTCAGTTGTTTTCGATGAAGTTCTCAAATATAATAAATTATCGTAGTATTATGATAGTTTTAAAAATATTACCGAGGAATGCATTGCATTTTAGAGATGTTTAAACCAGGCAATTTGTATTTTAATGCCGTCATTTGAATGAAGTTCATTTTTTCCGATGAAGGTTTAAGTTTTCAAATATAATAAATTAATGTAGTATTGTGATAAGTTTTTAAATATTACTTAGGAATGTATTGCATTTTAGAGATGTTTAAATAAAATTGCATTGGAGTTGGAAAGTGTTTCATAATCAATGCTTTTATCATGATTGATCTTTCTTGTTAAAATATTAAAGAAATTAATTATTAAAACATTCTAATTAAAACATTATTATCGAACATGCTACCGAATTTCTACCAGAACCAAATTTCGATTAAAACATCATTAACAATTCGATTAAAATATGTAATCATTAAAACATTATTGAAATATTAATTATTACAACATTAATTATGAAAACATAATTAACGCATTAATTAATAAAACATTAATCATTAAAACATATCGATTAAAATATTATTATCGAAAATGCGTCTGATTCTCTAACAGAGTCGATTTTCGATTACAACTGCATGTGCCGCTATGCGTCATACAATATTGGAAATCGGATGTGAGCAACACATGACTTTCCCTGCAGACTTAAATTCATTTTTGACAGTTTATAACATAGTATTTATGAATTTGTTCATTCTGTCTGTCTGTCTCTGTCTGTTCGTTAGCACAAAAACTGTCGTAAAAATGACTTTATCAAAATGATATTTTAGTATGTTGTTCATACAGTCTGTGGGACCTATGGGAATATACATGAATAATAACACCCAATTAGTTTTGAACGGAACCCAGGTTGAAAAAACGAAATACATTGAACCCTATGGGGCTTAATTTTTCAAACATTTTTTAAGCGAATTTAAAATTCACAAATTGCTTCGAAAGTTTTAGGAAATATTCAAATTATCCCATAAAAAATATGAAAAAAATTTCAGCAAAATATATTCAGTAGTGTTTTAAATAAAAATTTAAATAATAATTATACCCATATTATATAAAGAGATCACATGACCCACATCAAAATAAAATATGGCATCCATCCTGTGCAAAATCGTGTTTTATATAGTTATTTTTAATTTATATTTAATGTTGTAACCATCCCAAAACCGCTTTATTTTTGCTTAATTTCTGTGCATTTATATTTAGAAACAACGCTATTACAACATATTGGAGTTTAAGTGATCAATGGCATCCACCTTTTGTCAAAATCGTGATTTTTATGTTCTTTTTAATTTATATTTAGTGTGGTATCTGTCCTAAAACCACTTTATTTTTGCTTAAATTCTGTGCATCTACTTACTGAAACAACGCATTTACAATATATTTGGGTTTAAATGATCATCAAACTTTTATTATTTCTATAACGAAGCCTAATTTTTACTTAAGGAGAATGTAAACGCCAAAAGACGTAAGATGAGTTGTATAATAAATGCTGCATTTTTACAGCAAAATTATTTAGCCTTAGAGTGTGCAATATAGCTGATATGAATGAAAAATTCATTGGTTTTACATAGAGAAGCAGACGATTTTTCGATGACGTTTAAAGGAGTTAAATTACTTGTACATCCATGCTTTTAAGTTTTTAAATAAAATAAATTATTATAGTAATGTGATGAATGATTGCATTGGAAATATGTTAGAGTGGATACATACATTACACAGACATACAGGCAGACACAAACACAGACGTCATGATAAAAATGGTTTTTTCGTATTCTAGAGGTCTCGAAACGTGGATATACATCGAAAACTCGAGGTGCGATTTTAGGCATGATTCCAATACTTTACATTACCATGTATTGCAGGGAAAGTAATAATGGAAATTTATTTTTTCAGAGTGTCAGTTTTCTTGATTCTGTCGAGGTTAAATACTAGTGTTATAATAAATTCTTCTTTCAGCGGTTCCAAAACTTTTTCATGTTTTGATTTTCATAGAATACATCTGTCTATATTAAAATAAAGTTGCTGAAGCTGACGCTGTTTGACACATTTCACGTTTCTCGAGATTCTTTGTTTTGTACCGCAAAAAATGTTGCATACCTGCATAAAAACATGAAATTTGATACAGTTTTAGAAAAAGCTTTGAGAAATAAGCCGGTCTCAGATATTTATTGTAGTTTAAGAAATATGTAATATCAAAATCAAAGACAAAATATTTGAGCTGCGAACTCGCATCCTGCATAGACTAACAATAGCAAGACCACGAATTTTTGAAAGGCCTCCATGGACGAATTTTTGCAGGCCGGAGCCTTTTTTCTAATTTCGATATAGATTTTGAGATTTTTTACTTTTTATGCATTGCTGAAGTGGATTTTTTTTTGTATCAGCACGACGTCTAGCGATTTCTCTGTCTCGTACCGTGCAGCGTAATGTTCGGCTGTCAAATGGAAAGTGAGTCGCCGCAAAATGGCTCGGCCAGCTTTTATGCACAAGCCACACGGACCGTCAAGAGAACTTCCAAATCAAATCTGACGGCCAAAAGTATTCCCACGCATCACACTTAGTGGCTCTCAGTGGAATTTCCCGCCGAGACGCGCCTTCAACCGTCACCTTCTAGCGTAAAACATATTAATCGAAGACAGACGATAATCCACCATCCAAATTGCACCAGCCAAAATGGTGACCTCGAATTCAACGGAAGAAAAGGAACTTCGAATGCTTGCACGTTAGTGAGAATACCTTTTAAAAAATGGATTCAGATTGTGGTTTAAAGAGTTAATATGTTTCTAAAATATATCAATTACAGAAATGAATTACAAGAGAGGGTTTCAACCAGAATTAAATAAGTTAAATGGATTTAGGTAAATTAGATGACCAGAAATACATTATACGAGTTTATACACTTTACACAAAAGTAATGCGAGTTCGAATCTCGTTAATCGGCGGCATTAAAGAGGCGGGGCATGGTAGAAGGGCGGGGCCTAAAGTAGCATTGCCGGACGGAATTTTTGAAGTTTGGAGATGCAGATGGATAAAATAATAGAACTTTTGCCAAATTACATACACATTTGGGATATAAAAGATTCAAATTATACTAAAAGCACACTAAAGAATGGTTTCTGAAATGAAATCAGCGCCATTTGAGAGAAGGAGCCTTTTAAGGAGGACGGGTCTAAAGTATGATTGACGGACAGAATTTCCGAAGTAGGGTAAAAAAAATTGCCTTGTGTAATAACACCATCACTCTCATTACTGAAAATGTCATCAATAATTGAAATTATTTTTGTATATTGTCTACGTATTTATATGCATAATGTCCTTGTATGTCTATGTATATTGTCTTTATGTATTTGTGTATTGCTTTTCTATGTTTTTCTTGGCCTCCCTTGAACCTGTTCTACACCCTGTGGTTGAGCTGGGCGATCTGGGTAATAAAAAAAATGTACATAGCTTATATAAACTCCTTACATTTTAGAAATAGCCTCTGGATCCATGCATGCCAAGCAGTGACTGTTGGTGATAGATGTGGATTAGCCGTGAAGGACGTGATGCTTGGTCTTTGGCGCAAGGTGGAGAGCCTGACAAGTACTTGCAGAGAAGGCATACTCGACAACCTTCCAAAGTTAGTCCAAGCTCTTCAGTATGAAACCTCAAAAGAAACTGTAGAGAATGCTGTGTGGAGGAAGAGGTCTGTCCGCGAGGCGAAAGGCCCATTCGCAGACTTTTTCAGCTTCTTGTACAAGGTGGCGTAAATCATGCGCAAACTCGTATGTAATTAATAATGTGATTTGTGTTGTTATTAAAAAGTATTATAAGGTGAAACCTGTAAGCGACCACTTCTATTCAGACTTCTATTCTTCCGTTATATCTATTTCAAACACACCTACGTAAATTGTAATTTAATTTGTGCAAGAAGAAGAACAACCTATTATTCGTATATCTCTAATTTAATTGAGTACAAGTCCATTTAAAGGGAATATCCAATTAATAGAATACCCCCAGATAATACTGAATATCCAATTAATAGAATATCCCAGTTAATAGTAAATACCCAATTAATGGATTACCCTAGTTAATAATGGGTACCCAATTAATAGAATACCCTAGTTAATAATGAATACCCAATTAATAGCATACCCTAGTTAATAGTGAATACCCAATTAATAGAATACCCCCAGATAATACTGAATACCCAATAAATAGAATATCCCAGTTAATAGTAAATACCCAATTAATGGAATACCCTAGTTAATAATGAATACCCAATTAATAGAATACCCTAGTTAATAATGAATACCCAATTAATAGCATACCCCAGTTAATAGTGAATACCCAATTAATAGAAAACCCCCAGATAATACTGAATACCCAATAAATAGAATATCCCAGTTAGTAAATACCCAATTAATGGAATACCCTAGTTAATAATGAATACCCAATTAATAGAATACCCTAGTTAATAATGAATACCCAATTAATAGCATACCCCAGTTAATAGTGAATGCCCAATTAATAGAATACCCCCAGATAATACTGAATACCCAATAAAAAGAATATCCCAGTTAATAGTAAATACCCAATTAATGGAATACCCTAGTTAATAATGAATACCCAATTAATTGAATACCATAGTTAATAATGAATACCCAATTAATAGAATACCATAGTTAATAATGAATACCCAATTAATATAATACGCTAGTTAATAATGAATACCCAATTAATAGAATATCCTAGTTAATAATGAATACCCAATTAATAGAATGCCCCAGTTAATAGTTAATACCCAAATAAAGATTGCTGATGGTTCCAACAAATGAAAACTTTGGTGGAAAATTTTGTACACATTTTGATTTACGGAATTTCTTATGACTCCCAATAAAAACTTTCTAGTTATTGTTTTCTACCAAAAGATTTCTAAATAGACAATGCGTACTCAATACATGCATTTATTATTTAATTATTCTTTCTACACCTTATATAGAAACACTTTCATTTTCTGATTACTTGAAACTCCTTCAAGATTGTCTCAGAACGTGCATTTTTGTCAAAATCTCGAATTCGATAATTTTCAAAAAAGGTCAGTTCTACTGTAACGGGCGTAACAATCAACGCAAGATTTATAGCTTTTTTATACCATGAAACATTTACTAAAAATAACAAAGTAGAACGTTATGCTTTAAAATATTTATTACCTATAGCTATCACATAGCAACTTTAAAAAAAATGTCTTGCTATGAATATACCTGTATGATTTCTTTTTAAAATCAAGATATAATGGCTAATTCAGTACAAAGTGAAATACTATCAAAATGTTAAAGCTAGAAAGGTGTTTTGGGCTTATGAACAATACTAAATAAGTGATAGATTAAATGCATACCTATTTATATTTTATTTATCAACCATTATTTCAAAAATTACAATATATTTTGTAACTGACGTAACATGCTTCTCTAACTGATGTAACAGTATCAAATTCTTTTGATGTCAGTTATATTTGAAGTGCATTTTTATTCCTCGATATTGTTATATAAAATCTAAATTTTTTTACTAATACACAAGGACAGTCCAAGAATTTAAAATCCTCTGAAAATAGGCAATAATCTGAATATGTATTTTGGGGCAAAAATGAGACTTATGCGGAATTGACCATAAGCAAATCTTTCTCTATTGTCTATATCATAGTAAAAACAAATGAAAATAATTATTTTCTGTGTAAAAATGACTTTGAATTGTGTAAATAAATGTTCTATAAAATCAAGAAATCAATGTTTTATTCTAATGTTGAAAGTAACAAAAGAACGATAAATAATTATCTACGTTATATGTATAAAATAAAACTTTTATTAAAGGACACTCATGAGGAATGAAAAATGTCAGCTAAAATGAGTTTCATTGTATTATAATATGTATTCTGAAAAATAGACTTGTCAAATAAAGTAAAACATGTTTTTATGAATTTACATGAATAATTATTTTTCAAATAAATCAACAATTATAATCATGTTTTATTTCAATTTTTGCTTCATGGACAATGGTATTCAGCAATAACCTGTTTAAAATATTGTTTTTCTTGATGTCCCATGAGTAGTTGCAATGTGCAGTTTTCATTTAATGTGTTTTCATTTTATTGTTATCAATTACTTCATACTGTGTCCCATCTTGAGAAATGTCATGCTGTTGATATATCAATAAATATGTTAAATAAAGCTACATAACATATATTAATTTGGTAATAGGATTTTTGGTCTGTGATACAACGTCAAAGAGAACTGTGAAACTTAGAGTCAATTGATGTAGATGAGACTGGGTAAAGTTGATGTAATTCCAATCTACAAAGATAATTTTTAGATACAATGCAAGTAATGAACAAGTTTTACAAATAAAAAAAGCGAAGAAAAAAATCACGGCGCTGTTTTCATCTCTGTATAACATTCAACATTTAAATCAAATTTGGTTTGAATATTTCAGCAGTTTTTGTTTTCTGTTTTCTTTTCTGTTTGCTTGTTTGTTTGTTTTTACCAGAGCAGCGGAAATTTGATTTTGTTCAGACAGACAGATGTACGAATAGAATGCTCAAGAGTGATTTTCGTAATCAAAAATGTCTAAATACTTATTTTGGCCAATAAATGGTAACAGAACAATATGAAAACAATAAGATTATATCCAGCCGTAATTTTTTCTTCTTCAAAAATAAACACTGTTTTCAGTTTTGTCTTCCATTTAACATCAAAACCAAATTTGATTAGAATCGGTTCAATAGTTTTTCAGGAAAAATGGTGCATTGTGCAGACAGACAGACCGACCGACAAGTAAATAAATATAATAATAAAAAATAGACTTCCGTAATCAAGATACGGGAGAATGGATAAATATTCAATTTAACACATAAGTTCTTACAAAGAGAACAGGAAACTGTCCTTAGTGAGAGAAGTAAAAAATTATCCATCAGTAATTTTTTTATTATTCATACATAAATATTTGTACATTTTTATTTATAATTATTTGTTTGTTTAAACCAGATAGTCTGACCTACCAGAAGGTGTATGGTAACTGTTTGGACGGCTGGAGTATTACACACTTTAGACCGGCCGGCCGTCCAAATAGTTGCTCCTAGTCCTTTGGACGAGTCGGACGGTCTGGGTCTTCAACACTTTAGACCGGATCCCCGTGGTTTGCGCGCTAGATTTGCACGCTGCCACAAATTCCACCGTGTTCATGCGGAGTACGATCACGTTAAACATGTGGGTCCGTAAGTCCTTCCGAGAGGTTGGTGGTAGGGGAAGGAGGGTACGGTCCCTGTGGATGCCTCCCCCACTGGGTTCCGGTCTAAATTGGGTGGCACTTCCCGGCCGTCCATACAGTTACCTTACACCTTTCTGGTAGGTCGGACGGTCTGGGTCTCAACAACAACAACACTTTAGACCGGGGGGGCGCGGTAGCCCATTGGTTAGCGCGCTGGAGTTGCACTCGGTAGGCCCGGGTTCGATTCCAGCCACTGCCAAAACTGCCGCCGTGTTCATGCGGAGTACGATCACGTTAAACATGTGGGTCCGAAAGTCCTTCCGAGAGGTTGGTGGTAGGGGAAGGAGGGTACGATCCCTGTGGATGCCTCCCCCACTGGGTTCCGGTCTAAATTGGGTGGCACTTCCCGACCGTCCAAACAGTTACCTTACTCCTTTCTGGTAGGTCGGACGGTCTGGGTTTCAACAGCAACATTTTAGACCGGAACTCAGTGGGGGCGGCATCCACTGGGACGTAACATCTTTCCCCTACCACCATCCTTTCGGACAGGCATACGGACCCACACAGTTAACTTGCTCGTACTCCGCGCGAACACGGGGATAGTTTGGGCAGATCTCGAAATCGAACTCAGGACGTCCGATTACGATCCCCGCGAACTATCCACAGGGCTGTTTCACCCCTACGGCGCGATAATTGAGGTATTCACATGTCTTCTAGTGACATCATACTCGAGATCTCTGATATCTCGAATACCCTACTATTGGTTTAGTATTCTTGTATATTTTAGTATTCACCAAAAGTATTCACACATCTCTAATTATTCCTATTGAAAATGATGTTACTATGATATGTTTTCATTGTTACTAATCCAACTTATCTGGTACGAACCGAACAAGCTTATGAGATAGAATTCTCAGATTTAAGGAGAAAGATTTCAGCTTATGTTGATCTAAAGAACCCAGACACACCATGGTACAAGTCTGACTTTGCCTAATACCAAATAATTTAGACCGGAACCCAATGGGGGGGAGGGGGTATCATCTCTTATCTGTTCTGACCGAACTCTAAAAATAATTATTTTTATATTGTTCTTTTACATATATAGAAATCGCTATTCAGCTTTTATATAATACCAGTAAAGTTTGCACACTTCATGCGCTACGCCCGTCTAAGTACAACACGGCCATGATGGGAAACAGGTACAGGCGGACATCAATTCACACTGACCTTCCGATCCTATAATAATATACACAGACACACGCGAGCCACCAGCTCACATTCAAAGTATTATTTCTTAAACGGTTCCCTTTCAAAACATGCATACTATAGATTTATAATTTAGATTATAATTATAAAATTTAATGTTGCGTGAAATACAATTTAATTGTGTACGAAATACTATTACATGTTATTATCCGGGAAAAATCCTTAAAAATTAAAACAATCTGATGTGGGCAGTACATGACCTTCCCTGCAGACCCATATTCACATTCACTTTATTTCTTCCATAATTTGTTAAATTGTGTTTAATTTCACTAAATAACACAAATTATTATTTCGAATTACACTGAATTTGCACTTTTAATCCAATTTTCTTTCTCATTTGGTGACTGGACTTATTTTCAAAGGTGGGGTATTGAAAATGAGAAAAAAATAATATCTCGGTAATGGCTAGTGCTATTGTAATGGGGTGGGTCTTATTCTTTTCAACGTCAAAAATTACGTATGAAACATGCTTTTAATATGTGAGCATACGTAGTTTTTTATTTTACATTTTGACGATTTTTGCGGGCCATTTCGCAAAAAAAAGCAGATTATTTTTTCCGAATCGTACCAAAATCTAATCAGTATCAACGTAATCTACAAGTGACTTATCTACCAAAGTGTGTAAAATTGGATTTATTAGTTTTTCATCTAGAGTGGATAAAGCAATTTTTGAAGGCCATTTTGCTAAGAAAGGCAAGTTCATTTGCTCCGAATCATACCAAAATCTAATCAGCACCAGGGTCACCCACATGGGACTTACCTACCAAATTTTGTGAAATTCGGTCAATTAGTTGTTTAGTTTGAATGGATACATACATTGCGCAGACAGACACACACACACAGACGTCACTTTAAAAATAGCGTTTTCGTATTCTAAAGGTCCAAAAACGTGTAGATCCATCGAAAACTCGAGTTGCGATTTTCGGTATGATTGCAATACTTTCCTTATAAATTACCATGCATTGCAGGGAAAGTAACATCACTTGCTAGGAGAGCTAATTCTACAAATTTTCGAAAAAATTTAAAATATTAAAATAATAAAATAATTTTATATATTCATGACCAGGGTCACCCACATGAGACTTACCTACCAAATTTTGTGAAATTCGGTCAATTAGTTGCTTAGTTTTAATGGATACTTACATTGCACAGACAGACACACAGACACACACACACAGAAGTCACTCTAAAAAAAGCTTTCTCGTATTCTTGAGATCCAAAAACGTGTAAACCCGTCGAAAACTCGAGTTGCGATTTTCGGTATGATTGCAATACTTTCCTTATACATTGCAATGCATTGCAGGGAAAGTAACATCACTTGCTAGGAGAGCTACTACTTCAAATTTTCGAAAAAATTCAAAATATTAAAATAATAAAATAATTTTTATATATTCATGACCAGGGTCACCCACATGAGACTTACCTACCAAATTTTGTGAAATTCGGTCAATTAGTTGCTTAGTTTTAATGGATACTTACATTGCACAGACAGACACACAGACACACACACACAGAAGTCACTCTAAAAAAAGCTTTCTCGTATTCTTGAGATCCAAAAACGTGTAGATCCGTCGAAAACTCGAGTTGCAATTTTCGGCATGATTGCAATACTTTCCTTATACATTACAATACATTGCAGAGAAAGTAAGATCACTTGCTAGGAGAGCTACTTCTTCAAATTTTAGAAAAAATTCAAAATATTAAAATAATAAAATAATTTTTATATATTCATGACCTGAACCCTATTTCAGACAAAAAAAAATATTTACATTATTATCTATTAGGTTCTTTGGTTCGTTAGTCCAAAGTATTTACATTTTTCTTAGTGCTCCATAATTTTTCGCCAAACACACCCCAATCAGATGTTATTCACTTCAAAAAGTAAAACCACTTAATCGTTCCAAGACTTTTGAATGTTACAGGATTTGGTGTGCAAATTTCCAGCTGATCATCGTTTGCATAAAATTTCTAACTAATAGGATGGGCATATTCGGAACAATGAAGTTTTTCGATATTACAGCAACTATATTTATAATACGAAGAACACTGTTAAAAATTCAATTTTATATCTTTAAATTAAAAAGCATTTAAAAGTTTAAATAATTTTCTTTCTATTCATACACTGTAGAAGATTTGCACGCATGTTATTGAAATTTGCTGAAATGTTACTATATATATATATATATATATATATATATATATATATATATATATATATATATATATATATATATATATATATATATATATATATATATATATACAAAAATAGCGCGTCAGCAAACGATAATTAGCTGAAAATTTCAGGCATAAAGCTGAAATTTTCATGAAAGCCTGTAATTGCGGCTATTCCAATAGTTTGCCGAAATGATCAACGAAATAAAACTGAGCAAAGGTTGCAAAATGCTTTACAGTGTAGTACTATGTAGTACTATGTACTATGTAGTACTATGTAGTACTATGTACTATGTAGTACTATGTAGTGCAGTGTAGTACTATGGAAAACCTGAATAACGCTTCGAAGACAAATTTAGAAAAATCTGAAGTAGGAAGCACAAGATTTGCGCTATATAATGTAATGAATTTATTTCTTTCTGAAAAAATATAATTATATCATGAGGTGTCCGGCGTAATGTTTTAAATGTTAAATGGTATATTGGGCGCTCTTCCGGATGACAACAAGTACCTAATTCAATTATTCTGGTGAGTGAAATTTTTATTAAGGGTATTCACGCATTAAAATATTGTGAGTGAAGAATTAAGGATATAAGCTGACCAAGATCGCATATAAGTGGTTAATTGTTGTGCTGTATTTAACAGCCGGATTTTCCCTACTAGGCCATTCATTAACCTGGAATGATAGCCCATTCCCCTTGAGCTAGAATGAGCGTCAATTCCTCTTCAGCTGGAATGAGCGTCCATTCCTCTTGAGCTGGAATCAGCGCCCATTATTCTTGAGCTGGAATAAGCGCCCACACCTCTTGAGTTGGAATGAGCACCCATCCCTCTTGAGGTGGAAGATTGAGACGAATGGGCATCGTCTTAAGCTGGAATGAGTGCGAATTCCTCTTGAGCTGGAATGAGTGCGAATTCCTCTCGAGCTGAAATGAGCGCCCATTCCTCGTGAGCTGGAATGAGCGCCTATTCCTCTTAAGCTGGAATGTACGCCCATTCCTCTCAAGTTGGAATAAGCGCCCATTCCTCTTGAGCTGGAATCAGCGACCATTAATCTTGAGCTGGAATAAGCGCCCACACCTCTTGAGTTAGAATGAGCACCCATCCCTCTTGAGATGGAAGGTTAAGACGAATGGGCATCGTCTTAAGCTGGAATGAGTGCGAATTCCTCTTGAGCTGGAATGGGTGCGAATTCCTCTTGAGCTGGAATGAATGCCAATTCCTCTGGAGCTGGAATAAGCGCCCATTCATCTCGAGCTGGAAAGGGCACCCATTCCTCTCAAGCTGGAATGAGCGTCCATTCCTCTTGAGCTGGAATGAGTGCGAATTCCTCTCGAGCTGAAATGATCGCCCATTCCTCGTGAGTTGGAATGAGCGTCTATTCCTCTTAAGCTGGAATGTACGCCCATTCCTCTCAAGTTGGAATAAGTGCCCATTCCTTTCGAGCTGGAATGAGCGCCCATTCCCATTCCCCTTGAACTGGAATTTGATGGCATTCCTTATGAGCTGGAATGAGCGTCCAGTCGTCTTGAGCTGGAATGAGTGGGAGTTCTTCTTGAACTGGAATGAGCGCCTATTCCTCTTAATCTGAAATGAGTGCGAATTCCTCTGGAACTGGAATAAACGCCCATTTCTCTCGAGCTGGAATGAACACATATTCTTCTCCAGCTAGAATGAGCGCCCATTACTCTTGAGCTGGAATGTGCACCCATTCCTCTTGAGCTGAAATGAGCGCCCATTCCTCTTGAGCTAAAATGAGCGCCTATTCCTCTTGAGCTGGAATGAGCGTCCATTCCTCTTTTGAACTTCTGGTTTGTTGGTTTTCTTACACTAGCGAAAGGGATCCAGCGTATCTTCAAACAACTGTTTGCTGAATCACTGTGATTAGTGCTTATATATGTTGTTCAAGTTTTCCTTATCTTTCGCATAAAGTGTATTTTGCTTATTAATTGAGAATCAACTGATTTTCGAGAAGATGGTATAAAGAAAGCTGGAGCAACTTTATTTATTTTTTGTTTTGCACAATACTTAAATAGGTTTATCTTTATCTAAAGCCTTGTGTTGAACCCATGATATTTAGTCAAATCCTGTCAAATAAAAAAAAAACTAGGAAAGGGAAATTCGGCGGAAATAGTTACTTGCTAACACTAATTATTTCCTGGGTAATTATTTGGTATCCGTAATACATTTTTTATATTCAAGTAATAACCAAACCGATAAATCATTCCCACTTGGGCATTTAAAGATTACAGACCGTACATTTAGAGCTGCGACTTATTAACACTATGTGGATTTTTGCTGCAGTCATTTTGATCTCCATAGGAGGTAAATATGTTTTTAAATTACACTCGCGAAATCACAAGAATCCGTCACAAAGGATATGTTCCCAAATATAAGAAATACACTCCCATTGCAGACAGCAGTATCCATGGACCGGTTTCAAGCTTAGTATGAACTCGTCAGCATGAAATAACTGTGAGTTGTAATGACAGTAAGAATCCTTGTTATTTACCGATTTTGCAGATTTACTAATTTGCGAACTTCAATGAGAACTGGCAATTTCAGTCCTTCCAAATAGCCGGCATGAAATTCGCATACAATTTTGATCGGGCTACATAAACCTGCAAAAGGCCAAGTTCAGTATCCATAAACCGGTTTCGCGCATAGTATATGCTCGTCAGCATGGAATAACAGTTAACTGCAATGACAGCAATAATTCTTGCTATTTGCTGATTATATGAACTTTAAATTGAAAATTCGTTGTACTCAAATTTTGTATGCGAGCTAAATTTTTCTTGCTATTTGCTGATTATATGAACTATATTTAGCGAACTTCAACTGGAAGTGACAATTTCAATCCATCCCCATAGCCGGCATTATTATTATTATTATTTTTATCACTATTATTATTATTATGTCGATCCCTGGGGCCGACCCAGTGGGTTTGCGACTATAACTACCTAAATCGGTTGATACTACAGAAGATGATGAACGAGCAGCGAGGACAACGATAGCTGTAAAAGGGAATATTTATAATTATATTAACAATTAAAGATCAAAATTTACTTTGTTGTTTCCTATCCATATTGAGGGCCTCGATGCACGCAGACATCTAACCCTATGTAAAATTGGCTATTCTACCGAAGCTGGCATGAAATTCGCATACAATTTAGCTAGCATACAAAATTTGAGTACAACGAATTTTCAATACAATGAAATTCTAATATAATGAACTTAAGTGCATATTTTACCATTTTATCCTCACTTCGTGCGTTTTCAATGACTTGCGGTCACTCAATACGACAAGTACACATTTAAAGGTAGAGCCAACGGCTCTACCGTGCTGAAAACACCAGTTCTCGTTAGATCACCGAAGTCAAGCAGCATCGGGCGCGGTTAGTACTTGGCTGGATGACCACCTGGGAACACCGCGTGCTGTTTGTTCATTTTGGCCGCGGTAGCCCGGTGGTTTGCGCGCTGGATTTGCACACTGCCACAACTGCCGCCGTGTTCATGCGGAGTACGATCACGTTAAGCATGTGGTTCCGTAAGTCCTTCCGAGAGGTTGGTGGTAGAAGAACGAGGGTAAGGTCCCTGTGGATGTCTCCTCCAATGGGTTCCTGTCTAAATTGGGTGGCAGTCCAAACGGTTACCTTACACCTTTCCTGTAAGTCGGACGGTCTGGGTCTCAACATCAACAACACTTAAATGTAGTTCTTGATAACAAAAACCCTTATATATTTAAGCATAAATAATTGGAATGAGTCTCAAATCAACCTCCTCATACCAAAATCCATTTTTACTTTTTATTTTATTTTCAAGGAAAAAACAATTGACGTCATAATGTCAATGATGTCACGATGACAATGACGTGATGGACAAAAGTTGTATCGTGGTGTTTTCACAGCAATTATTGAAACTATTACATATCGTGTTCATTGAAAGATAAATAAAATCCCTCATGCATGATTATGTCATATGTCGTCCTATGCTGCCATATTAAGAAAAAGAAAGTTCGAAGTTTTCTCTTTAATTTAAAAACAGTCTATCTAGTTCTGGATATTTCGTTAGTGAAGTTGAATTAAAAGTTTCGTGAAAATCCATTAATAATTGTAGTAGCTATCGTGTACACACGAAATCAACCACAGGTAGACAGACGGGCATCACACTAAAAATAGTCGAAACGTGTTCAGGAGATCCTAAAACATAAATCTGCATCAAAATCCCAAAATTGGAAATTTTCATGAAAACTATAGTGTCTCTATACTATATTATATACAGGTGAACCTCGATATGTCGAACCTCGGTATCTCGAAATTTTCGATATCTCGAAATATTTTCATCTCCCTTCACGCATGGTATAAAACTAATGTAAAATAAACTCTTTAACTCGAATTTTTTTTAATCATACTCTCGATATCTCGAATTTCTTCATCTTACCGTTTTCATCTTTTCATTTGGAAAAATATGATCCAAAAAATGTGTTTAATGCAGATAAAACAGGACTATTTTTAATTGTATGCCTGATAAAACTATGGACATTAAAGGTGAAGTATGACATGGCGAGAAAAGGAGCAAAGATAGATTAACTGTGCTATTTTGCACTAACATGGATGGTTCAGAAAGGCTCAAACCTCTTATGATAGGAAATTCTGCAAAACCCCGATGTTTTTCAGGAATGAAAGCTGTTCCAATGACTTATTTTGCGAACAATAAGGCTTGGATGACTGCTGAAATTTTCACTAATTAGTTGAAGGAACTAGACAGAAAAATGTCCTGTGAAAATCCCGATATTTTTCTCTTCTTGGACAACTGGACAGCGCATGATAGCGTACAAAAATTAAATTCCGTGAAAGTTAATTTCATGCCACCAAACACAACTTCTAAGTTACAGCCTTTGGATCAAGGTACTATTCAGAGTTTTAAAGTAAACTATCGCCACAAAATTAAGCTCATTTGGAAAATGTGTTATATATTGAAGGATTCAGTAACAGTAACCAAACTCTCATTGATGACTATTTTGCAAGTAAAATAATGAAAGAATAAATTTTAATAATGTATGTACGTACATAGTATTACATTAAATGTGTATCCAATCATTCCAAGCTTCGCTTTATTTGTTGTCAGCATTTCCTTGGGAAATACCCCATTCTCTGTCTGTAAGATAAAGCAAGTGATTTTTTTAAAAATGTGTAAAGTATAGAACTAGTATGTATATATTCTTTTAAGAATTCCTTAAAATTTTTCAAATTTTCGATATCTCGAATTTTTGATATCACGAATTTTTTTTTCTACTCCCTTCAAATTCGACATATCGAGGTTCGACTGTAATATGAGAAATTAAAAATGGAATAGCGCACATTTTTTGAGACAAATTCGTATAAGTTTTAGAAAAATATCTTTGTATCGTCACCCCAAATTCGATTTTTTTATTTATTTTCATTTTTTACTTTCCCTGCAATACATGGCAATATATAGGGAAAGTATTGGAATCATGCCGAAAATCGCAACTCTGGATTTCGACGGATCTACAAAACCTCTAGAATACGACAAAACTGTTTTTAGACTGATGTCTGCGTGAGTGTCTGTCTGTGTGTCTGCGCAATGCATGTATCCACGCTAACTCAAAAACTAATGAGTCGAATTTCATAAAATTTGCTAGGTAAGTCACTGGAGTGTGACCCTGGTGCTGATTAGTTTTTAGTATGATTCGAAATAAAAGAACCAGTCTTTTATTGCGAAATGGCCAGCAAAAATTGTAATTGTCTGTATCCACTCTAGTTGAAAAACTAATGGACCAAATTTCCAAAATTGGGGTGATAAGTCTCTTGGGGGTTACTCTGGTGCTGATTAGATTTTGGTAAGTTTCGGAAGAAAAATAACCTGCATTTTTTTTTTTTTTTTTTTTTTTTTTTTTGCAAAATGGCCCGCAAAAATCGTCAAAATCTAAAATGAAAAAACTACGTATGCTCAAATATATACATTGAATGTTAGTTTTATACGTAATTTTTAACGAAAGAAAAGAATAAGACCAACCCCATTACACTAGGACTAGCCGTTCTCGAGATATTTTAGTTTTTTCGTATTTTCTCTACGCCACCTTTGAAAATAAGTCCAGTTACCAAATGAGAACGAAAATTGAATTAAAAGTTAATTAAATTTAATTAAAATAAAGATAACATGGATATAAGTCTGCAGAGAAAGTCATGTGCTGCCCACATCAGATTTTTTTTTTGTGTTGAACTGAAACCTGATATGAATCTAATAAAACCAATATCGAGTTCCTGGCTCGTATGTTCGTTCATCTTAAAACGGGACTTTGAAATTTTTAATTATTCCCTTGCCCCTAATTCTAATTTTAGTAACATTAGATTTTTTTCCTTGGTCTCGACGCTGAGACAGATCGAATGACATAAAAACCAAGATTCTACCTATAGCAGTAGTGCAAGGAAATTCTTATGTCAACCAATCAATCCCTCACTCAGTTATATAGATTGCTTACAAATTTGTAGTGTAATATCGCATATAAAAAGTGAACATATTTTACAAAAGTTAATGCATTTTCTTAAATATTATGTAATTTTTTTTTTAATTTATTAGAAAAACGTGCAATACCTCAAGAACGGTTAACGCTAGAGTTCTATGGTTTGTATCATTAGTTTTCTAATGGAAAATTACATAAGAAATGATTATTACTTTCCTTATATACATAATGTATAAAGAAAGTATTGTGACGGGGTCGAAAATTCCAATTCGAGTTTTCGACGGGAGAGCACGTTTCAAGCATCCCTGATCACGAATCAAACATTTTTGAAATTACGTCTGTGTTTGTGTGTGTGAAAGTATATGTGTGTGCGTGAAAGTATGTGTGTGTGTGTGTGTCAGTGTTTCTGTAGAGATGACAACTGACGAACGAATGGGCCGATTCAAACGAAATTTGGTACAAAAATCACATTCCGTAAATACTGGAAGCCTATTGATTTTATACGCAATCGAATGTTCAGACTCCCCCTAAATTTTCGAGTGAAATTTTGAAAAAATCGCCAAAAAATAAAAACTGCTAACAAAGTCACGCAAATAAACATTTTTTATGTAATTTTTCATTAGAAAACGATTGACATAAATTTTAGAACGTTAACATGAACCGTTCTCGAGATATTGCACATTTTTCAACAAAATTATTAAAAAGTTATATAAAATAAAAATAAAAATATTTCCTATTTAGAAACATGTTCACTTTCCATATGTAATTCCATGCAATAAATTTGATGACATCATTCTCGTGGATCTAGATCGTTCCATTCATGAAAAAAGATAGTTTGAGTAATACTTTTGTACATGAACGCCAATAGTCACTTATCTGCTGTAAGAATAACTTATTTCTGCATGCATAAAGCGTGGCGAGATTTTGGCGACAAATTTGGCGGATAGTCCCCAACTTGGCGACATTTTTAATTGTTGCTAAATTAGCAAAAATCTCGCCAAATTGATAAAAATGACGCTGAATCAATGAAAATGACGACTAATTGAAGAAAATTCAATATCTTGGAAAGAATATAAGTATCTACTAAAAGAATACCATTTTTTAACTGTAAAAGTAGGAAATTCATTGCATTATATAAGGAAAGTCATGTGTGGCCCGCATCAAATTTTTTTTATATTGTTAACAAAAGGTCTGAATTTTTGTTCTTGATATTTTCAAAATGTAATTCGAAAATCAGAGTTTTTTTTTAACATTCGATTATTTTGTATATCAATATGGCTCTATTAATTATCGACTCTAATAATCGTACTAAATTATGTTCGAAAAGTTCTATTTGTTCGTTCGTTCGTGTGTGTGTGTGCGTGTGTGTGTGTATGTGTGTGTGTGTGTGTGTGTGTGTGTGTGTGTGTGTGTGTGTGTGTGTGTGTGTGTGTGTGTGTGTGCGTGCGTACGTGCGCACATGTGCACACACACGGTCATCACATCAGAAACGTTCGATTTCAGTTCAAAGGAAACGTGCTTTTCTTTTGAAATCACAAATACTAATTTTCTATCCCATTACAATACGTCCCTATCTATATGTATATGTAAGGGAAGTATAAAAAAATACGTATTTAAAATAGCGATAATACGGATTGACATAAAGAGAAATTTAGGGAAGATTTTTATAGAGTATGCATAGATTTAAGATTTGCACGTTACTAAATCGTACAGCTACAATTGCCCCTTGCATATAACACGAATATTTTCTATCTTTATTATATGGGACTTTATAGCATCAAAATAAATCAATCAATGTATTCAATGGAACTAAAAATTACATTTTTACTTTCCTTACATACATTGTATAAAGTAAAAGGAACGTATTGTGACGGGGTGGAAAATTCGAATTCGCGTTTTCGACGGGATCAAGCATCCCTGAACACGAATCAAACGTTTTTGAGATCATGTCTCTGTGTGTTTGTGTATCAGTGAGTCTGTCGAATTGAGCGATTCGAATGAAATTTGTTACACAAATTACAATATTGGAAGCTTATCGATTTTAAACGAGATGGACTATTCAGAATCCCTCTAAATTTCCAAATGAAATTTTGAAAAAATCATCAAAAAATCGCAAACTTTTATAAAGTTATGCAAATAGATATTTCTTAGAATTTTTCCAGTTTTTCCTTGAATAAACATTTTTTCTTGGAAAACGATTGACATAAACTTTAGAATGCTGGAATGATCCGTTCTCGCGATATTGTACATTTTTAAAATAAATTTAGAAAAAAATATTAACTAGTGTGAAATATGTTTACTTTCAATATGGATTTGTTGATGCCCCACATATTTTCTGTCATAGAAAGTAAATTATTCACATTTGCAGTTCAAGTAAAGTGAAAAAAGTCAATGATGTCAATAACCGTTATCTCAGCGATTTTTTCGCCAAACGGTACCATGTGAATGTCTGTCGCCCTAATGTAGCAAGGTGAAAATATTATTTTTATTTTATTTTTTATTTTTATTTTTATTATATTTTTTATTTTTATTTTTATTTTATTTTTTATTTTATTGGGGTTCCGTATAAAAAATTAAAATTTGCATTTTTATAAAATTATCAGTTCCGGTGGAGTGCAACTATCAAACTTAAATACACTTTTGTTTGCTGAATATTTTTCATATTTCAATTTACTTCTTATTTTATCTTCCTTTCGAACCCGCTTACAACCCCTAGTATCACTAGGATACACACATAAACACCAACGAATGTTTTTCTAATTTTTTTTTCCATAGTGTATAGATGATATTTTGAAACAGGAATTTCATGAAAGTCGAAATTTCGTAATTACCGGAATCACAATAATTACGGTTCTAGTAAAATGACTTTACTAGCGCGGCCATTATAAAGCTGGGCGTCACAGAAACTGTGCCGTGCTTTATGATTTTATAGCTTGTTGCTTATACCGATGGATGCTTTCAGCATCCAATAGAGTCCTAAACTATGACTTGTAGACATTTATAACCAGCTCAGCAAGAAAGCAGCAGCACAACTTAGTACAGCGCAGCACACCGTAGCGCAACTTAGTGCAGCGCAGTACAACTTAGCGCAGCACAACTTAGCGCAGCACAACTTAGGGCAGTGCAACTTAAGGCCCTATTACCCGACAGTATTTGGGACAACAAAACCGTTCGCAAACCTCAGACAACAAATTTAGCCACAACATTTTAGGTTTAACCCTAAATGTTGTCGTCGAGGCAACGGTTGTGCGAAAATCGACCAATCTGAAGTGCCGAAATCCGAACGTCACAGGTAACGTGCTGTCGAGCAATTTTATTTCTTACTTTTAATGGCGACCAACATGGCCGATAGACTGCTTTGGAATGCGTTAGAATCTCGAGATGGAAAAAATAATGGAACTTCTGCTAAATTACAGAAGCTGTGGGATATAAACGATCCAAATTATACGAAAAACACACACACTAAGGAATGCTTTCGTAAATCGGCGGCATTAGAGAGGAAGAACCTGTTAGAAAGGAGGGGCTTAAAGTATCATTGCCGAGCGGAATCGCTGAAGTCTAGAGATGGAAAACAAATAATAGGGTGCTTATCAAGTTACGGACATCTGTGAAATATAAAAAATCCAAATTATACCCAAAATACACTAAAGAATATTTCTTGGAATGGAATTGGCGGCATTAGAGAGAAGGGGCGTGTTAAAAAGGCGAGGGCCTAAAGCATCATTGCCGGGCGAAATTGCTGAAGTCTGGAAATGCAGATGGGAAAAAAAATATTTTTTACCAAATTACAGACACTTTTGAGATACAAAATATTTAAATTATACGAAGAACACACTGAAGATTGCTTTCTGGAATGAAATCAGCGGCATTAGAGAGAATGGGCCTGTTAAAGAGGAGAAGCCTAAAGTATGATTTACGGGCGGAATGGCTGAAGTTCGGTGATAAAAATTGCCGTGTGTAATAACACCATTATTCAATCCAAACGGAACCTTAGGGATGTTAAAAGTGATCTTTACAGTAATAGAACTCTAAAACTGCATTCCTATGAGGAAATTACGAAGCGATTGCAAGGGGGAAATGTTTCCCCATTTGCTGCTTGGAGTGACGTCACTTTCGTTCTATGCTGCGTGGAGTGACGTCAAAAACGTTCCAAAGTTGTTTTGCGAACGGTTTGTTGTCCCAAATTACGGTGGTGTAATGGGGCCTTTAGTGCATCACAACCTAGCGGGGTGCAGCATCAGTGACGCCCGGTTTATTTTTTGTACTATCCTTAGAAACATTGTCAAGTTATTGTCTCTTATTAAAGTTCATGTCTACCTTCATGTTACTGATCTTTGCAAGCTTGCTTGTTTGCAAACTTTACTTCCAGGAACGCTGGGCTATATTGAAGTTCAGTGCTATACGAGTATGGAAGACGCATGTAATCGTGACGAAAGTATGTTACCTGACGCTCTGCCCCAAACTGCTGAAGAATTAGCTGTATTTTGCGTGTAAGTCTTATTGCGTTTCTTACCAATAGAATATATATTTTTTACTTCTTCCATCATCCATACATAAGTTGATATAAAAGATGTTATATGGCATGCATAAGTGTGTTTCATTCCCTTTCTAGGTAAAGGTGACAGTACAACTTTCAAAATGACATGCATTTTAAAAAGAACATGTTGTTGCTTAATACATATTGAAAAGATTGTCACTAATTATGAATAGGCTCATAACTTAAAATTCAGTTCAAATAAAGATGAATGAGACTTCGGAAATCATTTTGGATTTCCTTCTTCAGAGCAACAATTCCTGACCTAAACGCCCAAATAAGAGAAAGTCTATTTCGGCCAAACAAAAAAGGGCTAAGACCAATATAGTAGCATCATCTAGTTTGAAGGAACGGAAATAACCAAAATAAATTGAAAAACAATAAAATATGAACATGAGAAACAAATAAAAAAATAAAGTTCAGAGAGTATAAACGCACAGAAACAAAAACAATTCGACACGGCCATTATACTCGTATTAAATGCATTTTAATTTTTTTGTTTGCTTCTTCTGTTCATAAATCCTTGCCACACTAGGAGACGGTACTATATTGAATAATTTCATGTCATTGATTTATTTATATAGTAATCAGTTAGATTCTTTCGTTTAACTTTAGGTGCTATACTATGTTTCTCTAAGTTCTACTTTAAATATATGTTGCAATTATCCCAATAATTAGATGTAAATTTAATGCACAGTTATATTATTTATATATATACAGTCGAACCTCGATATGTCGAATTTGAAGGGAGAAGAAAAAAAATTCGAGATATAAAAAATTCGAGACATCGAAAATTTGAAAAAATTTAAGGAATTCATAAAAGATACTAGTTCTACACTTTACACATTTTTAAAAGAATCACTTAATTTATCTTACAGACAGAGAATTGGGTATTACCCAAGAAAATGCTGACAACAAATAAAGCGAAGCTTGAAATGATTGGATATAACACAATTCAATATATAACACATTTTCCAAATGAGCTTAATTTTGTGGCGATAGTTTACTTTAAAACTCTGAATAATATCTTGGCCCAAAGGCTGCCACTTAGAAGCTGTGTTTGGTGGCATGAAATGAACTTTCACGGATTTAATTTCAGCACGCTTTTATGTACAGTTGTCCAAGAAGAGAACAATATCGCGATTTGCACGGGACATTTTTCTGTCTAGTTACTTCAACTAATTACTGAAAATTTCGGCAGTCATACAAGCCTTTTGGTTCGCAAAATAAGTCATTGGAAAAGATTTCATTCCTGAGAATCATCGGGGTTTAGCAGATTTAATTATCATAAGAGGTCCTTTCTGAACCATCCATATCAGTGCAAGACAGCACAGTTAATCTTTCTTTGCTCCTTTTCTAGCCATGACATGCCTCGCCTTTAATGGTCATAGTTTTATCAGGCAGACACTTAAAAAAAACTCTGATGTGGGCAACATATGACTTTCCTTATATAATGCAATGAATTTACAACTTTACAACTTAAAAAAACGTTATTCTTATAGTAGATACTTATATTCCTTCCATGATATTGAATTTTCTTCAATTAGACGTCATTTTCATTGATTTAACGTCATTTTTATTAATTTGGCGAGATTTTTGTTAATTTGGCAACAATTGAAAATGTCGCCTAGTTGGTGACATTCCGTCAAATTCGTCGCCAAAATCTCGCCAAGCGTTATGAACGGAGAAATAATTTATTCTTACAGCATATAAATGACTATTGGCGTTCAAATACAAAACTATTACTCAAAGTATCTTTTTTCATGAATGGAACGAGCTAGATTCACGAGAATGATGACACCCAATTTATCGCATGGTATTACATATGAAAAGTGAACATGTTTCTCAATGAGAAATATATATTTTTTTATTTTATATGACATTTTCATAATTTTTTTTAAAAATGTACAATATCTCGAGAACGGTTCATGTTACCGTTCTAAAATTTATGCCAATAGTTTTCTAATGAAAAATTACACAAGAAATGTCTATTTGCGTAACTTTATTTTCGGTTTTGATTTTTTGACGATTTTTTCAAAATTTCATTCGAAAATTTAGGGGGTTCTGAACATTCGATTGCGTATAAAAACAATAGGCTTCCAGTGTTTACGGATTATGATTTTTGTACCAAATTCAGTTCGAATCGGTCCATTCGTCAGTTATCGTCTCCACGGACTCACTGACACACACACACACACACACACACACACAGAGAGAGAGACATCACTCCAAAAATGTTTGATTCGTTATCAGGGATGCTTGAAACGTGCTCTCCCGTCGAAAACTCGAATTCGAAATTTCGACCCTGTCACAATACTTTCCTTATACATTATGTATATAAGGAAAGTAATAGTCCTGCTTCATCTGCATTAAACACATTTTTTGGATCGTATTTTTCCAAATGAAAAGTTGAAAATGGTAAGATGATCCAAATGGTAAGATGATCCAAATGAAAAAATTCGAGATATCGAGAGTTTTATTAGAAACATTTCGAGTTAAAAGTTTGTTTTACATTAGTTTTATACCGTGCTTGAAGGGAGATGAAAAAAATTCGAGATATCGAAAATTTCGAGATACCGTGGTTCGACATATCGAGGTTCACCTGTATATATATATATATATATATATATATATATAATCCACGAAAAAGATGATTTAAAGGAATATGGGATAACCAAATGCTTTGCATTTAATGGTTGGGGAGGATTACGACTCCCCCTCCCGTTTAAAGCTGCTTTTCTAGCCTAGGCAAACGCTCCCGGTACCAATACAAAGCAAAGGTTGGTCCCCAATGCCTGCTAATACGAAGGCACCCGGATACGGAAGAACAAGACCAACCAACAGAAGGAAACTGGACCAAAAGTGAATCCTGCCCAACTCGCTATCTTATATATGTTCATCTTACGCATGCGTGCAATCCTAGCAGGTACGCATAAACTTTATTTACTTGCAGTTTGATGAAGTAAACTGTCAAAATCCACATGATCCCTGAAAATCGATTTATAACAATCCTTTAAGAAATATAAAGGATAATGTTTATATAAAGCCTCAGTTATGATTTTAATGTTGCTATTATTGCAATCCTTTTTAAACGTATTGTAAATTTGGTTTCTCTTAAAGTGTCCGAGTATGATATTTCTGAAATTATTCTTGGTAAGATTTGTTTTCCAATCAATGAGATGATTGATCTTCATTCTATATAATTCTCTTTTGTCATATAACGTTGTATAATGACCATGTAATCCATGTTTTTTTATTGAGATGTCCAGAAAATTTACTGCTTCATTTTCTTCTTGACAATTTTCAATGGGAGGAGCCTGCTCATCAATCTTGGCTGATATTTACCTCTCAACATATGAAAAAGGAACCAATATTTTGTCAGAGATACCATATTTCCGGTTTGTTGACGATGTGCTATTGGGGTGTTATGAAGACACCACCAATTTCGATTTTACTTTTTACCCTCCGGAATTGGAATTAATAGAAAATTGTCAAGAAGAAAATGAAGCAGTAAATTTTCTGGACATCTCAATAAAAAAACATGGATTACATGGTCATTATACAACGTTATATGACAAAAGAGAATTATATAGAATGAAGATCAATCATCTCATAGATTGGAAAACAAATCTTACCAAGAATAATTTCAGAAATATCATACTCGGACACTTTAAGAGAAACCAAATTTACAATACGTTTAAAAAGGATTGCAATAATAGCAACATTAAAATCATAACTGAGGCTTTATATAAACATTATCCGTTATATTTCTTAAAGGATTGTTATAAATCGATTTTCAGGGATCATGTGGATTTTGACAGTTTACTTCATCAAACTGCAAGTAAATAAAGTTTATGCGTACCTGCTAGGATTGCACGCATGCGTAAGATGAACATATATAAGATAGCGAGTTGGGCAGGATTCACTTTTGGTCCAGTTTCCTTCTGTTGGTTGGTCTTGTTCTTCCGTATCCGGGTGCCTTCGTATTAGCACGCATTGGGGACCAACCTTTGCTTTGTATTGGTACCGTGAGCGTTTGCCTAGGCTAGAAAAGCAGCTTTAAACGGGAGGGGGAGTTGCAATCCTCCCCAACCATTAAATGCAAAGCATTTGGTTATCCCATATTCCTTTAAATCTTCTTTTTCTTGGATTATTATCTGTTTCGGAGTATAGAGCGGCTTGGCGCCTTTTCCTGAGCAGTGCCTTTACTTTTTGTGGATATGCATAGGAATTCTATTTGAATTTGATTACTGGTTTTTATATGATATATATATATATATATATATATATATATATATGTGTGTGTGTTGTAGAGTATATACTACAACAAATGTATCGATGCACCAAGAAGGAGTTTTCCGATTGTAATGCAATTTCGTATGCAAAGACATTTGGAGCGAACATGCAAATGGATAAAATTTGGTGTCCAATGAATAAATAGTGGGAGCTCCAGCGCATCGGAACTGGCATTTAGCAGGTGTATATCTGAGCAGAGGTATATATGCAGGTGGATATGTCGGAGGTGTCATCTCCTTTGATAGCGGGACCCCTTTGGTAATCATTTCTGGCACACTAACAACACAGCGGTACGTTGACAACATTCTACAACCGGTTGTGTTACCGTTCCTTTTACGACACCCCGGACTTAATTTTCAACAAGATAATGCCCAGCCGCACACGGCACGTGTTTCTATGAATTGTCTTCAGGCTTGCCCAACACTTCCCTGGTCAGCTAGGTTTCCTGATCTCTCTCCCATAGAGCACATTTGGAACTTTATGGGAAGGCGATTGCAACCATCCCGGAATGTTGACAATTTAGCCTGACAGTTGGAGACAATTTGGTACAACCTTCCGCAGGACACCATCCGTGAACTTTATCAGTCTATGCCACGACGGGTGACATCTTGCATCCAGTCCAGAGGTGGACCAACGCCTTATTGACTTCCTCCCTTTGTATACGGTCAAACTCTAAATCAGTAAATTGTTCTGAAATTTTAATCGTTTCTTTCTCTATGTGTGTTCTTCACATCCACCAATTTTTATCATAGTCCGATAACTCCTTCTTGGTGCTTCGAGTTCTTTGCTATAGTGTATATATATATATATATATATATATATATATATATATATATATATATATATATGTATGTATATATTACAGCATAATTAAGAATTATGGGACATGTTCATTGAACTTTGTGATTGATAACTGTAAAGACGAGAAAAGCGGTATCAAACAGATGGAGAAAGAAAATGAATTCCTTCAGAACACGGCCTGTAATCCTGACAGCCAGCTATATAAAGGTAATTACAGTAGCAAATTATACCTTATTATTAATAAACGCTGATCATACATATGTGTTTATACTCTCTTAAAATTACTCTCTTAAAATATATCCTGGTGGGTGGTCAACATATATCCTGGTGTGTGATCAACATATATCCTGGTCTCAAAATATATTCTATGCACCTCTTCATTCAACTTTATGGATCGCACACTCAAGAGGTTATGCGAAATATTTTAATGTGGCCATTTTTTACTTTCCCTGAAACACATTGTAATGTATAAGGAATGTATTGGAATCGTACCGAAAATCGCAACTCACGTAATCGACAGATCTACACATTTTGGAATCTCACCCCTAGAACACGAAAAAACTATTTTTATAGTGACGTATATGTGTGTACCTATCTGTCTGTCTGTCTATCTATCTGTCAGCTTGTGTAATGAATGTATCCTCTCTAACTGAAAAACTATTTGACCGAATTTCATAAAATTAGGTAGATAAGTTCCTTGTGGGTGAGCCTGGTGCTGACTAGATTTTGCTACAATTTGGGATATAAAAACAACCGACTTTTTTGCAAAATGACTAGTAGAAATCTCATGTATCCACTCTGGTGAAATAACTAATTGATCGAATTTCACAAATTTATGTGCATAAATCACTTGTGGGATATCCTAATATTGATTAGATTTTGGTACCATTCAGAAATGAAGAACAGGCCTTTTGAAAAAAAAAATGGGCCTCAAAAATCCTCCAATTCTAAAATAAAAGACTATGTATGCTCAAATGTACCACTTAAATGCTGTTTTTATACGTAATTTTGACGAGTAAAAGAATAAGACCAACCCTATTACTCTAGGCCTAACCGTTTTCGAGATATTTTAGTTTTCTCACATTTTTGCTACGCCGTCTTTGAAAATATGTTCAGTTGCCAAATGAAAACGAAAATTGAATTAGAAGTACACATTCATTGGTATTTCAAATAATTGTGCTTGCTATTTTGTACCATTAAACTCAATCTAGTGAATTATTAAAGAAATAAAGAGAAAATCAATTTCAGTCTGCAAGGAAAGTCATGTGCTGCCCCCATCAGATATTTTAAAATTGAAACAATGCTAGTTCCGAGCGCATGTAGCTTCTTATAGGGCCGTATTACAGGTAACATCTTTCCCATGTGCCTTTTGACTGGATCTGACTCATGGGAAAGAAACTCTCTAAAAGCTACATTACACGTAGCAACTTCATCATGTGGTTTTCTTTTTATATGTTTTCCTATATTACACAATCTGCTTTCCCATGGGGAAGTTTAAGTCAGGAAACACGTGAAACTATTGCCCCATGTTACGTCTAATACTTCCCTAACAACAACTCGAAGGGAATGGCATGCGGAAGTTTGTTTGACATGGTGAAACTGAACCAACTCAAGTAAAATTCTGTATCAAAACTAATGGCCGAATTTTAAATTCCGATCTATAAATCCAGATATATCTGAAGTCAAAGGTCAGATAATGTTAAGTCTACGGAAAAAATTTAACTTGAAAAAAATATTTTCCTACTTGTTTGGTAAAACTTGTGGCGATTGTACACTTTACTATAATGTATTTTTGTATGGTAATATTTTCAATTTAATAGTTCAAGTATTTTTTTACCTCTTTCATGAAATACATGTATTAGTTAAGCAATGTATACATGTAGCTTAGTTTTAATTTTTATGACAACATTTTTATGATTTTTTTTTATTATGAGAGAATTTAAAAATCTATGCAGAATGTCAAAGCGAGTCAGGAACCTGACCCAAAACTCAGTAAGTCTTAAGGTTATTATATATATATAGGGTCTTTCAAAAGTCCGTATAAACTTTAAAACTTCATTAAAAATCGAAAATTCATCGCTTTGAGATGCAATTTATACCATAAGTATTGTCAAGACGAGGTTTTTTTTTGACGTGAAAAAAATTTGTAGTTTAAAAAATCACCTGTAGGTGGCGCTGAACGCATTGCAAAGGCAAAGAAAATAACTTACAATACGCTAAGTACCTTTATTATAGTATCATGTGTTCGACATGTCTTCCTTCACAAGGTATTCAGGCTTCAATTCAGGCGAATGAAAACACCAGTAACTGCAGAATGTAGCATGTCTGGATGGATCAAACTCACTTTACGACGAATGGATTTTTTTAGTTCCGAGAATGTAGAAGGACCTGATTGACACACTCGGAGTTTAAATACCCCCCACAACTAAAAATCAACTGGTGTCAAATTTGGAGACCTAGGAGGCCATGGGATCTTGCAATGCCTACTGATAAGTCTGTCTTCCCGGAAGGTGTCAATTAGAAATTTTTTACTGGATTTGCGATGTGGGATGGTGCTCCATCCTGCATAAATGTTACAGTAGATATCACATTTCGTTCTCGCAAAGTCAGCATGACTTGCTCATGAAGAAAGACGGCACGACTTGCTCATGCAGAAGAGTTAAATAACGCTGTGCGTTTACTGTGCAAGTTTCCCAACTCCTCGAAGCTAAACTCCTCGAAGAAAAAGGGTCCCAGAATGTAAGAGCCAGTGAAGCTATACCAAACTGTCACTCGTGGTGAATGAAGTGGCTGCTCTATATACTCACGTGGATTAGAAGTCGCCCATATACGACAGTTGTGTGTGTTCACATTTCCATGCAGTGAAAAGTGGGCTTCGTTTGTCCACAAAACATTAAATAACCACTATAGCTCCAGTGCAATTTCTGACATAGTCCATTTGGCAAACGTTTCTCGCTGTGCGTTATCTACCGGTAAAAGCTGATGGAGTGATTACAATTTGTAAGGATACAGATTTAAGATACCGTTAAGGATACGCCATACCGGGGATACAGGAATATCCAATCGCCTTCCAGCTTCAGAAGTGCTGCTAGTCCCAGTCGCTGTTTCAGTTGCTAGGTTTTCAATTTCAGATGCCACAGCACTGGCACGGGAGTCCGTTAACGATGGTCTTCCACTTCGTGGACAATCCTCCAAACATCCAGTTTCTGTAAATCGTGTGACAAGCTTCAGTAGTAACCGAGAACAGGTGATAGGACCTTTTCCTTTCTTTAGATTTTTCCTAAATCGAAATTTTCGCAAAGAATCTGATGTTGATTGACTTAAATACTATTATTTTCAATACTACGCATAACATCGAATTTTACAGAAATGTAAATAGCGATGTTATTCAAGATAACATCAAACATAACAAGAAATATCAATCATGCTTAAATCATTGATTATCAAACACTTTCCAACTTCAATGAAATTTTATTTAAACATCTCTAAAATGCAATGCATTCCTAAGTAATATCTTAAAACTTACCACAATACTACATTAATTTATTATATTTGAAAACTTAAACCTTCATAAAAAAAAATGAACTTCTTTCAAATGACGGCATTGAAATATAAATTGCCTGGTTTAAACATCTTTAAAATGCGATACATTCTTCGGTAATATTTTTAAAATCATCATAATACTACAATAATTTATTATATTTGAAAATTTCATCGAAAACAACTGACATTCATTCAAATGACGCCATAGAAAAAATGACACGCCTGGCTCTCACTATAAAAGCAGCATTTCATTCATAACATTTTCCCAATCATTTCAATCATCACAGTTCTAAGATAATTTATTTTATTTAAAACTTAAGACCATAGAGCTACAAGTAATTAAACTCTATGCTTAAAACTTCATCAAAAACAATCGTCCTTCTCTCTGTAAAATCAATGAATATTTCATTCATATCAGCTATGCAGACTCCATGAGCTAAATACTTTTGCGTTAAAAAAATACAGCAATTCTTATACAACTCATCCTACATATTTTGCTGTTTACATTTTACATAAGTGAAAAATGGGCTTCGTTGTAGAAATAATCAAATTTGGATGATCATTTAAACTCAAATATATTGTCATTGCGTTGTTTCAGTATGTAGATGCACAGAATTTAAGCAAAAATAAAGCGGTTTTAGGACGAATACAACACTCAGTATGAATTAAAAAGAACTTTAAAAATCACGATTTTGAGACAAGATAGATGCCATATTTTATTTTGAAGTGGGTGACGTGATCTTTTCATATCATAGTCACGTGATCGCTTTATATAAGAGGTGTTATTATTATTTTAATTTTTGTTTTAAAAACTACTGAATACATTTTGCTGAAATTTTTTTTATATATTTTATAGAATAATTTTAATATTACCTAAAATTTTCGAAGCAATTTGTGAATTTTAAATTCGCCTAAAAAATGTTTGAAAAATTAGGTCCCATAGGGTTCAATGTATTTCATTTTTTCAACCCGGGCTCAATCCAAAACTAGTGATATTATTCATTCATATTCCCATAGGTCCTACAGACCGTCTGAAAAACATACTAAAATTTCATTCTAATTAAGTCATTTTTACAGCAGTTATCGTGCTAACGGACAGATAGACAGACGGACAGAATGAGCAAAGTCATAAACACTTTTCAACCACAAAGTCATAAACACTGGAAAAGAGGAGTTAAAAATAAGAGAGAATCTTACGTAAGAACCTTGGAACGTTTAAAGATTTTTATCAACTACGTAAAACTGTTTACTCTAATCAAATTGTTCCAATTGTTAATCCATTTTTAATCCAATTGTTAATGATTAAGAAAATGAATATAAAATCCTTTGTGCTAATATTGCTATTTTTTATGATATGATTAAACAGAAATCACGTATCCTGGAAATTAATTTAAACAAAGAAATTTCAGGATCTAACAAGAAAGAGAACTTTGTTACGACATTTCGCAATAAAAAAAATCTGATGTGGGCTGCACATGACTTTCCTTATATAATGTAATGAATTTACTACTTTTACAGTAAAAAAAATAGATAATTTTTATAGTAGTTATTTGTATTCTTGCCAAGATATTGAATTTTCGTCAATGAGTCCTCATTTTCCATGTCGTCATCATCAATGGGTCGTCATTGATTTAACGTCATTTTTATCCATTTGGTGAGTTTTTCGTTAATTTAGCAACATTTAAAAAAGTCGCCAAGTTGGCGACATTCCTTCAAATTCGTCGCCAAAATCTCGCCAAGCGTTATGGACGAAGAAATAAGTTATTCTTACAGCAGGTAAATGACTATTGGCGTTCAAATACAAAAGTATTACTCAAAGTATCTGTTTACATGAATAGAACGAGCTTGATCCACTAGAATGATGTCACCAAATTTATCGCATGGTAGTACATATGAAAAGTGAACATGTTTCTCATTAGGAAATATTTTTTTTTTATTTTATATGTCTTTTTGATATTTTTTTTTAAAATGTACAATATCTCGAGAACGGTTCATGTTAGCGTTCTAACATTTATGCCAATCGTTTTCTAATGAAAAAGTACATAAGAAATGTCTATTTGCGTAACTTTATTAGCGGTTTTGATTTTTTGACGATTTTTTCAAAATATCACTCGACAATTTAGGGGGGTTCTGAACATTCGATTGCGTATAAAAACAATATGCTTGCAGTGTTTTTGGATTGTAATTTTTGTACCAAATTTCGTTCGAATCGTCAGTTATCGCCTCCACAGGCTCACTCACTCTCACACACACACACACACACACAGACATCACTTCAAAAATGTTTGATTCATGATCAGGGATGCTTGAAACGTACTCTCCCGTCGAAAAATCGAATTCGAATTTTCGACCCCGTCACAATACTTTCTTATACATTATGTATATAAGGAAATTAATACGATTATATACCTTTTAAGTCCCTTTGAAAACAAATGTTAATCTTTTGCCTATAATGAATCTTGATGTTTGTATCAGTTATAAATACGTTAAAACAAATAGTAGAAAAATCTTTAACTACAATAGGGTCGGACAACATTTGGATACGTATGAAAACCAAACTTGTTATTGCAGATCCAGTCTATACATCGATAAAGTTCATGGACATGTGGTAACCGGTGATTTGGGTTTGATTGGAATCGAAGACTTTATAGACTATTTTAAACTTGGAACAAGTTTTAGAAAACAGGAATTTTACTATATTAGCAAGTTCTTTAATAAACACATAGATGCTTTTATATATAAACTTGCTATTAAATACAGTATGCCAACTGAAACCTTTAAAACTGGGAAACAATCTATAATACAGGGATTCATGTATTATTATCGACCAGATCACCAATAACCAGATCACCTGGTTAAAAATTGGCCAAAGATTTTATGGATACTTTGAGAAAGGAATATGCTATTACATATATGGATAAAATTCCATCTATTTACGCATTCACATGTCTGAAATATTATGTTGATATACTGAACAACAGTTATGAAAATATGAACATGTACAAGGACATAGGCCAATCACGTATGGTTATAGAAAATGAAATTAGGGCATTATATAAAATAATAGGTTTGACTTTGTGTATATCTTTCAGTGCAATAATCAGCGAATTGTTCTGAAATTGTACTCATTTCTTTTTCTGTACAAACACATGACACGTACCAAATTTTGTCTCATTTGGATAATTATTTCTTGTTGCGTCGATTTTTTTGTCTTAGAGTGTATATATATATATCCTAAACATCTCTCCAAGTGATGATTCCTTTTATATCATATCGCATATAATTATGGCTTTCGCGCGGTCTTTCTCTAATCTCCGAAAAGTAGCCATATTGGTGTCAATCGCCAAATGTGGCAAGTATCCTCCGCGTTTCAGCATATGGAAACCCTTGCACCCGTCATATTAACAGTAGAACGACGGATATTTTGAACCGTCGTTCTACGAAGTTCGTTGATTTGTTCTCATATTATAAAACATAGAATAATTTTCTTCTGTGTTTTCAATAATTTCAAGAAAATAAGAAGTCTTAAAATTTCAATGGGCTGGGATTAGCCGTTTTCTAGGAATCGTTTCTCAAAGTTGTTATGCGGTCAAAATAACCCCTTTCGTCGTTCTAGTGTTAAAACCTGTACTATTGTTTTTGATGAGCAGGCAAGGACTATCATTTCAATTTGTTGTTGCTGTTTCTAGCACAGCTTTCTGGATAACATTCAACTTTTGTAGATGGTTTTATAGAATAAACAAAATCATATTTTATATAAAGTATTTCTTTAAAATATTATCGGTTGATATTGCAGTATTTAATATTTATATTTTTGTAATATACTATTTATCCTTTTGGGCAAAACTAAGGGATTTTCAAATGGCTACAGATAAGAATTTTATCTGTAACCTGTCATTCGATGAATAAAATAAAATAACATTTACACTTAGAATGGCATAATTAATGCCAATATAAAAACTACAGCGATTCTTTAATTACGGCATTTTACTTTTGCCAATAAAGCATAATATATATATATATATATATATATATATATATATATATATATTATATATATATATATATTATATATATATATATATATATATATATAATATATATATATGTATATATATATATATATATATATATATATGTATATATATATATATTCAGGGTAAGAAATTAGCGGGGGCCATGCGCGAAATGCGACCAAATTTTTATCGTTTGCGACCATAATTTCGGAATCGGGGGCCAAATCGCGACTAGAATTAAACCACTATAATTTCCCAAAAATAACCGAAGAAAAATAAAAACCCTTTTCTTGTATAAAACAATAAATCAATTTAAAATTAATACAATAATATAAGACAAGCTTAATATTCCTACTCGCCAGATGGCGATTACACTTAAAAAACTGACGATTAACAAAATCCTGACTACCGGCCAAACTCTGATAGCTTAAAGAATGACCCTTCTCTTTAAACAATGCCACCTGTGGAGTAATAGAAATCTGTCAATAATCACTACGATACTGCTATGGCTTTTCCGTAGTTGTGAGGAGATCATAATTTATTGCATTTGCAACATTCCTATCTTACCCCTCCTCTAAATCACCGATGTGTTTTGCGACATGCCGTGGCGTAGCGTCTTTACCGGGTTCTATGCATTGACCTAGACACCCCCATTTTTACACGCTGTACAAAGGAATAAATACTCTGCTTCGAGGAGTAATCTAGATCTTTGGTACTAATAGGTCTTTCATAATTCTTACACCTACCTCAAATTTAAAAGGGATGCACGAACGGAATTGAAATCACTCGCTAAAATAAAACATGCTGCGTGAAATTCGCCCTGTCTATTTTTGGCATGTGAATTTATTTATTGGTTAAATATTCATTATAGCATGTTTTTCATAATAAAAAATTAAAAGAAGTAATCTATAAGAAAGAGTTTCGGGAATTCGCTGAAGCTCGGGACCGGCGCAAGCGAACTAAAATTTGGGCGTCCAGCGCGAATAATGGATATCAACCACCTTTGGGAAGGGGGAATTCTTTTCCGAGCTGAATTGCTGACATTGCAATGTTATATAGTACTAGTCTACTTTAATCTACATATTCACGGTCCATAAACGACCATATGGAAATTATGAATGTGTGTAGCATTGACTAAAATAGCGCGTTTGAAGGATACTAACCCGGACATACTTCGTATTAATTTTAAAGCTGGATCGCAAGAATTTCACAATTTTTAAAGTCACGATGCACTACAGTTTTCTTTTGTTCAGAGAAATTGTAGATTTCCTTTTATTGATTATACCCTGTTTTAAGTTAATCTCTCATCGATGATGCATAAAACTAAAAATGCATGGATTCCTAAAATGTTTGCATAGTTGTGTTTTTAGAAGTGTTAACTGTTAACAATAATTATAAATTCAAAGTTAAATCGGTTCCATTTTCAACTTATCCGCGGTCAAGAGCCGTCATGCCCCCCCCCCTGTTGATCGGAAAATTCGAGTATTGTAATAAAACATCATGTTTCTAGCGACCAGTTCTTAAATTCAAAAACGTCGAAATATTAAAAAGATCAAATTTCCTTAAGAGGATAAAGAATTTCCTTGTTATGAAATACATATATTGGGGAAATTTTAAAATAAAAGCGTTCATAACGTCCGATAATATAACGGGAAAAAAGACCGAAATATCGCGATCGCGATGATTGAAAATTTACATAGTAAATGATCAAAAAATTAAAACAAGATTATAAATTTATTAAAAATCACTGAAAATCATTGGTAAGACCCTCTAAATTAAAGAAAAATTAGTGGCCGGACTTTTTAAAATAATAGGGAGGAATAAATAATAGTAAATACTTCGTCAGCTTGGAAAAGTAAAAAATAAAAAGATCAAGACGAGAAAACTTGAAATTGCTTAAATTAATTGATTGAATTTAAAATTACCTCCAAAAATATTTGAATGCTTCATGATAAATTAATTTTTTTGTAATCTATTGGAAAACAAATATTATAAAACACCTGAAAAGACTTATAATAAAATCATTGGTAAGATTTAAAACAAGATTAAAAAAAATTACTGAATATAAATATTTAAAATATTCAAAAATGGGATAAATAAAAAATTTAAATTTGAAAACCTTTAAGAAATGGAAAAGATGGGGATAGGGACACTAAATTATAGAAAAGAATTAGTTTTAGAAAAAACACTTAAAATAAGTTTTGAAAATCTATTAAATGTTAAAAATGAGATGTTAGCAATAATAAATGCATGTTAACAATATTACTCATTAAAAATTTTAAATATTTCTGTGAATTTGTCCTGTTTTCTTATCAAATAATAATAAAAAAATGTGTAACTTGCCAATCTCTTAAATTTCCCTCAATTTTTAAAATCCTCCTCCTTTGCATCAACATCCAAATAACAGATTGTATAAAAGTAGATCCCCTAAGGGGAGATTTCTTGATAATAGACCTAATAGTGACTTATGTTTACTGTATAATAAATCTATAAATAGGTAATACTAGCAAATTCCTACATTATTAAATAACGTACTTAAACACAATTTTGCATAATATTAAGCAAGTTGAAAAAAACATCGCACATTTTGCAGCTGTCAACAACTGGCCATTAAACGTCATTGACCTACCGGCCAGTGGCTACTAACTAAAAATGGGAATTAAACGATAAGTCAATTTAAAAATTTTAATTTGCACTTTAGTGTCTTTTTTTTTTTAAAGTACATATATTTGGCAAGCAAATAAAATATTTAGATTAGGCCTATGTAGTTTTATCATGTATATTTTTTATTTCATTAAATTGTTTTATTTTGACCCTTAGAAATTTTCAAATGGCCCAGAAAAAATTGATGCTGGGGGCCATTTGGCCCCTACATTTTTTTTCTAAGTTCTTACCCTGTATATAATATATATATATATATATATATATTATATATATATATATATATATATATATATATATATATATATATTATGCTTTATTGACAAAAGTAAAATGCCGTAATTAAAGAATCGTTGTAGTTTTTATATTGGCATTAATTATGCCATTCTAAGTGTAAATGTTATTTTATATTAATATATATAATTAATGTAATTATATATATATATATATATATATATATATATATATAATATATATATATATATAATATATATATATATGTAATATATATATATATATATATATATATATATATATATATATATATATATATATAAATATATATATATACATATATATATATAAATATATATATATATATATATATATATATATATATATATATATATATTATATATATATTATATATATATATATATAATATATATATATATATATATATATATTATATATATATATATTATATATATATATATATATGTGTATAATATATATATATATATATATACATATATATATATATATAAAAGTATAGGGAAACTATTGTGATGCGGTTGAAATTACGAATTCAAATTTTTGACACTGAGTGTGTGTGTTCGTGAATCTTTGGCGATGATATCTTACTAACGAATGAAGCATTTTGAACGAAATTCTGTATAATAATGAAATTACAATCAGTGAACACAGGTTGTCTATTAAATTTAAACGCAATCGAATGTTCGGATTATGACCAAATGTTGTATGAAAATTTGAACAAATTATGAAAAAATCTGAACCTTCGATAATGCTACGTAAATAATCATTTAGTATGTACTTTTTCACTAGGAAACGATTGACACGAACTTTGTAAAGTGAGCATGAACACTAGCAAAAATATATAATATTAAAAAAAAAATATTAAATTTTGTAAATTGTTCACTTTTTATATGAAATATTACGCGATAACTGGTGGATCTAGTTCGTTCTATTCACGATGGAAGATACTTAGTTGAAGACCCAGACCGACCGACTCGTCCAAAGACTTGAGCAGCTATTTGGGCCGCCGGGAAGAGGGAAGATACTTAGTTGTTGTTGTTGAGATCCAGACCGTCTGACCAACCAGAAAGGTGTAAGGTAACTATTTGGACCGCCGGGAAGTGCCACCCAATTTTGACCGGAACCCAGTGGGGAAGGCATCCACATTGACCGTACCCTCCTTCCCTACCACCAACCTCTCGGAAGGACTTACGGACCCACATGTTTAACGGGATCGTACTCCGTATGAACACGGCGGCAGTTGTGACAGCGTGCAAATCCAGTACGCAAACCACCAGACTACGCGTCCGAAATTTGCCAACAGCACGCGGTGTTCCCATGTGGTCACCCACCCAAGTACTAACCGCGCCCGATGCTGCATGACTTCAGTTATGGGAAGATACTTAGTTGTTGTTGATGTTGAGACCCAGACCGTCCGACCTACCAGAAAGGTGTAAGGTAACTGTTTGAACGGTCGGAAAGTGCCACCTAATTTAAACCGGAATCCAGTGGGGGAGGCATCCACAGGGACCGTACCCTCCTTCCCCTACCACCAACCTCTCGGAAGGACTTACGGACCCACATGTTTAACGTGATCGTACTCCGCGTTAAAACGGCGGCAGTTTCGAGAAGATACTTAGTGTAAGTATTGTACTTTGATGACTAACAATTTGCCAGTCATAAGAATTGCTCATATATAAGAATTGTTTTTCTCTTCGAGTATCTATAACGATTGGCGATACATTTGGTGATTTTGGTGACTCATTTAACGAAATATCGCCAACGTGGCGATATTTCGACCTAAATTGACGAAAATACCATTAAATTTGCTAAATTGATACAATGTTAACGAAAACGGTGCTCAATTGATAAATTAATTAATAAATAAGTTGATATATGAACTCTATAGTTTATTGCGGATGCTACCAATCTTGAATATTGCTACCAATATTGATAACTGCTACCAATATTGATAATTGTCAATTTGGAGTTGCGGGAAATATAAGGTACTTCGAAATAATTTTACATGTGTTCATCCGGAAAAGCCTCAAATATACAAGTCTAAATATACATATGTATGTATCTATGCATACAAATGGTATATTTCGCAAACAAAATTTGAAGTCTGTGAGTGCTCGCAGGCAGTAAAAGTTAGTGGATCCTTGGCTTAGATGATGACTAATATGAATTGTTAATTGTATGCTTCCAAATAGATTTACAGGTTGACATCCGGAAATGTCTCAAATGTATAAGTGTCTCAAATGTATATGTGTCTCAAATGTCAAAATTAAAAACGTTGTGCCGAAGATTTTTTACACCATTTTATTACTGTGAAGGAAGTACATTAATCGCACTATATAGAGAAAGCCAGGTGATGAACACATTAGATATTTTTATGCAAATAAACACTATTTCAGTGCCTTGCCAGAAACGCCAAATGCTAAAAATTGAACTGGAAAATTGTGGGCGTGACCATATACACAACTGATACAAACATTCCCCTACTATTCACAGTTGAGTCTTGAAGATATTTCCTAAATAATGCTAATTTTTTAATTGAAAATAAATGTCAGGATTTTTAATTTGTTTAAATTCTGATAGAAATCAGGGCATTCGTATCTCCAGCTTGGAATCTTATGCAAGTACAAAGTATAAGGGTCACTTTTGAATTAGAAATGATATATTACAAATTATTTTCAAATTTAGCAATAATAATACAGAAAAAAATCTGATGTGGGCAACACATGACTTTCTTTTTATAATGTAATGAATTTTACACTTCTACAGTAAAAAAATAGATTTTTTTCTTATAGTAGATACTAATATTCTTTATAAGATATTGAATTTTCAACAATTAGTCGTCATTTTCATTGATTTAGCGTCATATTTATCCATTTGGAGAGATTTTCGTTAATTTGGCAACATTTCAAAAAAGTCGCCAAGTTGGCGACATTCCGAAAAATTCGTCGCCAAAATCTCGCCAAGCGTTATGCACTAATAAATAAGTTATTCTTACAGCAGATAAATGACTATTGGCGTTCAAATACAAAAGTATTATTCAAAGTATCATTTTCATGAATGGAACGAGCTAGATCCACGAGAATGATGTCACTCAATTTATCGCATGGTATTACATATGAAAAGTGAACATGTTTCTCAATAGGAAATATTTTTTTTTTATTTTATATGACTTTTTGATAATTTTTTTGAAAAATATACAATATCTCGAGAACGGTTCATGTTAGCGTTCTAAAATTTAAGTCAATCGTTTTCTAATAAAAAATTACATAAGAAATGTCTATTTGCGTAACTTTATTAGTGGTTTTGATTTTTTAACAATTTTTTCAAAATTTCATTCGAAAATTTAGGGGGGTTCTGAACATTCGATTGCGTATAAAAACAATAGGCTTCCAGTGTTTACGGATTGTGATTTTTGTACTAAATTTGATTCGAATCGGTCCTTTCGTTCGTCAGTTATCGTCTCCACAGACTCACTGACACACACACACACACACACATACTTTCACACACACACACACACACACACACACACATACACACACACAGACATCACTTCAAAAATGTTTGATTCGTGATCAGGGATGCTTGAAACGTGCTCTCCCGTCGAAAACTCGATTTCGAATTTTCGACCCCGTCACAATACTTTAATGAAAGTAATGACAAGAAACTCAAAAAAGCATGTTTACCCCTTTATTGAGTTTTTCTTTTATTTTCATACATGTAGTTTATTTTATGAAAATTAATTTTTTATTTCTTTTATTACACATTTGTTTGCTTATTTTGTTTTATAATGTTTTCTGTTTTTCTTTTATCTACGTACATATGATTTATATTTTATATGACTTATTTTTTATTTCTATTCATATAGCATTTTTTGGGGTTTATTGTGTTTTACAATGTTCTGTTTTTCTTTTATATACTTGCATATGATTTATGTTTTATGTGCTTTAATTTGTATTATTTTATAATAACATTTTTGTGTTTTTTTTTTGTTTTATAACATATTGTGTTTCTCTTTTATCTACATATAACGATTATAGAAAAACATGTTTTTTCTTCATTTTATATAAATTTTTAAGCATACAACAGAGTTTATTTTCATTCCTTTTGTAATAATGTATGACAGTATTTATTTAATTACGCTGCAAAAATATTAAAATATAGCTGTGAAATTTTAGCTATATAAACTGCATTAAAAATAACCATACCTTTTAATTAAATAAGAGAATAAGAAAAAATTTTATTTTAAGATATACAAAAATACATAAAGATAATATTAAATCATAACAAGTATTGTTTTAGTCCGAAAATCTTCTTGAACTATAAATTCGAAAATTGAAATCATATTGTCAGTGATGCGACATTAATAATGTCTCAGAGTTTTATTTCAATACATTTCCTCTGGAAAGAACGGGATTGGAAGAATTTGCAAGTTAACACTGTACGTGTTAACTATACACAATAAGACAAACCATGCAAATGATGATATTTTGCGTTACATATATTTCAATGTTATCATGGTTAATGATAATTCGCTGTTTCTAAACTTTAATAATAGTAGATACAGTTACAAACGTGTAAAATGCTCTCACTGGAGTCAGTTTAAAAATCAGATGGAGATAACACCCATACCGGCATCTTTTTTTATGACATGAATCTATAGGGTTTCCAGATGCCGAAAATTGGAAGAGGTTTGCAAGATTTGGCGAATTATCACCAAACATCTCAAAATAGCCAATATCATACGAGATATGAACGATTTCCAGAAGTTTCTAAAGATAGTCTGTAAAAGGAGTTAGAGTGAGCACTCAGTTGTAGAGTAGTTGACACAATATAAGTTACATTGAGCTGCGATACTCGTCAATGTTTTGAGAATAGTAGTGGCGGTTTTGTGAAATGAAATACGTCAATGTTTAGAGAATAGCATTGATTGTTTTGTGAAATTATTGGAGCATGCAAGTGCTGTTTTAATGTGCATTGTTCCTGTTTACTCTGTGCTTGAGAATAAACGTGTAGTCATAGAAGAAATGTGATTCATTTTTGTGTCTTGAGCACACACCCACGATTCCAAAAGGACACGTCGTAACAATACGATTCAGTGCTGCTGTTTGTTCAACTATGAGCTGGATTCTAAAATCTGATATCATTTCAAAGTTAATATTCTGTATTTAATTTGGTGTTAACGAATATTGTCGTGGATGTTTCCCCGGTTTAAGTTTGCACATAAGAGAATTTAAAACACTTGCATTCTAAAAATATATATGTATTTGTGCATACAAATGGATATGTATGTATATATGTATTCATATGTAAGTATGTATACACGTATAATATATCATGCATCGAGTTCTTGCCAAACATTTTTGAAGTCTGTGAGTACTCGCAGATGGTAAGATATTGTATATCCGAGGCTCTGATGATAACTAATATGAAATCAGCATCAAATTCTCGAGGGAGTAGGGAGGGGGTTACTAAAAATGTCCACTCCAGGTTTTTTCCATTTGAAAAATTTCATTTTATTTGAAACATAAATTTCTTAAGAGTGGCTATATGAGTTTAGATGATAACCTAATTAAATGTGGATTTAGCATCAAATTCTAGAGGGTGGAAAGGGGTTCACTAGGAGCTAGAGAACTTCATTCACAAATTTAAGAAAACTCAAGTACTTAAATATATTTAAAATGTTTTATTTAAAAGCTAGCCCATTTTAGGGGTTACAGCATTATATCACAGTTTGGATGCGGCCGGCATGAGTATTTACATAAATTCAAATATTCTAAAATTTCATTGATTAAAATTTGAGAAAATCTTCACAGTGGATTTTCATGTTGCACAACATATTTCCTTTGAGCGAGTCAATGTTTTCTGGAGGAAATGGACAGACAACGCTTATCTAAATTACCTATTTGCTGTAGCTGCATATATGTTGTAGCTGCTTTAACGCAAATTTCTGGAATACATAAATTTAAATTCAAGCATAATGAAAAGCCAAAATCATATTTTATATAAAATATACTTTTAAAATATTAACGATATATATAGGCAGTATTTAATATTTAAATTTCGGTAATATACTAATCCGTTTGAGCTTCAATTGTAGAACTTCCCGTTTGTCATTAAAACACCTGTAAAAATAGTAATTTGAAAATTGAATCATCTACTTTGAAATTTAGTAGTTTTTATTTTCGTCTTTCCCCATATACATAATGTATAGTCAAAGTATTGTTATGGGGTTGAAAATTCGAATTGAAGTTTTCGACGCGAAAGCCCATTTCAAGCATCCCGGAACTCGAATCGAACGTTTTTGAGGGGATGACTCTGTGTGTGTGTATCCATGAGTCTTTGGAGCCGATATTTTACGAAGGAATGGAGCGTGTCGAACGATATTTGGTACAAAAATTACAATAAGTGAGCACTGGATGTCTAATGATTTTAAACACAATCAAATGTTCGGAATATCCCCCAAAGTTTTAAATTGAATTTTAAAAAAACTCTCAGAAAATCAGCAGAAAATAGAACTAGAAAACTGTCCGTGTTAACTGTATAAATCAGACTACTAGTGATAATGATGATATTTTGCAATAAATATTAGCATGTTACAATAGCTATTGATAGTTATAGTAGGTAGTTACAGTAGTCAATGGTAGTTAATATTAGTTATTTTCATGTTATTCGAGTTTGTTCAACTATGATTCTAAAATTTGATTTTAGTTAACTTTATATTCTGTATTTATTTGATGTTAGCGAATATTGTCATATATGTTTTCCAAGTTCGTTTATAAGAAAATTAAAAACACACGAATTCTAAATGTACATATATATGTATCCGTGCATATAATTGTCATATATATGCATTGTTATATATATATATATATAATGTATATGATATATATATGTATTATGGTATTTATAAGTATAATACTATATATATATATGTGTGTATATATATGTAATAGTATATAAGGGTATACATATGTGTATAATGAAATGCATATGTATTCGTATATAAGTATGTACATACGTATAATACATCTTTTATCGAGTTCCCGTAGGTAATAAAATATTGTAGATCTCTGGCTTAGATGATGACTAATAAGAAATCAGCAACATATTTTCGAGGCAGTAGGGGGGTTATAAAGGATTTCTACTCCGGTTCTGTTTGGTTTTTACTTCAAAAATTTTAATTTTATTTGAAATATCTATTCCTGAGAATGGTTGTATAGAGAGTAGATGATAACTAATACGGATTCAGCATCAAATATCGGAGGGGGGGGGGAGGTTCACTAAAAATTTTCAGTTTTGATTTTATTTTCACTTCCGGTTTCAAAATTTTCTTTGAAACATCTATTTTGCAGGAATGGTTATAGAGAGAGAATAGATAATAACAGATATGTATTTAGCGTTAAAGTTTGGAGGGGGGGGGGGGGAGGAGGGGGTAAAATATGGTAATTGAAAATCACTTAGGATTTCTAGGATTTCCACTTTTTGTTTCCGCAATTTCACTTTCGGTTCAAAAATTTGCATTTTTCTTAAAACGTCTATTTCTCAGAATTCGCTATAAATATGGCTTAGATTATGACTGATGGATTCAGTATTAAACTATGGAGAAACTAAGAGGTTTAATAAGGAATTACTCCTGATACATTTTCCACTTCCTATACAAAATGTATTCTCTTGAAACGTATCTTTCTCTAGATTTATAAATAGCGTCTGGGTATCGCCTCATATGAATTCTGTATTGAATTTTGGAAGATATCGGAGGATTCACTACAGAGATCTACTTTCGGTTAAAGAATTATCGTGATACACCTGTTTGTCAGGGTTGTTTATGAATATTGAAGATGATTAATATGCATACAGCATCGAATTAAGGGGTTCATTATTCCCAATGGAAGTTAAGGCGGTTTACTAAGGATGTCAATATCTGAGTCTGGAGAAGACACTGCCGGTTTTATAAACATTCATATGATTAATAAATAATTTGGCATCACGTCTGATGTTAAAATAGCAAAATGAAACACACATCCACAATAGAAGGTCTTTATTTCACTTCCTTAAGACGTACAAAAGTTTAAAACAGGCCATAGCGCTTTCGAGCATAAGTATGCTTGATCTTCATCAGTGGCTATACGGGAATAAAGTTTGAATCGTTCATATATAGACCAGATATAGCGACAAAATTTGCATAAATACAATCCACAAAAAAAATCTACGTCTAGACAAGAATAACCGTAAACAATTTTTCAAAAAATTTAACAACAAAAGAACAGCATATTAAAATACAATTTAATTACAGAAATCGGAAAAAGTGTGTGTGTGTGGGGGGGGGCAATCAAGCATAATCCCAAAGAGGAAGACGTCAAAGATAACTTTGCAGAGACTTGAATTGCATGAAGTCGAGAATGAGTCGCCAAGCGTAAACTCAAATTCATAACAGGGTCAAAATTACAAACGGACTCACGGTAAATATAAATAAAAAGGAATTCAAAAAGAAGAATATCACGAGGGTTATTACAACGCATCAAAAGGAAAGTCTTTACAAAAAGAGGCTGAAAATTATCTTTAACAACAAATTGAGCAAGAGACGTAGAAAGTTTACTATCCATGACATCCCGAGCATGTTCTGCTAAACGGATGCCAACAGTGCGTTTAGCACTTCCAATATAAAATTTAAAATTACCATCGGTGGACAACAGGGGAACAACATACACCCCAGCGAAGCTTTTAAAGTCATCCCTATCACCCAGTTTATCAGACCGAATACGGTTAAATAAAGAAGAAATATTAGAATGTGCAGGTCTGAAACCAAACTCAGAACAAAATTGGATAAAGGGGCGGAAAATCGTAGGATTGTATGGAAAACTAGACCTATAAGTCAAACGGTCTTTTAAGGCAATAAGTTTAGTATCAAAAAGGGTATATTTACGGCGAACTTGGAAGAAAACCTTATAAATAAACTCAAAGGAGTAGGCAGCCTCACAGCCAAGGCCAAAAATAAATTCAATTTCATCACTTAAAGCAGAGATAGATGAACAAACAGTAAAAGCGCGATTAAAATAAGCATAAAAAGAAGTTTTTTTAGAGGAAAGAGGATGGTAAAAATTAGCAGGAATACAAGAATTAGTAAAAGAAGGTGTACGGAAAACCGAGGTTTGAAAACCAGTAGCAGAACGGGTGACCAGTACATCAAGATAAGGCAAAGAACCATTAGCTTCATGTTCGACAGTAAAATTGATAGAAGGGTAAAAATCATTAACTTTAGACAAAAGAAAAGAAAGATCTTCTAAATCACTATCCCAAACAATAAACACATCATCCACAAAACGGCACCGAAGAGAGGGAGGTTTGGATGAAAAAGGCAAAATCTCATTCTCGAGTAAATGCAAAACCGCCTCGGCCAAAATATCAGATAAAGGGCTACCCATAGGGACACCACAGGTTTGTAGATAAATAGCATCATGGAAACCAAAATAATTTGTCTCCGCAACAATATTCACAGCAGAAGTGATTGCGTCGATGATAGGAGTTTTAAAATTATGATTATGTAGTTTTTTGATAATAGTTTCAATAGCAATGTCAACGGCTATACTAGGAAATAAAGAAACAACATCAAAATTATGCAAGGTACTATTAGATTTAAATTTAGTTTCGTATAAAATATTAATGAAATTTTCAGTTGAACTGTTGCGGACCTACTTATTTTTTAGAAAAATCCCTTGCCTTCTTCTTAAAACCTTTTTTTAATAACCATAAATTTTCTATCAGTTCAACTGAAAATTTCATTAATATTTTATACAAAACTAAATTTAAATCTAATAGTACCTTGCATAGTTTTTTTCGATGTTGTTTCTTTATTTCCTAGTATACCCGTTGACATTGCTATTGAAATTATTATCAAAAAGCTACATAATCATAATTTTAAAACTCCTACCATCGACGCAATTACTTCTGCTTTGAATATTGTTGCGGAGACAAATTATTTTGGTTTCCATGATGCTATTTATCTACAAACCTGTGGTGCTCCTATGGGTAGCCTTTTATCTGGTATTTTGGCCGAGGCGGTTTTGCAGGAACTCTGAACTGAGAATGAGATTTTGCCTTTTTTATCCAAACCCCCTCTCTTTGGTGCCGCTTTGTGGATGATGTGTTTATTGTTTGGGATACTGATTTAGAAGATCTTTCTTTTCTTTTGTCTAAAGTTAATGATTTTTACCCTTCTATCAATTTTCCTGTCGAACATGAAGCAAATGGTTCTTTGCCTTTTCTTGATGTACTGGTCACCCGCTCTGCTACTAGTTTTCAAACCTCGGTTTTCCGTAAACCATCTTTTACTAATTCTTGTATTCCTGCTAATTCTTACCATCCTCTTTCTTCTAAAAAATCTTCTTTTTATGCTTATTTTAATCGCGCTTTTACTGTTTGTTCATCTATCTCTGCTTTAAGTGATGAAATTGAATTTATTTTTGGCCTTGGCCGTGAGGCTGCCTACTCCTTTGAGTTTATTTATAAGGTTTTCTTCCAAGTTCGCCGTAAATATACCCTTTTTGATACTAAACTTATTGCCTTAAAAGACCGTTTGACTTATAGGTCTAGTTTTCCATACAATCCTACGATTTTCCGCCCCTTTATCCAATTTTGTTCTGAGTTTGGTTTCAGACCTGCACATTCTAATATTTCTTCTTTATTTAACCGTATTCGGTCTGATAAACTGGGTGATAGGGATGACTTTAAAAGGGGTGTATGTTGTTCCCCTGTTGTCCACCGATGGTAATTTTAAATTTTATATTGGAAGTACTAAACGCACCGTTGGCATCCGTTTAGCAGAACATGCTCGGGATGTCATGGATAGTAAACTTTCTACGGCTCTTGCTCAATTTGTTGTTAAAGATAATTTTCAGCCTCTTTTTGAAAAGACTTTCCTTTTGATGCGTTGTAATAACCCTCGTGATATTCTCCTTTATGAATCCCTTTTTATTTTTATTTACCGTGAGTCCGTTTGTAATTTTGACCCTGCTATGAATTTGAGTTACGCTTGGCGACTCATTCTCGACTTCATGCAATTCAAGTCTCTGCAAAGTTATCTTTGACGTCTTCATCTTTGGGATTATGCTTGATTGCCCCCCCTCCCCCTTTTTCGATTTCTGTAATTAAATTGTAATTTAATATGCTGTTCTTTTGTTGTTAAATTTTTTGAAAAATTGTTTACGGTTATCCTTGTCCAGACGTATATTCCTTTGTGGATTGTATTTATGCAAATTTTGTCGCTATATCTGGTCTATATATGAACGATTCAAACTTTATTCCCGTGTAGCCACTGATGAAGAGCATACTTATGCTCGAAAGCGCTATGGCCTGTTTTAAACTTTTGTACGTCAAGTGAAATAAAGACCTTCTATTGTGGATGAGTGTTTCATTTTGCTATTCATATGATTGTACGAAATAAGCCACCATTTGAAGGATCCTTCATAATTTTCTTATTTATAGATAAAGTAAAGCATTAAAAACATTACATGTTTGTATATTAGATTGTATATTTTATTTTATTGTATAATATTTTTAGTTTTAGAATATTATATAGTTATCTATAGATCAGTTCCACTGTGACTGACGTAATAATCAATAACAGATTTATGGTTTCTTAAAAACCATAAATCTGTTACAGGAAACATTTACTACATATTATAAAGTAAAACTTCATGCTTTAAAATATTTATTACCTATGGCTATCATATAACAACTTTAAAAAAATCTGATGTGGACAGCACATGACTTTTCCTGCAGACGCGAATTCATTCTTTCTATATTTTTTAAGAACTCATTAAATTGAGTTTAATTGTACAAAATAACACAACATTTCTACTTGAATTTCTGCTTTTATTTGGTAATTGGACATTTTTCCAAATGCGGTATAACAAAAATGGAAAAAAAATCTCAAATATCTCAAGAACGGTTTGTCCTAGACTAATAGAGTTGCTATTATTCGTTTCCTCGTCAAAAATTACGTATAAAACAAGAATTTAATTGATACGTTAGAACATACGTAATCTTTTTTAAAATATTGGCGATTTTTGCGGGCCATTTCGTAAAAAGGGGTAGGTTGTTTTTTTCCGAGTAGTACCAAAATCGAATCAGCACCAGAGTATCCCACAAGTGATTTATCTATGTATAGGATCTACGGTACAAAATTTTATTCCAAAATGTAGAAGGTGTTCCAAACATTCGATTGCATTTGAAATCAATAGGCTGCCGGTATTTATAGGTTGAAAGCCCAGACCACACGACCAACCCGAAGGCTTCTGGCAGCTTATTGTGTGGCCGGGGTATTTATAGGTTGTTGTTGAAACCCAGACCGTCCGACCTACCAGAAAGGTGTAAGGTAACTGTTTGGACGGTCGGGAAGTGCCACCCAATTTAGACCGGAACCCAGTGGGGGAGGCATCCACAGGGACCGTACCCTCCTTCCCCTACCACCAACCTCTCGGAAGGACTTTCGGACCCACATGTTTAACGTGATCGTACTCCGCATGAACACGGCGGCAGTTTTTGGCAGTGGCTGGAATCGAACCCGGGCCTACCGAGTGCAACTCCAGCGCGCTAACCAATGGGCTATCGCGCCCTGGGGTATTTATAGGTTGTAATTTTTGTACCAAATTTCATTTGAAACATTGCATTCGGTCGTGAGATATCGTCTCCACAGACTCATGAACACACTCACACAGAAACACACAGAGATATTACCTCAAAAGCGATTGATTCGAATTCAGAGATGATTAAAAAATTGCACTTCCGTCAAAAACACGATTTCGATTTCCTACCCCGTAACACTAATTTCCCTATACATTATACTATGTGTACAGTGAAAGTAATATATATTAAACACTATGATTTCCTGTTGTACCAAATAACAACAAATGGGAAATTATTAACAACAAAGACACCTAGATATAACTCTCAGAACAGTATGCTATTTAAAATTCCCAATCCATAAACCATCATTTCCTTCTCTCTAACTCCATTTAACAGCTATTTGGTTTTTAATAGGAACATAGTTAAGATCTCATCATGCAATGAATGCACTAGAGGTTTCCGGATAGTAGTTACAAATCTTGCAATTATAATCATGTTCTATTACTTTCTAAACTTTCACTGTAGCATTTGTTCATACGTTTAATATAATTATTTTTAACACTTTACAACATAGTTGAAAAGTGTTTATGACTTTGTTCATTCTTTCTGTTTGTCTGTCTGTCCGTTCGCACGATAACTTCGGTAAAATTGACTTTATCAAAATGAAATTTTAGTATGTTGTTCAGATGGTTTGGGGGACCTATTGGAATGCAAATTAGTAATATTACCCAATTACATTTGGATTGAACCCGGGTTCAAAAAATGAAATACATTGAACCCTATGGGACCTAATTTTTCAAACATTTTTTAAGTAAATTTAAAATTCACAAATGACTTCGAAAGTTTTAGGGAATACTCAAATTATGTCATAAAAAATATGAAAATAATTGCAGTAAAATATATTCGGTAGTTTTCTAAATAAAAATTAAAATATTAATTACACCCGTATTATATGAACAGATCACGGGGCCCATCTCCAAAAAAAATATATAGCATCCATCTTGTGTCAAAATCGTGATTTTTAAGGGGTTTTTTAATTTATATTTAGTGTTGTATCCGTCCTAAAACCGCTTTATTTTTGCCTTATTTCTGTGCATCTATATTCTGAAATAACACAATTACAAAATATTTGAGTTTAAATGGTCATCAAACTTTGATTATTTCTTCAACGAAGCCTAAATTTCACTTATGGAGAATGTAAACACAACAAGTTGTAAGATAAGTTGTAAAGAATTGCTGAATATCTTTAACGCAAAATTATTTAGGTCTAGAGGCAGCACTATACCTGATATGAATGAAACATTCATTGATTTTCTATAAAGAAGCAGACTTTTTCGATTAAGTTTTAAGCATACAGTTAAATTACATTTACCTCCATGGTTTTAAGATTTTAAGTAAAATAAATTATTGTAGTATTGTGATGAATGAAAGTAATGAAATAAAAGTGTATGAGAGAAATATTTACTGCTTTTACATAGAGATCTAGACGATTTATATTTCAATAACGTCATTTGAATAAAGCTCATTGTTTTCGATGAATTAAGTTTTAAAATATAATAAATTATTGTGGTATTGTGATAAATTTAATAATATTACCGCTGAATGTATCGCATTTTAGAGATGCTTAAATAAAATTACATTGCAGTTGAAAAATGTTTCATAATCAATGCTTTATGCATGATTGATCTTTATTGTTTTTTTTATAGCAATCTCCGGCAACATAGAATGTGTGATTCCTACTTTCGAAATGGCAGCACTGACCTGTAATTCCGAAAGACTCAGCTACGATATTATGAAGTTGATAACATCGTTTAAGGACTCCCTGATTGAAAGGGATTTCCAGAAACATTTAATAGACAGATGCATGTAAGTATCCCCTCCCCTCTCCACTTTCACACAATGAAAAGACTCAATAAGCAAAGTAACCGCTGAAATTCATATTCATAAACTTTCTGTTTACAGAAGGTGATTTATCGAAATGTTTTCAATAATATTTGAATATATACCATTAAAATTTCTTGCCACACAAGTTTATGCTTTCACAGAAAATACTTCACAGAATGCTTCACAAGGCGCCAACGGCTCTACCCTGCTGAAAACACCGGTTCTCGTTAGATCGCCGAAGTCAAGTAGCATCGGGCGCGGTTACTACTTGGGTGACCACCTGAGTGACACCGCGTGCTGTTGGCACATTTCGGGCGCGGTGGCCCGGTGGTTTGATCGCTGGATTTGCACGCTGCCACAACTGCCGCCGTGTTCATGCGGAGTACGATCACGTTAAACAAGTGGGTCCGTAAGTCATTCCGAGAGGTTGGTGGTAGGGGAAGGAGGGTACGGTTTCTGTGGATGCCTCCCTCACTGGGTTCAGGTCTAAATTGGGTGGCACTTCCCGGCCGTCCAAACGGTTACCTTACACCTTTCTGGTAGGTCGGACGGTCTGGGTCCCAACAACAACAACAGAATGCTTCACAAAATGCTTCACAGAGCAGTTTCCGCAGTCCTAAGCCTAACTATGAGCTAAAGTATCGAAAAACAATTATAAACTTCATAAAAATCTGATGAGAACCGCACATGAGTTCCTCTATATAATGCAATGAATTTAGTTCTTCCACTGTGAAAAAATAATATATTGTATAGGATCCACTACACAATGCTTTTAACGCGTTGAATTGCACATTGAGAGCTATCCCGTTTGACAACATGTAACAAATTAACTTACACTTCACACAATTCTAAATTGACAACTATCAATATTGATAGCTTCAGCAATAAACAATATAGCGCATTTATTAAAATATTTTAATAATTACTTCGTTAATTTAACGCCATTTCGTTAAATTAGAATCGAGTTTGCAATTTTGATGAAATATCTGTCAATCTGGGACAAAATATCGCCAACATGGTGATATTTCGCTAAATGAGTCACCACGTCCACCAAATGTATCGCCAAGACAAACGGAGACAAGAGCATTTCTTATATATAAGTAACTGCTGGCGAATTACAAAAACTACCCAAAGTATTACCTAAAGTATCTCCTCTTGTGAATGCAACGAACGAGATCCACGAGAATGGTGTCTACAAATCTATTGCATAACCTTAAAATTAAAGACAACCAAAATTACGTTTAAAAGGCCTTTAATAAAAACTTCATTCCTCGACGTACAAAAATATAAACAGCCAAAGCGCTTTCGGGTATCACCATGCTCTTCATCAGTGGTAAAAGAAAATACAGTGCAAACAAGTGCTTACATATAGACCATAAGTTTAGTTTCCGTGATAACATCCATTTGAAAACTACGAATGCCCCTATGGGTAGTCCCTTATTATATATCATTTTAACTGAGGCTGTGTTACAGGAGCTCGGGAACGAAATTTTGCCGTTTTTCAGTCCTTAAACCTAATCTTTGGTGTCGGTATGTGGATGATGTGTTTATTATAAGGAATCAAAGTTTAGTTCCTTGACCTTTTGGATAAGTCAATGATTTTCACCTATCTATTAATTTTACTGTTGAACATGAATCTAATTTTTCTTTGCCGTTCCTGGATGTTCTTGTTTCCCGTAACTCCCTTAGTTTTCATACTTCTATTTTTCACAAACCTATTTTCACTAATTCATATATTCCTGCTAACTCCTCTCATCCAATTTCTTCTAAAAAAGCTTATTTTAAGGCTAATTTTAATCGTGCCTTTAACTTTTGTTCATCCATTTCGGTTTGTGTTACTGAAATTAAATTTAACCTTGGTCATGAAGGCTGCTTACTCTGTCGAGTTTATTTATAAAATATTTTCCCATATTCGCCAAATTTTTATTCATCCAAATACTAACCTTGTTCCCGTTTGTGACCTTATGCCGTATATATATATATATATATATATATAGTCTTGCGTATTACTCGAAGATTTTTCGTTTTCTTATTCATTTTTGCAATGAATTTAAGTTTAAGCCTGCTCATTCGACTGTAACTACATTATTTAATAGTATCCGTTTGGATAAATATAAGGATAGAAATAACTTTAAGTGCCAGGCTAGGGTTCACGTTGCCCCGCCCCCTTTTATCTCCTGAAAATAACTTTAAATTCTATATTAACAGTACTAAACGTACTGTGGGTATCCATTTAGCTGAACATGCTCGAGATGTTAAAAATAGTAGACTGTCTACGGTTTTTTCCAGTATGATATTAACGATAATTTTTATCCTTTGTTTGATAAAACTTTCCGTTTAATCAGTTGCAATAACTCCTGTAATATTTTACTTTATGAATCCCTTTTTATTTATCTGCACTGTGAGTCTATTTATAATTTTAATCCAGCTCAGACCCTGAGTTATGCTGGGCGACTCGTTCTCGACTCCATAAGTGTCAAACCTTTATATCATTTTCTGTAAATTTAGCAATTGATGTATTTTGTGTTTCGACGACATACATTTTGGTTATGAACCCTCGACTTATTTTAATTTGTATTTAATAATTATCTAAATTTTAAATGCCTTGCTTGTTAAAAATATGAATCAACTGTAAAATCGTAAACTGATTATATGTGAATTTTGCCTGACGGTTATGGCCTATATATGTAAGCACTTGCTTGCACTCTATTTTCCCTTCGCGATTGATGAAGGGCAATGGTGATGTCCGAAAGCTCTTTGACCAAGGAAAATTTTGAACGCCGTACAAAGGAGTTTTTATTAAAGGACTTTTAAACTAAATTTTGGTTGTATTTAATTTTAAAGTTTAAATATTGTTGACGGGTATCCATTCTATCTATTGCATAGCATTTCATATGGAAAATGAACATATTTCACAATATATAATCCTTTTTTTTAAATTTTGTGATTTTTTTATACATTTTTATGCAATATTTCTGGAGCGGCTTATGCTAACGTTCTAAAGATTTTGTCAATCATTTGCAAATGACACATTACATAAGAAATGCTTATTTATGAAACAGTATTGAAGATTTGGATTTTTTAATGATTTTTTCGAAATATAATTTGAAACTGAAGTGTTTCCCGAACATTCGATAGTGTTTAAAATTAATAGGCTTCTGGTATTCACTAATTGTAATTTTTGTACCAAATGACATTCAAAACGCTCCATCCATCGTGAGATATCCTTTTCACAAACTCACTGATACTCCCCCTCTCTCTACTTCTCTATCCCTCTCTCGCCTTCTCTCTCCATCTCTCTCCTTCCTTTCCTCTCCCTCCCTCTCTCCCTTTCAACTTCACTCCCCTGTCTCCCTGTCTCCCTTTCAACTTCACTCCCCTGTCTCCCTGTCTCCCTTTCAACTTCTCTCCCCTCTCTCCCTGTCTCCCTTTCAACCTCTCTTCCCTCTCTCCTTCTCTCCCCTCTCTTTCTCTCTCCTTCTCTCCCCTCTCTCCCTCTCTCCCTCTCCCTCACATACACACATGCACACTTAAAACATTTAAACATCACATTGGAACTAATATTTAGGAGAATCTTAAAAATTATTCTTGCTCAGAAATCAAATACTGCAGTGAAATATAAAAAGGCATCATATTTGTACAAAAGTTTCGAAAAAATTCATTTTTGCCTATTTAAACATATATGTGTGCATATGTGTGAAGGGGAGGGGGGCAGATAACTCAATGTACTAACGAACGAACAACCAAACAGCTATAAAACTCAATTTGTAGGTACATTATGTGAAGACTGGAACTAAGTAAAATTTTGGGCAAATCTCATGACTAAAATTAGATAATTCAAGTTTTAAGATTTCCATACGTATATCATCAGTCGAGAACTCGAGTTGTAATTTCGGACCCCAATATACTTTCTCTATACACGGCCATGCATTGTAGCGAGAGTATTAAATATGCAGAAAAAAAAATTAAGAAATAATATATATTTATTTTGTTTATAAGGCTAAAATAATGTTTATTTCCATCAAAATTTATTTCCCTCTTGTATTACAATAAAAATTAACTAGGGTGTGGCTCAATACGGCTTTCTTATACCGGGACCCATTTTTAGTAGCTTGTTTGTTTTTTTCAAATTTTACAAGAAAAATTATAAAAAATCGGTATCGTTGATCCAAAAAATTACAACAAAAAATATCAATCATGCATAAAGCATTGATTATGAAATACTTTCCCACTACAATGCAATTTTATTTAAACATCTCTAAATTGCGATACATTCAGCGGTAATATTTTAAAGATTATCACAATACAACACTAATTTATTGCATTTAAAAACGTCATCGAAAACTAATTAACTTTATTCAACTACTCCATTAATTTATTATACTTCAAAACTTAAAACTTCATCGAAAAAAGTGAACTTTATTCAAATGACTTTATTGAAATATACATCGCCTTTCTCTCTATATAAAAGCAGTAAATTTTCATTCATACACTTTTATTCCATTCCTTTCATTCATAAAAATATTACAGTAATTTATTTTACTTAAAAACTTAAAAACCTGGAGGCAAAAGTAATTTAACTCTATACTTAAAACGTCATCGAAAATGTCTGCTATAAAATCGAAAATCGTCTGCTTCTCGATGTAAAATCAATGAATGTATCATTCATATCAGCTATATCGCAGACTGTAGAGCTAAATAATTTTGCGTTAAAGAAATTCAGCAAACGTCATCGAAAATGTCTGCTATAAAATCGAAAATCGTCTGCTTCTCGATGTAAAATCAATGAATGTATCATTCATATCAGCTATATCGCAGACTGTAGAGCTAAATAATTTTGCGTTAAAGAAATTCAGCAATTCTTATACAACTCATCCTACATCTTGATGCGTTTATATTCTCCATAAGTGAAAATTAGGCTTCGTTGTAGAAGTAACCAAAGTTGGATGATCATTTAAATTCAAATATATTGTAATTGCGTTATTTCAGAATATAGATGCACAGAGAAAGTAAGCAAAATTAAAGTGATTTTAGGACGGATGCAACACTAAATATAAATTAAAAAGAACTTTAAAAATCACGATTTTGACACAAGATGGATGGTCCGGTCGTCAATTTTGCTGCTCTATGTCTTAGGATTGGTCGGTCGGCCTGGGCTTTCGACAAGATGGATGGTGTTGATCATTTGAACTCAAATATATTGTAATTGCGTTGTTTCAGAATATAGATGCACAGAGAAATTAAGCAAAAATAAAGTGATTTTAGGACGGATGCAACACTAAATATAAATAAAAAAAAACTTTAAAAATCACGATTTTGACACAAGATGGATGGTCCGGTCGTCAATTTTGCAGCTCTATGTCTTAGGATGAGTCGGTCGGCCTGGGATTTCGACAAGATGGATGGTGTTGATCATTTGAACTCAAATATATTGTAATTGCGTTGTTTCAGAATATAGATGCACAGAAATTAAGCAAAAATAAAGCGGTTTTAGGACGGATACAACACTAAATATAAATTAGAAAGAACTTCAAAAATCACGATTTTAACAGAAGATAGATGCCATATTTTATTTTGAAGTGGGTCGCGTGATCTCTTTATATAATATGGGTGTAATTATTATTTCAATTTTCAACTTAAAAACTGCCGAATATATTTTGCTGAATTTTTTTTATATATTTTATGAGATAATTTGAATATTTACTAAAATTTTTGAAGCAATTTGTGAATTCTAACTTTACCTAAAAAATGTTTGAAAAATGAGGTCGCATAAGGGTTCAATGTATTTCACCTTTTCAACCCAGACAGGCAGACAGACAGACAGACAGACAGACAGACAGACATACAGACAGACAGACAGTCAGAATGAGCAAAGTCATAAACAGTTTTCAACTATGTTGTAAAATATTAATTATAGCGTGTTACTCTTCACTTTAAAAGCTTGAAAAAATCTGATTTATCTTGATTCATGGATTAATCAATTACGTAGATAATATTTAAAGACATTTTAAATTAATATAATTTTAATTAAGTTATTAATGTAATTCAATTTTAAATAATTTTCAGGGATTTCATGTATAAAGGAACCTGTATAGCCTCTAAAGTCGGTGACAAATGTGGATTGGACTCAAAGGAAGCTATGATGGAACTTGTCGGATATTTGTTCTTTGAAGCTGAGGAGTGCGAATCTTTCGTTCCAGAATTTCCAGCTTTCTTGGAATCCCTGGAGCTGCTTGAAAAAGGAGAGGACATTTTGGAAAGTTTAAAGAAGAAGAAATAGGATGGGCACCTCTAATAAAACTTGCTTCATGACGGACCGAAATAGTTTACTATGACTCCATTCCGATTGAACCGGATTGGTTTCGTCCGAAGAATGTCTCGTAAAATAAAATTCCAATAATGTTTAATATATTTATTCGTTGTTTTCAGTCTCATTTGTTTCGTTTACAACAGATGATAGTGTCTATGGTGATTAAACAAAAAAATGGAACCGAAATGGTTTTGAGTGAATAACATTGTGTAAAAAAGTCACAGCTTTTCTGATATCGATATAAATTTGGATCCAAAATCAGAATGTATGCGCTTATAAAACTTTAAAAGAGCTACAAATTATTGATTATCTTATATAGATATCACTTTTAGTTTTAAAAATAAAATTAGTATTATAAAATTGAAAAGCGAAAATTTTCATGCCTCAACGGGATACATACAGATTTATATAGATTTAGAAACTAATGTTTTATCATACATAATTTTGTCACACACTACTTATATCTATCTTTTATCGTTTCGAAAATATATATAGTGAAAGTATGAAAATAAAAAAAACTCTTGTGGGTAAATATTTTTTCTTTCAAACTAGGGGACTCAGCTTCCTGCTCGCTGCGCGTCATCAACCCCTTATCTCGCTTCGCTTGTCTGGAGACTTTGCCTTCTACTCATTTCGCGAGTTGTTTCAAGTCGAACTATAGTTTAAATTGGTAAACGATTTATTTCATCGTGTTATTCTGTTATTTCTCTACACATGTACCACATTTCATATTTTTATATGGTATAGTTTTTGCAGTACGAGACAGGATAAATCGGTGGAAGTGCCGATACGAAAGAACATTTTTTACTTCAGAAGTGCATAAAAAGTAATATATCTCGTAAACTACACCGAATTTAGGAAAAGGGCTCCTTCTTGTAAAAATTCAGCTATATAAGTACCTGCCTACAAAAATTTGGGGTCTTTCTATTGTTAATTTGTATTTTGTCTTTCACTATATAAATATATATTGTTAGTCAATATTTTGTCTTTCACAATATATATATTGTTCGTCGATATTTTGTCTTTCACTATATATATATATATATATATTGTTAGTCAATATTTTGTCTTTCACTATATATATATTGTTAGTCGATATTTTGTCTTTCACTATATATATATATATATTGTTAGTCAATATTTTGTCTTTCACTATATATATATTGTTAGTCGATATTTTGTCTTTCACTATATATATATACATATTGTTAGTCAATATTTTGTCTTTCACTATATATATATTGTTAGTCGATATTTTGTCTTTCACTATATATATATATATATTGTTAGTCAATATTTTGTCTTTCACTATATATATATTGTTAGTCGATATTTTGTCTTTCACTATATATATATATATATATTGTTAGTCAATATTTTGCCTTTCACTATATATATATTGTTAGTCGATATTTTGTCTTTCACTATATATATTTTTATTAGTCAAAATTTTGTCTTTCACTATATATTATTAGTCAATATTTTGTCTTTCACTATATATATATATTATTAGTCAATATTATGTCTTTCACTATATATATATATATATATTATAAGCCAACAATATTTTGACTTTTACAATATATATATATATATATATATATATATTGTTAGTAACTATTTTGTCTTTCACTATATAGATATTGTTAGTCAATATCATGTTTTTCATTATATATATATTATTAGCCAATATTTTGACTTTCACTATATATATTGTTAGTCAATATTTTTGCTTTGACATTATTTCTTACACTACAAATCGAAAAACGGTTTATGTCAACGTGTTTATCAAAGCTTTCTCTAGAAGTGTACCAAATTTTATGTTTTTGTATGCTAGAGTTTTTGCATACAAAAACCACAAAGAAACTCAACTGAACAAGAAATTTGTCAAATAGGGGCAGTGGTGACGATAACGGCTTGTTTAACACTTTCCAACATAGGTGAAAAGGATTTATGATTTTGTTCATTGTCTGTCTGTCTGTTCGTTCGCACGATAACTGCCGTAAAAACGACTTTCCCAAAATGAAATTTTAGTATGTTGTTTAGACGGTCTGTGGGACATACGGGAATGCAAATGAATAATAACACCCAATTAGTTTAAGAGTAAACTTTGGTTGAAAAAGTGAAATGCATTGGATCCTATGAGATCTCATTTTTTAAACATTTTTTAGGCGAAGTTAAAATTCACAAATTGATTCAAAAATTTTAGGAAATATTCAAATTATCCCATAAAATATATAAAAAAATTTCAGCAAAATATGTTCGGTAGTTTTTCAAATGAAAATTATAATATGGGTTTAATTATTATTTTATGAAGAGATCCCGTGACCTACTTCAAAATAAAATATGGCATCCATATTTTTTTTGCAGTTTAAAAATCATGATTTTTAAAGCTCATTAAAATTTATATTTAGTGTTCCTTCCGTCTTAAAACAGCTTTGTTTTGGAGTATATTCCGAGCATCTATATTCTGTGCCAATGCAATTACAATATTTTTTAGTTTAAGTGATCATCAAACTTTGATTATTTCTAAAACGAAGTCCAATTTTAATGCATGCAGAATGTAAACAAGTCATTATGAGTTATATAAGAATTGCTGAATTTTTTCCACGCAAAATTATTTAGCTCTGTAATAAAAGTGATACCAGTATGAATGAAATATTCATTGCTTTTACATAGAGAGCCAGACGATTTATATTTCGATGACGCCATTTGAATAAAGTTCATTTTTCTATTTTCAAATATGGATTATTTTAACACTGTGATAATCCTAAAAATTCATCGCTGAATGTACAGCATTTCAGAGATGATTAAATAAAATTGCATTTCATTTGGGAAGTGTTTCATAACCAGTGCTTTATGCATGATTGATAGTTCTTATCGTAATATAGAGACATAAAGAGGTCGATCCAAAATCGAATTTAAAACACGTGTAGGACATTTTAAAGCTACAAAATTCCGTATATTGCTACAGGCTAGTTCTTATAGGTTTTGTGCAAACTAAAAAAAATCAGAAAATTTTCATTCTTCTTCAACTTGACAAGACGATTACTTGAAAATTAGAAATGTTTTTTTAGAAAATGGGAGCTTTTTTTCCGAATAAAAAAGGTAAAATCAATAAAATATTAAAATTATTTTAATATATTCATAATTTTGATTCTATTTCCGACAAAACGAGAAAACTTATTTACATGTTTATCTATTAAGTTTGTGTGTCCAAAGTGTTTATATTTTTTGTAACGCTCCGTTTTTTCCGCCAGTGGAACCCCATTCATGTATGTAATTCATTTCGAAAAGTAGGATACATAATTGTAAACACTTTATCGTTCCAAGTTTCTAGGTTGCTGGATTTGATGCAAGGATTTCATGCTGAATATTGCCCTCACAAATTCTAATATATTTACATTTCCTGATTTAGATGTTTACAATAAAATTTCCAACTAATAGGATGGGCACATTCGAATCACTGAAGTTCTTCGATGTTAGAGCCAATATTTATAATACTAACACGATGCAAACTTCAGATATATGGGTCATTTTCTGTAAACGGGAGTTTTACATGTCTCTGGTGTTTTAATAAAAATGTGCATGACATGGAACTGATTTTGGAGACTAATCAATTTTATTATATTGTAGTTCATGTTTGTCTTCCATTATCTAAAAGAACAATTTATATTTTAATATTTAAAATATTAGTTTTTTAATAAATGTCATTCCCCTGTATGTCGTAACAGCCAAACAATAAAATCACAACTTTATTTACAAGCCTTTATTTTCCAGTTATCTTTTAATTTGATCTTTAATATTAAAATAATAATTTAAAATAAAAACAGTAATAAAAAATTTGATGTGGGCAACACATGCCTTTCCTTATATAATGCAATGAATTTACTACTTTTACAGTAGAAAAATAGGTTTTTCTTATAGTAGATACTTATATTCTTTCCAAGATATTGAATTTTCGACGATTAGTCGTTATTTTCATTGATTTAGCGTCATTTTTATCCATTTGGCGAGATTTTCGTTAATTTGGCAACATTTTAAAAAATGTCGCCAAGTTGGCGACATGTCGAAATTCGTCGCTAAAATCTCGCCATGCGTTATGGACGAAGAAATAAGTTATTCTTATAGCAGATAAATGACTATTGGAGTTCAAATACAAAAGTATTACTCGAAGTATCTTTTCTCATGAATGCAACGAGCTAGATCCACCAGAATGATGTCACCCAATTTATCGCATGGTATTACATATGAAAAGTGAACATGTTTCTCAATAGGAAATATATATTTTTTATTTTATATGACTTTTTGATTATTTTTTTGAAAAATGTGCAATATCTCGAGAAGGGTTCATGTTAGCATTCTAAAATTTATGTTAATCGTTTTCTAATGAAAAATTATATAAGAAATGCTATTTGGGTAACTTTATTAGCGATTTTGATTTTTGATGATTTTTTCAAAATTTCACACGAAAATTCAGGGGGGTTCTGAACATTTGATAACGTTTAAAAACATAAGGCTTCCAGTGTTTATGGATTGTGATTTTTGTACCAAATTTTGTTCGAATCGGTCCATTCGTTCGTCAGTTATCGTCTCCACAGGCTCACTGACACACACACATACTTTCACACATACACACACACATACTTTCACACATACACACACAAACACACACACAAACAGACATCACTTCAAAAATGTTTGATTCGTGACCAGGGATGCTTGAAACGTGCTCTCCTGTCGAAAACTCGATTCGAATTTTCGACCCCGTCACAATACTTTCCTTATAGATTAGGTATATAAGGAAAGTAAAAATCTGCTATGTAGAGCAATATTTTAAATTAGTTTTTTACAACTGTAAACTAGCTTTTTTGCCATTCACCTGTCTCACCGTATTCTGTACATAGATGACATCACAATATAATTGAAGTATTATGCTTTACTAAAGTTTATATTTCCCATTTCAAGAGTTTGACAATGCTATAGCTATTATTCTGTGCAGGGAACTATTATAAAACTGAACAATTTCGGGCCAGTATTTTTATTCTTTATCATTCGCATGGTAGCAAACTGAATATAAAATTAGTCTTAAATGCAAATATAACTCATATACTCAGAAAGTCTTTGGTCTCATAGTACAATATGCTTGGTGTTGCATGCAAAATACTGAACTTGGAAAGGATTTTCTATTTCAAAGCAAGCGATTCAGAAATTGAGAGGTGTTATCTATATTTGTATTATTTACGTATATGCGCTTATTTGTAATCCGAACAAAGCCAATTAATTCATTCTGGTATCAAAAAATCTGATGTGGGCTGCACATGACTTTCCCTGCAGACTCAAATTCAGATATTCTTTATTTCTTTAATAATTCATTAGATTGAGTTCAATTGCATCAAGTAACACTAAATTTGCGTTTTTAATTCATTTTTTGTTTTTATTTGGTGATTGGACATTTTTCCGATAGCGAAGTAACAAAAATACAAGAAATCTCAAATATCTTGAGAGCGGTTAGTCCTAAAGTATAATGGAGTGTGTTATAGCCTTTTCCTCGCCAAAAACTGCGTATAAAACAGGAATTTAATTGATACATTTCAGCATACGTAGTCTTTTTTTCAGATTTTGGCGATTTTTGAGGGCCATTTCGTAAAAAAAGGCAGATTGTTATTTTCCAAACCGTACTAAAATCTAATCAACACCACAGTGTCCCACAAGTAACGTATCTACCAAATTTTGTGAAATTTGGTCAATTAGTATTTTAACTAGAGTGGATACATGGAATTTTTACGGGCTCTTTCGCAAAAAAAGGCGGGTTCTGTGTTTATGATTCCTACGAAAAACAAATCAGCACCAGGGTCTCACCCAAGTGACTTACATACCAAATTTTATGAAATTCTGTCCATTAGTTTTTTAGTTAGAGTGGATACATACACAGACACATTGCACAGACACACAGACAGACACACAGACGCCACGCTAAAAATAGTTTTTTCGTATTCCAGAGATCTTGAAACGTGTAGATCCGTCGAAAACTTGATATGCGATTTTCGACATGATTCCAATACTTTCCCTATACATTACCATGTATTGCAGGGAAAGTAAAAATTCACCGTGCTTCATAGAAAAGGTGTCATATGTAGTCCACATAAAATATTTCATATGAAATTCAAAATCATAAAAAAAATCCACCGCTATCAAATGCATAGGCTTATCAGGTTGAAGGTCGTGGTGAACTACATTCTTATTCCAACATACTATCACACAGTAGCATAAGAAATACGTTTCAACTCCTTAATATTCTTCCACGGATATCCTGCCAGGACTGCATTTCCACAATCAGTTGTTGTCTAAAAACTCTGTAACTTAAACTTACTTTCCTCCTCTTAATTAAGCTCAGCACACATATAAATAAGTTGAGTGGTATTATTTTGGCAATAAAGCTTTAATACATTATTGGAATCAATTTTGTTAAAACTTTATCATGGTGCTACTTCTAACCTTTGTGTTTGTGTCAACAGGTAAGCAGAATCCAAGATTATTCGTGTCAATATTGTTACGTGTACTATTTGAAATGACTAGTGTTTAAAGAATGGAGGTAAAAATAAGGAGTTAAAACTTCTTATTAAGAAAATGTCCATATCGTTTGGGACAATCAGTCGGGTGACGCTGGGGTGAGATAAATTTTCATGCCTTCTACGCATTTCTGTGGCGAAAGACGTAAAATATTTATTTAAACTGTCCATTTCGTAAAAATAAAAAATCTGATGTAGGCAACACATGACTTTCCTTATATAATGCAATGAATTTACTACTTTTACAGTAAAAAAATAGGTTTTTCTTATAGTAGATACTAATATTCTTTCCAAGATATTGAATTTTCGACAATTAGTCGTCATTTTCATTGATTTAGAGTCATTTTCATCCATTTGGCGAGAGTTTCGTTAATTTGGCAACATTTCAAAAAGTCGCCAAGTTGGCAACATTCCGCCAAATTCGTCGCCAAAATCTCGCCAAGCGTTATGGACGAAGAAATAAGTGTTCTTACAGCAGATAAATGACTATTGGCATTCAAATACAAAAGTATTACTCAAAGTATCTTTTTTCATGAATGGAACGAGCTAGATCCACGAAAATGATGTCGCCCAATTTATCGCATGGAATTACATATGAAGAGTGAACATGTTTCTCAATAGGAAATTTTTTTTTTTCATTTTATATGACTTTTTAATAATTTTTTTGAAAAATGTGCAATATCTCGAGAATGGTTCATGTTAGCGTTCTAAAATTTATGCCAATCGTTTTCTAATGAAAAATTACATAAGAAATGTCTATTTGCGTAACTTTATTAGTGGTTTTGATTTTTTGACGATTTTTTCAAAATTTTATACGAAAATTTAGGAAGGTTCTGAACATTCGATTACGTATAAATACAATAGGCTTCCAGTGTTTACGGATTGTGATTTTTGTACCAAATTTGGTTCGAATCGGTCCATTCGTTCGTCAGTTATCGTCTCCACAGGCTCACTGACACACACACACACATACTTTCACACACACACACACACACACACACACAGACATCACTTCAAAAATGTTTGATTCGTGATCAGGGACTCTTGAAACGTGCTCTCCCGTCGAAAACTCGATTTCGAATTTTCGACCCCGTCACAATACTTTCCTTATACATTATGTATATAAGGAAAGTAATTATTAACGCAATGTAATTGAGAACTCAAACAATCAAGAATATTCCTACGTATACATTTTGTTTTACCTTTTCATTTATTTTTTATCTCCCTCTTTTCTATATTCTATAGTACAATTATGGAAATATACTGGATAATTATAGTTATGATGGAACTCTTCATTTAAAAGAAATCCAAAATACGTTTACTCAATAATCTGCCTTTCTGTTGTATCAACTAACAATAGCAACTACTTTACTAACACATCGATATAATTCTCAAAGCATTATGACATTTTAAAGCGTTTCATCCATAGGACACAAACTTTTTATGTTGTTGTTGTTGTGAGTTATCCCCCGTGGTGAAGAGCGCCTTGCACCACATCCACTAGACCCCTGGTCCCATGGCGACGGGGAGAATATGCAGCTTCACTTTTATTGAGGCTCCCCAAGGGCACAAGTCTGACTTTGCCTCGACTACACAACATCCATGCCTTCTGGAAGGATTCGAACCCACAACCAGGCAATCCAGCAATCAGCGGAAACGCATCCCCTGACCGCTCGATCACCGGATCGGCATAAACTCTTATAGATGAAAATAGTAAATATATCAATGTTTGGAATACTATACCTAGGTGTCGCTAGTGTTAATCGCCAAGTCCCATCTGTGCTCATGTAAGACCACAGGAGTATTTGGTATATGTATTTTTGATTATTTTTGCATTAATAATAATATCAATAAATCAAAAATAATAATAAATATTTTCCTTAATTACCAGAAAATTAATAACAGGTTTTTTTTTTCGAAGTTGTAGAACACAGTTAATATATATAGAAACTTGGAACAAATTACTCGCTGTTTCCGGTCTCCTAATAAGCGCCCACCACGTATAAATAATTAAATAAGCACCCACCACGTATAAAAAATTAAATAAGCACCCTCTGCTTAAACAATACATTTGAGCACAATTTAAAATGGCTTTTATCTAAAAATTAAACACTCTATTCACACAGCCGGAAGCCCACTTTGCTGCTCATACCCTCGGGTGAGTCGGACGGCCTGGGCCTTCTACACTCAAATCACACGTGAGTTTTGCAAAATCAAAAACCCAACCTCGGCGTAAGAGATACTTCCCGCCTGATGGCGGTACATTCACTGGTGTGTTGTTAAATATGATCAATAATTTCAAAACAGTACAGTCACACTTCATATAACGCGATTAATTCGTACCGCGTTATAAGAAACTCAGATTAGTGCAAATCAGATTAATTCGTGCCGCGTTATATGGAAACCGCATTAAGTGAAACTCAGAATTAGTACAAAACAGAACAATTCGTGCCGCGTTATATGGAAACCGCATTAAGTGAAACTCAGAATTAGTACAAAACAGAACAATTCGTGCCGCGTTATTTGGAAACCGCATTAAGTGAAACTCAGAATTAGTACAAAACAGAACAATTCGTGCCGCGTTATATGGAAACCGCATTAAGTGAAACTCAGAATTAGTACAAAACAGAACAATTCGTGCCGCGTTATATGGAAACCGCATTAAGTGAAACTCAGAATTAGTACAAAACAGAACAATTCGTGCCGCGTTATATGGAAACCGCATTAAGTGAAACTCAGAATTAGTACAAAACAGAACAATTCGTGCCGCGTTATATGGAAACCGCATTAAGTGAAACTCAGAATTAGTACAAAACAGAACAATTCGTGCCGCGTTATATGGAAACCGCATTAAGTGAAACTCAGAATTAGTACAAAACAGAACAATTCGTGCCGCGTTATATGGAAACCGCATTAAGTGAAACTCAGAATTAGTACAAAACAGAACAATTCGTGCCGCGTTATATGGAAACCGCATTAAGTGAAACTCAGAATTAGTACAAAACAGAACAATTCGTGCCGCGTTATATGGAAACCGCATTAAGTG
>OX578154.1:8768619-8866119 GCA_951213105.1 Amaurobius ferox | reverse complement strand
TATTGCGTTACGATGCAATGTACGAACTATTCGATTCACGATCACTAATAATTAAGGATAATTATTCAACCCAAAGAATAATTTATTATTTATAAAGGAGACAAACTCCAATGTTCAGTTTCTTTCACCACAATATACAAAATTCTTCTGTGTTTTTCTTGTAGGATTTTTTGCCATAGCCCAAGACTGCTCTCTGTCAACTCATTCTGATTGTTCGGGAAATTTCATGTATAAGTTCCCTGAAACTCCAAAAGAACTAGATAATGCCTGCCAGTATGTCATTTCTTTATTAGAATATATAAATATATCCCTTATTACCTTATTCGTGCTTAAATACCTTCATGTGTCTCTTATCCATGCCAGCATGGCGGATATACCTTTAAAGTTGTATCGTTGTTTTGTATTTATTAGTAATCATTGTTAATGATTTCTTATGCAGAATTGGCTATTTGCTTAATTTGACTTCAACTGTATTTATCCTTGTGGAGAGGAATGACTTGGTTATCTATAGCTTAGTTGTGGATCTTCGATCGGCTGTATTCCTGATCTTGTATTTTTGTTGATATATGGTGGTTTTTGCCTCTTCTTTTACACCGGCCAAGGGGTCTGGTGCTTCTGTTTCTTCCAGTTGGAGGACGAAGATCAACCTCGCAGTGTAGGCTGTTGTCGTGGTATTTCTGCTCTCCCCCCCCCCGGTGACATGCATTGCGTCTGCGGTGTCTGGGCGGTCCGGGCTTATCGGCGTCGGCCGAAGCCTCGGTGGTGGTTTCGCCTATTAGGGGGCTGTGGCGGAGGCATGTACCGAGAGCGGCAGGACTGCTGTCACAATAGCCAATCGTCCTTTCCGTATATATTTTGATGGTACGGGTTTTCTTTCTGCTTATCCATACCAGCAAAGCCTGTGTGCTTCGTGCGCAACGCTCGTCTATGTACACCGCGGCCATGCATGGGAAACAGGAACCGGCAACCATTAGTCATTTTGACTCTCCCATCCGCACCTAATATACACATACACATGTAAGCCATGCACCCCCCCCTATTCAATATTACTATTTCCTATACAACTCCCTGTCAAAACATACATATTATACTATTCCTCAACATAATGCAATTAATTTATGCAGCCCTAGATCCCTAACAAATGAATTGATCAAGTTCAATACCTCACACTTTTTATTTCAAGTTTTAAATTTCTGATCATACCACGGACTAACTCCCTTTGACTCCAGGGGTTATAGAATTCATTCCAACTAATCTATCTGCAGACATGAATTGCATTGTTTATATCATAAATTTGAAGATAATGAAGAAAGCAAGCCTCTCTAACTCCATGGTTTATGTATTTATATGAGAGTTAGGAAGAAGGAGATTAACCACTCCTATGAATGAAATGTTTGAAAATGCCAAAATACTTTGAGAATTATATCTAAGTGTCGATAGTGTTAGTAAAGTAGCTGCTACTATTAGTTGATACAATAAAAAGGCGTGGTATTTAGTATATGTATTTTTGATTATTTTTAAATTGAGTTCCCTAATTGCTAGTATAATTAACCAGTTTTCTTTCATAGTTGTAGGGTAGAGTACAGAATACAAGGAGAAAAAATTAATTGAAAGGAAAAATTATTTTGAATACTTAAGAATATTGTTTATTGATTCAGTTCTATTTTTCATTGCGCTCCTCATTTATTTTTACGAAATCGACAGTTTAAATTAATATTTTAGACCTTTCGCCCTAGAAATGCATACAATTAAGGGCTACTTATCTTATCCCATCGCCACCTGAATAATTGTCTCAAACGATATGGGCGTTTTCTTAATATGAAGTTTAAACTCTATAAATATTTTTACCCCCATGATTCTTATTCTAAATTTTTAATTTGAGATAACCTCTCAATATTAACTTTCCTATTCAACTGAATCATTGAGGTGGTCTCATCTCTAACTCCGTGAGCTGAATACAGTTTTAGTCCCATGACCTTGCAATTGCATCATGTTGTGGCAAAGCCTTTGACCTGAGATATAATCACAAATAACAAAAGTCTGATGTGGGCAACACATGACATTCCCTGTAGACATATATCTACGTTCTCTTTCTTTTAATTAAATTTAATTCACTTTTAATTCAATTTTCGTTCTCATTTGTTAACTGGACATATTTTCAAAGGTAGCGTAGAGAAAATACTAAAAAACTAAAATATCTCGAGAACGGCTAGTCCTAGTGTAATGGGATTGATCTTATTCTTTTCTTCATTACGTATAAAACGTATGAAACAAGATGACGTATAAAATTACGTATAAAACAAGCATTTAATGGATATATTTGAACATACGTAGTTTTTTATTTTAGATTTTGGCGATTTTTGAGGGACATTTTGCAAAAAAAGGCAGATTATTTTTTTCCGAATCCTATCAAAATCTAATCAGCACCAGGGTGAACCAAAAGTCACTTATCTACTGAATTTTATGAAATTCGGTCCATTAGTTTTTTAACTAGAGAGGATACAAGCTTTTGCGGGCTATTTCGCAAAAAAAGGCGAGTTCTTTTATCCCGAAAGGTACCCAAAGCTAATCAGCACCAGATTCGCTCACAAGTGATTTACCTGCTAAATTTTGTGAAATTCGGTCCATTAGTTTTTTAGTTAAGGTGGATACAAAATCTACATAGACAGACAGACACACAGACAGACACTCAAACACACACACAAACGTCATGCTAAAATAGTTTTTTCGTATTCCATAGATCTCGAACGTGTAGATCCGTCGGAAACTCAAGTTGCGATTTTCGGCATCATTCCAATATTTTCCCTATACCATGTATTGCAGGGAAAATGATAAATAAGTTAAACCTTTTCTAGCTAAATTTGTCTATTCCTCCAGATCCAAGAGTTAATTTGAAAAACCGATTTCAGATTTAGATGAGGTTGACATACTGCCTCTGACATACTGCCACTGCGCTTTTAGAGAGGTGATATCGTAGTCTTTAAATACACCAATCCCTTTGAGATTAAATATCACAGAGTATAAAAATCTGATGTGAGCAGCACCTGACTTTCCCTGCAAACTTATATTAACGTTCTCTTTATTTTAATTAAATTTATTTCACTTTTAATTCAATTTTCGTTCTCATTCGGTAACCGGACTTATTTTCAAAGGTGGCGTAGGGAAAGTACGGAAAACTAAAATATCTCGAGAACAGCTAGTCCTAGTGTAATGGGGTTGGTCTCATTCTTTTCGTCGTTGAAAATTACGTATTAAATCAGCATTTAATGGATATATTTGAGTATACCCAGTTCTTTAGTTTAGATTTGGACGATTTTTGCGGGCCATTTTGCAAAAAAAGGCAGGTCATTTTTTTCCGAATCGTACCAAAATCTAATCAGCACCAGGGTAACCCACAAGTGACTCCTCTACCGAATTTTGTGAAATTCGGTCCAGTAGTTTTTCAGCTAGAGTGGATACAAGCTTTTGCGGGCCATTTCGCAAAAAAAGGCGGGTTCTTTTATCCCGAATCGCACCCAAAACTAATCAGCACCAGACTCGCTCACAAGTAACTTACCTATCAAATTTTGTGAAATTCGGTCCATTAGTTTTTTAGTTAGAGTGGATACAAAATCTGCACAGACAGACAGACAGACAGACACACAGACAGACAGACACACACACAGACGTCACGCTAAAAATAGTTTTTTCGTATTCTAGAGGTCTCGAAACGTGTAGATCCGTCGAAAACTCGAGTTGTGATTTTCGGCATGATTCCAATACTTTCCCTATCATTTACCATGTATTGCAGGGAAAGTAAAAATCTGATGTGGGCAGCACATGACTTTCCCTGCAGACTTATATTAATGTTCTCTATATTTTAATTAAATTTATTTCACTTTTTATTCAATTTCCGTTCTCATTCGGTAACCGGGCTTTTTTTCAAAGGTGGCGTAGGGAAAGTACGAAAAACTAAACTATCTTGAGAACGGCTAGTCCTAGTGTAATAGGGTTGGTCTTATTCTTTTCGTCGTTAAAAATTACGTATTAAATCAGCATTTAATGGATATATTTGAGTATACCCAGTTTTTTATTTTATATTTTGGCAATTTTTGCGGGCCATTTTGCAAAAAAAGGCAGGTTATTTTTTTCTGAATCGTACCAAAATCTAATCAGCACCAGGGTGACCTATACGTGACTCATCTACCGAATTTTGTGAAATTCGGTCCATTAGTTTTTCAGCTACAGTGGATACAAGCTTTTGCGGGCCATTTGACAAAAAAGGCGGGTTTTTTTATTCCGAATCGTACCCAAAACTAATCAGCACCAGCCCCGCCCACAAGTGACTTACCTACAAAATTTTGTGAAATTCGGTCCATTAGTTTTTTAGTTAGAGTGGATACAAAATCTGCACAGACAGACACACAGACAGACACACAGACAGACACACAGACACACAGACATACACACAGACGTCACGCTAAAAATGGTTTTTTCGTATTCTAGAGGTCTCGAAACGTGTAGATCCGTCGAAAACTCGAGTTGTGATTTTCGGCATGATTCCAATACTTTCCCTATACATTACCATGTATTGCAGGGAAAGTAATACATTATCATGTATTGCAGGGAAAGTAAAAATGAGGTCTATACTGGTATGTAGTTAAATGACCATGACGGGTCAAATAAACGTGATTACAGCTTCTTTAGAAAATAATTTACGAAATGAGAAAAACAAACTGGTTCAAACTGTCAGCGTAACGCCTGTGCGTGTCTTTATGTACGTTTGCATGCATGTCTGTATGTATAATTGCCTGATCTGTTATCTGTATTAGGTATTTCTTTTATCTAAAAAGCTTTCTGACAAAATTTCGTTAAATTTAGTAGTTAAGTCCCATATACATTACCAATTTGGTAAATATATTTTGGTAAAAGAGCAAAAATATAATTGAAACATAGAACTGACCTTTATTTCAAAATGACCCGCAAAAATTGACAAAATATATACCGCTGACGCAAAAAACTGAATCCTAGCACACTTATATTATCGAGCACGAGACAGAATCGAATGAAGCCAGATTTTCGATTTCAAATTCCGGGGGTTATCAAAAAGGTTTTGTCGAAAAGCAGACCCTCCAAAAGTTTCTCGGGACGTAGAGGACTGAACCTTTGCACATTTATAACCTCTACTGAAAGTCAAAATCTAACGAAACATTTCAGATCCCCCCCCCCCCCCGGAAATGGAGAAAATGTTATTTTTACTTTCCCTGTAATACATGGTAATATATAGGGAAAGTATTGGAATCGCGTTGAAAATCGCAACTCGAGTTTTCGACGGATTTACAAGTTCTGAGACCTCTAGAACACGATAAAACTATTTTTAGCGTAACGTCTCTCTCTTTCTCTCTCTCTCTCTCTCTCTCCCTCCCTCTTTCTGTGTGCGTGTGTGTGTGTGTGTGTCTGTCCACTCTAACTGAAAAACTAATTGAGCGAATTTCATAAAATTTGCCAGTTTTTTTTTTTCGAAATGGCCTACAAAAATCGTCAAAATCTGACACAAAAGACTACGTATGATGAAATTCATGAATTAAATGCTTTTTTTTTCTTATGTAATTTTTAACGATGAAGAGAATAAGACCAACCCCATTACTCTAGGACTAACCGTTCTTTCGATATTTCAGTTTTTTCACATTTTTGCTACGCCGGTTTTGAGAATAAGTCCAGTTACCAAATGAAACAAAAGCTGAATTAAAAGTGTAAATTCAGCGTAATTTCAATTAAATGTGATTTTTATTCAGTGCAATTAAACTCAATTTAATGAATTATTAATGAAATAAGGAGAAAATGAGTTTGGGTCTGCAGGAAACGTCATATGCTGCTCACATCAGATTTTTTTTAACTCTTGTCTTTATACACTCAAATCAACGACCACGGGATAGAACTCACACGGCCGCTTTTTGACGCCCAACACCACCTCCCACGATGGCAGAAAAATGGGAGGCTCCAAAAAATCTTTCACGACACTTTATAAGCTCCGCTTACTAACTAGAGGACTCCATATTTTAATATATACAGTATGATTCAAATTATAAGTGCGGTGTTTAGACCTCTCTGTAGGAAAACTACTCGGCGAATCACAACCAAATTCATCACACATACTTTTACTTTTCTGTGTATGAGGTTTCGATTTCTGAAGACGAAATATAATTTAAATTTCGTCCGCGAGAGATTAAATCTGGCGCTGCTGTCTCCGTAATTCGCATATCGCGAAATATATCTTACAATCGCCGCCTACAAAAGGAGTAACAAAACATTTTTTCACAAATGTACAACTAGCGATGAATCACGATGTTCTTACTGGATAGCCTTGCTGTTACTTATTAAACTCTTCTATCAATGAAACTACAATGCTTTTGCTGAACTTAAAGCATATCAATAGTTAAAAAGTTAACTTAGAGTTCACTCTTCATTTGTAATCTTCGATTTTTTTTTACAGATATTTGCTAGAAATTAGACGAGATGGGGGAATGCAACCCCTGGCGGCTGAACATTGAACTATATGTTTTCTTCAGAATTCGAAACTGCACACTCAGGAAAATATGTGTACGAAATTGGGTTGCAATTGGATCAGTCGTTTTCATTTGTGGGTGTTTTCAAGTCTAAACACCCAAGTTTAATTAGAATCACTTTGTATACAGAGTGATATTAATCAGTCTGTTACAGTGTGATATTATGTCACACTGTAATGTCATAGTGTGACATTACACGTTAATATCACAGAGGGATATTAATCAGCCTGTATACAGAGTAATTCAGTTAATTTGAATCACTCTGTATACAGAGTTAATATTATATATAATATTGACCACTGAACAGGATCTAAACCGACCAAGACTTGCGATAAAGAAGACGATACAGAATTCACTTAAATGATAAGAACTTGAAATTCCGTCTCATAAGCGCTCCCCGTTTAATACGGCAAGGTTCATTGCGACTAGTTTCGAAGCTAAGTTCCGTGTATTATTAAACACAAAGAAATAATTCTGCTAAATTAAGTTGCAAACTATTTTTGACATATTTAAATATCAGTCTGAAATTAAAGATTAAAAGTTCTTATACAGGTTGGCCAAAATTAATGTAGAGGTGTTTAGAGGCCGATAATGAGAAAACTGTTGGTCCAAACTCAACCAAAATTGCAGTTCATACTATTTAGACCATGGGATTTTGATTTTTAAAAGAAAAAAAAATAGTTCAGATTTTTGCCACCGCGGCTCAAAGTGGCGCTGTAAGGTCCATTTTTGGACACACATTTGGATTCGCATTTGAACTTACATTTTATCAAACATTTCAGCAATCATGTCTTCCATACGCAGGAGTGCATTGTAGTAAGTATGCAAATTTTCCCGGATAAAAGAGGTGGTAATGCAAAAAATTATGCAAATTTTCACGGAGAAAAGAGGTAGTAATGCAAAACGTTATGCAAATTTTATTCAGCTGACGCTGACGGCATTATTACGTACTAAGTATATAAGGAAAATGGAAAGAATGTGTTGGAATCAATGATGCGCTACATTTTTACGATAGTGCTTTGCTGTTAAAGTTCGCTATGCTAACATTATGTGATCGTACTTTGCTAGTAAAACTTCAGCGTCATCTAACTAAAATTTGCATAATGTTTTGCATTATCACCTCTTTTCTCCTTGAAAATCTGCATATGTACTACAACGCACTGCTGGTTATGGGAGACATGATTGAAAAAATGTTTGATAAAATGTAAATTCAAATGCGAATGTAAAATGTGATGTCAATACCAAATAAATCTGACGTTGGCAGCACATGACTTATTTTATATAATGCAATGAATTTAGTACTTTTACAGTAAAAAAACAAGTTTTTCTTATAGTAGATACTTATATTCTTTCCAAGATATTGAAATTTCGTCAATGAGTCGTCATTTTCATTGATTTAGTGTCATTTTTATCCATTTGGCGAGATTTTCGTTAATTTAACAACATTAAAAAAGTCGTCAAGTTGGCGACATTCCGCCAAATACGGAGCCAAAATATCGCCAAGCGTTATGGAGGGAGAAATAAGTTATTCTTATAGCAGATAAATAACTATTGGCGTTCAAATACAAAAGTATTACTCAAAGTATCTTTCCTCATGAATGGAACGAGCTAGATCGACGAGAATGATGTCACCAAATTTACTGCATGATATTACATATGAAAAGTGAACATGTTTCTTAACAGTATATGTATTTTTTTTAATTTATGGGATTTTTTTATAAATGTATTTTAAAAATGTGCAATAACTCAAGAACGGTCCATGCTAGCGTTCTAAAGTGTATATCAATAATTTTCGAATGAAACATTACATAAAAAATGGCTATTTGCATAACTTTATTAAAGGTTTTGATTTTCTGATGATTTTTTCAGAATTTCACTCGAAAATTTAAGGGGGTTCTGAACATTTGATTACGTTTAAAAACAATAGGCCTCCAGTATTCACGGATTGTGATTTTTGTACCAAATTTTATTCAAATCGCTCTATTTGTTCGTGAGATATCGTCTCCACAGTCTCACTGACACACACACACACAGACATCACATCAAAATTGTTTGATTCATGACCAGGGTTACTTGAAACGTGTTCTCCCGTCGAAAACTCGAATTCGAACTTTCGACCCCGTCACAATACTTTCCTTATACATTATGTATATAAGGAAAGTAATACATGTAAAATGTTAACTTTCTGTTCTTGCTATGCCTAATCTACTCTAAAAATGGGCCTCACAGCGCCAGTTTGGTCCGCGGTGGCATAAATCCAAACTATTTTGTTCTTTAAAAAATCAAAACCCCATGGTCTAAATAGTATTTACTGCAAATTTGATTACGTTTGGCCCAACATTTTTCTCACTCTCGGGGTTTGAACACCACTACTTTAATTATGGCCACCCTGTACATATTACATAATTAAATATGCTAGCGCCATACATTTCCAATGACAACACCAATAAAAACGGCCCCATTACTCGTGGAATTTTATTTTCAAGATATTTCATTATTGGGAAATTTTGGCGACTTATCGTTGTTGTAAAATGCCGTTAGTTATGCACTTAGTTATGAAAATCGTTATCAAATACAAAAATCTGATGTGGACAGCACATGACTTTCCCTGCAAACTTATATCCACGTTCTATTTATTTCAATTAAATGTAATTCACTTTTAATTCAAATTTCGTTCTCATTCGGTAACCGGGCTTATTTTCAAAGGTGGCGTAGGGAAAGTACGAAAAACTAAAATATCTCGAGAACGGCTAGTCCTAGTGTAATGGGGTTGGTCTTATTCTTTTCGTCGTTAAACATTACGTATTAAACGGGCATTTAATGGATATATCTAAGTATACCAAGTTCTTTAGTTTAGATTTTGAAGATTTTTGCGGGCCGTTTTGCAAAAAAAGGCAGGTTATTTTTTTCCGAATCGTACCAAAATGTAATCAGCACCAGAGTGACCTATACGTGACTCATCTACCGAATTTTGTGAAATTCGGTTCATTAGTTTTTCAGCTAGAGTGGATACAAGCTTTTGCGGGCCATTTCGCAAAAAAAGGCGGGTTCTTTTATTCCGAATCGTACCCAAAACTAATCAGCACTAGCCCCGGCCACAAGTGACTTACCTACCAAATTTTGTGAAATTCGGTCGATTAGTTTTTTAGTTACAGTGGATACAAAATCTGCACAGACAGACAGACAGACACACAGACAGACACACAGACAGACAGACAGACAGACAGACAGACAGACAGACACACAGACACACGCACAGACGTCACGCTAAAAATGGTTTTTTCGTATTCTAGGGGTCTCGAAACGTGTAGATCCGTCGAAAACTCGAGTTGTGATTTTCGGCATGATTCCAATACTTTCCCTATACATTACCATGTATTGCAGGGAAAGTAAAAAAGTTAAAGTCATAAAAATAATATATTTTCCGATAGGTATCCCTTTTACGTTTGTTTTGAGCACTGAAACTTAAATTAATTAATTACAGAATAGAAATAAAAAGTAATATGCCAACTGTAAGATTTTATTAACCTTTTGCTTACGGGTGGGACAGCGTCCATCCCAAACGAAGAACCTCTCAAAAATGCAGGTATTTGACATACCCTATCCCAAACAGTTCGATCCTCCTTTGAAGACATTGGGACACCAATGTCTGCAAAGGAGGATCGAACTGTTAGGGATAGGGTATGCCAAATACCTGTCTTTTTCGGAGTTCTTCGTTTGGGATGGGCGCTGTCCCACCCGTAAGCAAAAGGCTAACCTTCCAATATGGCTTACATGCATTAACAAGGCTTCTAATACTTTTTATATCAACAGATTCCTTTTGAGACATTTAGAATGTGCATATAAGCATGTCGAGGAATGCAACAATGGCGGAAGCGGAAGTGACATGCGTCATTTTACAACTTTTTCACAAGAAATTTGCAACAAGGACACTGCACTCTATAAGGGTAAGTGTCTTGGACTTAGAAATTATGCACCTGACTCCTAAGGAAGTACTTAAACATCACAATAACTTTACAAAAAGCAAATTAGCAACCGTGTACATTAGATCCAACAAAAGTGGTTGAAAATGCCTGGTGGTGAGATAAAAGTGAGTACAGCGCTCATAGCGGAGAACTTTCAAAGTTAGAATTAAGAACTCGGTTACAAACCCGAGTAATATATGAAAAATGTTAGTAATAAAATTATAGAACGTTATTAAATGGGTAAAAATCGTCATCAAGAACGCAAGAAACGCGTATGAGCAGACAATAAATGGTTGTAAAATAGTCGTATCAACAGGAATTGTTAGAAGGTGGCACCTTTAATGCTTGGCAAAGTACGCGGTCCTGTTTTTTCTAGAATTCAAATATGCATTTTTGCAGATGGAAGGAATTTTTAACGGGTTATACACTAGATTCCTGTGCATGAAATTATTCTTTACTTTATATTGTCTTTGTAACTGTTGCTTTTTGTATCATTGCTGAATAGTACAACAATTCACCAATAACAATATTGTATCAAATAAATGCTATCTGTAACAGTTTTAGGATCAATTTCTACTCAATAAGCAATGCGTTGCAGCTGAATAATAAGATTCTTTTCCATTTCAATTTGCTGTCAGGTTCATTATTCTCACTTTTTAATACTTTTCAACATAGTTGGAAAGTGTTTATGACTTTGTTCGTTGCCTTTTAAATGACTTTATCAAAATGAAATTTTAGTACGTTATTGAGGTCTGTGGGACATATGGGAATGAAAATTAATAATATTACTCAAATGGTTTCGGATTCAACCCTGGATGAAAAAATAAAAATACATTGAAAACTATGGAACCTAATTTTTCAAGCATTTTTTAAGCAGAGTTATAATTCACAAAATGCTTCGAAAATATTAGGGCATATTCAAATTATCACGTAGAATGTGTAAAAGAAAATTCAACAAAATATGCTAGGTAGTTTTTTAAATAAAAATTGAAATAATACTTACATTCATATTATATGAAGAGATCGCGTGACTCATTTCAAAATAAAAATATGGCATCCATATTTTCCTTTGTGTAAAAATCGTGATGTTTAAAGATTGTTTAAATTTATATTTAGTGTTGCGTCCGTCATGAAACCACTTTATTTTTGCATACCATATGTGTACCTAAATTCTGTGCCAACTTAATTGCAATATTTTTTATATTAAATGATCACTAAGCTTTGATTATTCATACAAAGAAGCCTAATTCCTATAGCATGAAGAATGTACGCAAATCAAGCGATTGTAAGATGGGTTGTATAAGAATTGCTGAATTTTTTTCACGCAAAATTACTTAGCTCTGGAGTCTGGAATATAAGTCATATGAATGAAATATTCATTGACTTTACATAAAGAAGCAGACGATTCATAGCATTGCCTTTTCTGGTACAGTTTCCATGTATAATAAATTATTGTAATACTGTGATAATTTAAAAAATACCAGTGCTGAATGTCGAAAGGAGTGTCGAAAGCCCAGACCACTCGGCTCGTCCAAGGACTCGTCCAAGGTATCGCATTTTAGAGATGTTTAAATAAAATTGCATTTTAATTGGAAATACAATTTTTAATCAATGCTTTATTCATGATTGATCTTGTTAGTTGATGCTAGTTAAATTTTACGTTAGTAGCGCTGCAATTCCATTTATTCAATTGGGCATGGTAACTTTATAATAGATAGATCTAATGAGTAAACTCGTCTGCCTTTCTTTACAATGTTTTTGGATTGTTTAAAGACTTTCCTAGAAAACTTACATATCAATTGTTTAATACATATATAATCGCTAATAGACAGACAACAGTACAAAGTATGATGTCGTTTACTAAGATATTCCGATATTAGCTGGTACAACTCAACAATCAGTATATTGTAAGAACGAAGTTGATGTGGAGATTTGAATATTTGAAAAAATTCGTACAATTTAAAGGCATTATTTTATAAAATTGAAAATTAATCACCAAAATTTGTATATAATAAAAATGTTATAAATCTTCTTGAAATTGTAAAAAAAAAAGACAAAATTTTAAATTTTTATTAAAAAAAAGTTACCATAATCCCTAAAAACATTTCCAGAAGACATTTTAAAGACCAGAAGTCAAATTGCATCAGGTAAATTCCACTTTAGACGATTATCACTCGGAGTGTTGAGGTCACACAAGGGAACAAATACAGAGGACACAAAACGGCATAAACTCCTCCCATCCGGGAGTTTGCAAAAGTACAATATATGGATTAAAGTGAGATTCAATACTATCATTCCAACTGGAGTTCAAGGAACTAGACAATTGTTATGATGGAAAACATCTCTTTTATCTTCTTTTTCTTGGCTTCAATTTAAATGCTTCAACAAATCAGCAAATATTTTAATAATAAGCGACACATATGTAATATTACCTTACTATGAATTTTTCTAAATTTGATGAAAAGCTAAATGTATGGAGCTGGAAGTTAAAGTAACAGCAAAGAACAATTTGCACTTCAGCAATATAGTATTACAGTTTTCATTTCCGCCTAATAATGCTTCCGAATGAGAATATATCCATACATCTTTTCATGATATATCCAGACGTTTAAATTTTTTTGATTCCATGTTTCTCAAACCCGGCAAATAGTACAGTGTCTAATAGTATCAGCAGCGAGCTACTCCCCGAGAAAGTAAAAGTTTGCTGTCTATCAGAATTGACCATTCCTGATTTTGGAACATTAATTTGCCAAATAATAAAAGAACTGTATTACTGCAATATATGGAATCGTCAAAGAACATTAAATTCGCGATTTGGCTAAATTTGTATTGCAGAGTCCATTTCGACGATAAGGGTTTGCAATTCTGTCCTAGTAGGTCACTGGTAGATAGTCGGCTGACCAGTGCGAAGTCGAGTACTTCGAATTCCGGCTGGGGCAGCAAGATTCTTTAAAATTGCGCCCGAACGAATCAACCCTGTCGGTTAGAGCAATGAGATCGGAGGTCTGAAGATCCCAGGCCGTGCGACTCACATAGTGGGTTTAGAGTAGCTAGCTGAACGGCCGGGAAAGGATACCTCCTGCACTCAGGAGGCACCCAATGTCTACCATCCCGCCAAACGAACATTTATGTAGATCTAAAAAGGTAACAATTGATGAAAACTATTGTGATTAAACAGACAGTTTTAACAGACACAAGTTTTAACAGACACAAACTTTTAACAGACAGTTTTTACAAAGTTTTAACAGACAGTTTTTACAGACAAAGTTTTAACAAACAGTTTGACACACAAAGTTTTAACAGACAGTTTTATCAGACGCAAGTACGTCCATTTTTCAAAAATGGGAAAAGGGTTATTGCGAATATAGATAAAAAGATCATTGAAAAGTAAAATTTAGAGTGAGGCGTAATAACATAATGAAAAATAGATTAAAATTAAAGAAAGTAATAAAATTTTAAAAGTAAAATTTAGGAAATATATAAAAATAAAATACATGAAAAGGAAAAAAAATTAGTCACATGAAAAACAAAAACAGAAATTTAAAATAAAATTTAAAAAAGAAAAATTAGAAAAAATACAAATAAAAAGGGACAAAAGAAAAAGAAAGAACCGAGAAAATAAGAACAGTTAACATAGCTTTTTTTCATATAAACAGAAAATATGGAGGGAACACAATAAGTTCATATAAGTTAATAAGAATGAAATAAAGGGATTCATTGATCAAAATGCATTGAGAGCAGGATCTACTCATAAGCTTAGGTCACTTTAGTGGAAATTTCCATGGCAACAAGAATACAGTTTTTAATTTTATGAGATCGGATGTCTGAAGACCCCAGACCGTGCGACTCACATATTGGGTTTAGAGTAGCTATCTGCACGGCCGGGAATGGATACCTCCTGCATTCAGGAGGCACCCAAGGTCTACCATCCCACCAAACGAACTTTTATTTAGGTCTAAAAATATTACAATTTATAATAAATATTGTGATTAAACAGACAGTTTTACATTATATTTGAACTTGGCAAGTACGTCCATTTTACGAAAATGGGAAAATGGTTATTGCGAATATAGATGAAAAGATCATTGAAAAATAATATTTAGAGTGAGGTATAATAACATAATAAAATATAGATTAAAATGAAAGAAAATAACAAAATTTTAAAAGTAAAATTTAGAAAATATATAAAAAGAAAATATATCGAAGGTCTGAAAATGACCCTATTACGACTAGCACGGATTTAGTGGAGTCTGGTTCATGGAGCGGTCATTTCAAATTTGGAGGATGGCGACCAGGCCGAAAGCTAACCTGAATGAAAAAATCTGATGTGGGCAACACATGACTTTCCTTATATAATGTAATGAATTTACTACATTTACTGTAAAAAAATAGGTTTTTCTTATAGTAGATACTAATATTCCTTCCAAGATAGTGAGTTTTCGACAATTAGTCGTCATTTTCATTGATTTAGCGTCATTTTTATCCATTTGGCGAGATTTTCGTTAATTTGGCATCATTTCAAAAAGTCGCCAAGTTGGCGACATTACGCCAAATTCGTCGTCAAAATCTCGCCAAGCGTTATGGACGAAGGAATATGTTATTCTTACAGCAGAAAAATGATTATTGGCATTCAAATACAGAAGTATTACTCAAAGTATCTTTTTCATGAATGGAATGAGCTAAATCCACGAGAATGATGTCACTAAATTTATCGTATGGTATTACATGTGAAAAGTCAAAATGTTTCTCAATAGGAAATACTTTTTTTTTCATTTTATATGACTTTTTGATAATTTTTTTTAAAAATATGCAATATCTCGAGAACGGTTCAGGTTAGCGTTCTAAAATTTATGCCAATCATTTTCTAATGAAAAATTACATAAGAAATGTCTATTTGCGTAACTTTATTAGCGGTTTTGATTTTTCTTTGCTTTTACGGCAGGTGTAGCTGATAACTTGAAATGCATAAAAGAAGAAATATTGGATGGAACCTGCCGAAGAAACTTTCAAGAACAGGAAGGCGTGGATTACGAAGCATCATTGTTGCAGAGGAATATAACAAAAATTGATAGAAGCGATTCAATGTATTGCATGTAAAATTTCCTCATATTTCATCCTCATATATCATCAGGGAGCGATGTGACTTAGCTACTTATTTTTGAGTTAAGCGCGATATGATGTTGTCTGTTTGTCAGCATGCTCTGTTTGGTTGTAACTTCTCTAAAACGAAACCGATTCTTAACACTTTACAACATAGTTTAAAAGTGTTTATGACTTTGTTCATTGTCTGTCTGTCTGACTGCCGTTCGCACGATAATTGCCGTAAAAATAACTTTATCAAAATGAAATTTTAGTATGTTGCTGAGGAGGTGATTGTGACACATGGGAATCTAAATAAATAATAACACCCAATTAGTTTTGGATTGAACCCAAGTTGAAAAAATTAAATATGTTGAATCATATGTTCATATGGGTATTGAATAATATGTTTTTCCAACATTTTATAAGCAAAGGTAAAATTCACAAATTGCTTCGAAAATTTTAGGAAATATTCAGATTAATCCATAAAACTTATAAAAGAAATTTCAGCAAAATAGGTGTCGTAGTTTCTTAAAGTGTTTTAAATGAAAATTAAAATAATAATTGCACCCATATAGTATGCAGAGATCACGTGACGCACTTCAAAATGAAATATGGCATCCATCTTATTTTCCCAATGTAAAAATCTTGATTTATAAAGTTCTATTAAATTTATATTTAGTGCTGCATGCGTCCTAAACCGCTTTATTTTTGCGTATTATCTGTGCATCTATATTCTGTACTAATGCAATTACAATATTTTTGAGTTTAAATGATCATTGAACTTTGATTATTTCTGCAACGAAGCCTAATTTTAATGGACGCAGAATGTTAACAAGTGATTGTAAGATGAATTGCATAAAAATTGCTGAATATTTTTCACTCAAAATTTTTTAACTCTGGAGACTGGAATAAAAGTGTATCAATGAAATATTCACCGCTTTTACATAGAGAGTCAGACGATTTATATTTCGTTGACGTTATTTGAATAAAGTTAATTTTTTTCGAAGACGATTTATATTTCGTTGATGTTATTTGAATAAAGTTAATTTTTTTCGAAGAAGATTTAAGTTTTCAAGTAAAATAAATTACTGTAGTTCTGTGATAATTAAAAAAATATCACCACTGAATGTATGGCATATTAGAGATGTTTAAATAAAATTGAATTTCCGTTAGAAAGTGTTTCATAAACAATGCTTTATGCAGGATTGATCTTTTCTGTTACTTTCTCATATTATGTAATATAGAGAGAAAATGATGTTTCACTGAAATTTTGAAACTCGATATTTTGATGCTATTGTATATTTTATGACTTTTTGAACACATTTAGACTATTTCTGGAGTGATATCCGTCTGTCTATATGTCTGTAGTCGATTTCTTGTGTACAGGAAATATAGGGGTAGTAATCATGGTCCTTTTAAGCAACCCTGATCACGAATCTAACATTTTTGAAGTAACGTCTGTGTGTGTGTGTGTATGCGTGTGTGTGTGTCTGTGTGTGTGTGAAAGTCTATGTGTGTGTGCTTGTGTGTGAGTGAGCCTGTGAAAACGATAACTGACGAACGAATGGACCGATTCGAACGAAATTTTGTACAAAAATTGCAATCCGTAAACGCTGGAAGCCTATTGTTTTTATATGCAATCGAATATTTAGAACACCATAAATTTTCGAATGAAATTTTGAAAAAATCGTCAAAAAATCTAAACCTCTAATAAAGTTATACAAATAGACATTTCTTATGTAATTTTTCATTAGAAAACGATTGGCATAAATTTTAGAAAGCTAACATGAACTGCTCTCGAGATATTGTACATTTTTCAAAACAATTATCAAAAAATCACATAAAATAAAAAAAAAATATTTCCTTTTGAGAAACATGTTCACTTTTCATATGTAAAACCATGCGATAAATAGAGCGACATCATTCTCGTGGATCTAGCTCGTTTCATTCAGGAAAAAAATACTTTGAGTAATACTTTTGTATTTGAACGCCAATAGTTATTTATCTGCTGTAAGAATAACTTATTTCTCCGTCCACAACGCTTGTCGAGATTTTGGCGACGAATGTGGTGGAATGTCGCCAACTTGGCGACTTTTTTGAATGTTTCTAAATTAACAAAAAACTCGCCAAATGGATAAAACTGACGCTAAATCAATGGAAATGACGACTCACTGGCGACAATTCAATATCTTGGAAGAATATAAATATCTACTATAAAAGTAATCTATATTTTTTTTTACTGTAAAAGTAGCAAATTCATTGCATTATATATAGAAAGTCATGTGCTGCCCACATCAGATTTTTTACACAGGTTCCCCGGTCACCCAAATGTGTAGAGGAGTTACAATTAGCAACCTAGAAAAATACAAACAAGAAAGATCAATCATGCTTAAAGCATTGATTATGAAACACTTTCCAACGTCAATGCAATTTTATTTAAACATGTCTAAAAGGCAATACATTCCTCGGTAATATTTTAAAACTGCTCACAATACTACATTGATTTATTATGTTTGAAAACTTAAACCTTCATCGAAAAAAATGAACTTCATTCAAATGACGGTATTGAAATATAAATTGCCTAGTTTAAACATCTCTAAAATGTGATATATTACTCGGTAATAATTTTAGAATTATCATAATACCAAGATAATTTATTATATTTATAAACTTCATCGAAAACAACTGAAATTCATTCAAATGACGTCATAGAAAAAATAACACACCTGGCTCTCTCTAAAAAAGCAGCATTTCATTCATAAATAATTTCCCATTCATGTCATTCACTACAATACTATAATAATTTATTTTATTTAAAAATTAAGACCATGGAGCTACAAGTAATTTAACTCTATGCTTAAAACTTCATCGAAAAAATCGTCCTTCTCTCGGTAAAGTCAATGAATATTTCTTTCATATCAGCTATGCAGACTCCATGAGCTAAATTCTTTTGCGTTAAAAAAATACAGCAATTCCTATACAACTCATCCTACATATTTTGATGTTTACATTTTACATAAGTGAAAAATAGGCTTCGATGTAGAAATAATCAAATTTGTATGAGCATTTAAAATCATATATTTTGTAATTGCGTTGTTTTAGTATGTAGATGCACAGGATTTAAACCAAAATAAAGTGGTTTTAGGACAAATACAACACTCAATATGAAATAAAAAGAACTTTAAAAATCACGATTTTGAGACAAGATGGATACCATATATCATTTTGAAGTGGATCACGTGATACTTTCATATCATGGTCACGTGATCGTTTCATATAAGAGGTGTTATTATTATTTTAATTTTTATTTAAAAAACTACTGAATATATTTCGCTGAATTTTTTTTTATATATTTTATGGAACAATTTGAATATTACCTAAAAATTTCGAAGCAATTTGTGAATTTTAAATCCGCTTAAAAAATGTTTGAAAAATTAGGTCTCATAGGGCTCAATGTATTTCATTTTTTCAACCTGGGTTCAATCCAAAACTAATTGGGTGATATTATTCATTTATTATCCCATAGGTCCTACAGACCGTAATTTCATTTTGATTAAGTCATTTTTACGGCAGTTATCGTGCTAACGGACAGACAGACAGACAGACAGACAGACAGAATGAACAAAGTCATAAGCACTTTTCCAGTTTGTTGAATGTGTTAAAAACAATCAGGCATACTTAGAGGATACATAGACATACAAAACGTTAATGAATACAAAAATTATACAAATAAACAAATTGGTACAAACATGCAGCAAAAAAAATAGAACTTAAGGTTTGAAACATTTGAAAGAAATGTAAATATTGAAAACGGAAAGGGAAAACAAAATATACAAAAACAAGTTGAACAGTGCAAAAATGTAACCCAAGTTGCATTAATCAGAAAATCTTGCATTATAAATGTTTTGCTGCTATAAATGACTAATAAAACTCAGCAATTCCTTCTAATTACAAGTAATTTATATAAGAGACTCGGGCAAAGGGCTGCGGAATGTGTATTTTATCACACATTACCTCCTAGTGACAACAAAAGCAAAAGTACTAATCAAATGGTCATCATAATTTGACTTCAATGTATTACCCCACACAGGGTGTCCCCAAAATGACTGAAACATTTGAAAAATGCATTAAAAAGCCAGAAGGCGATAGAAATGTAACGTTTGCTGCATTGTACTTGGGGAATCAGGGAATTTTATTCAACCAATTTTTAAAATTCGTTACAAAGGTCGCCAACAGATGGCGCTGCGATTGCGTAAGAGTCGCAGGAAAACTCATACTGTCAGATCGCCATTCTGTACTTTGCTCAGCATTCTGCTAGTATGTGCTTCTCAAAGATTTCAAGTTGCTGTTGGTTTATTCTTTGAAAATGGCTTATTAGTTGAAACAGCGGATCTTTCTTGACCGAACCATTCCGGCTGAAATGTTTGCACAGGTATCTGCAAATTTTGTTCTCAGACTGCGAAATGTTTTTGCTACAAATGGTGGTTATTTTGAAAACATCGTTTTGTAGTTTTTGCAACATGGTCATACCGTTTAATAATGTTTTCCATTCAACAGCGCCATCTGTTGATGACCTTTGTAACAAATTTTGAAAATTGGTTGAATAAAATTCTCAGGTTTCCCAGATACAATGCAGCAAACGCTACATTTCTATCGCCTTCTGTTTTTCTTAAATGCATTTTTCAAATGCATCAGTCATTTTTGGGACACCATGTAACAGTAATAAAAATCCTTAAGCGAGCAAATAATTTCATAGTGAAAGTTTCGTAAGTATACAAGCAGGGGCGGCAAATAGGGGGCGCGGTCGCGCCCCCAAATTTTCCTTGTCTTCTATTGGCTTCTCTCTTGTTTTATTGACTGTCCACTGGTCAGTTTTCTCACGCTATGGCGTTTCAAAAGAGCCAACCTTCACAGTGAAGTTCCCACTTCCGGCTGGAACGAATCCTTTTCAATTTAAAAAGATTGGGATGATGTTATCCTTTTCACTTGAAAATTTCAAGTTTCCGATTAAATGTATGTGTAGTTAGTGCATGCTCATCTATTCCTTCTGCTAGAAATGCATTTCAGCAGTTCAATGCATTATATTTTTTCATAGAAACATCATATAAAAAACATGTTATTTTCGAAAAGATTCACTCATCAACAAATGCTTTTTCTGGAGGCTTTTCAACTTTACAATCACTAAGTGATACGAAGTGGTCTTCCAGAGTTAAAGCCATAAAAGCACTACTTGATAATTTTGAAGTGGTGATTTTAACACTGGAAGAATTATCTGAAAACGATTCTCTCAATGGTGGAAGTGTCGAAGCCCTTTTACCATGCATGATATCGTTCGAATTTTTGTTCACTCTGTTGGTATTGAAACAGTGTTTTTGATCAATTCATTACTCTCTCAAAGCATCCTCAGTCATCTGATCTTAATTTTCAGACAGTGCAAGTTGTGGCTAAAGCTACTATTGAAACTGTTAGTTTTTTTCGCACTGATGCATATTTCAATCAAGTGTGGAGTTTTGTGACAGAACTTTGCGAAAAAAATTCTTATTTTGGATCAAAACTGAAAAGGCGTAAAAAAATTCCAAGCGAGTTTGGAGGCGGTGAAAAAAATCCCCATGATGATGTTACATAAATCATATCACAGAATCAATATTAAATATGAAATTATAGATTCAGTATTTAATGAAATTGGGACAAGATTTAATGAGAACAATATATCTGTTTTGTTTGCCCTTAGTTCAGTATTATCCGGATCAGATGTCGAAAAAGAAATAGAAAATGTTTCAACCATATGCAAAGTATATGACTTCCAGAAAGAGGAATTGCTGTGTGAAATGCGGCTGTTTTATTCAATGGTGAAAAATAAAAACATAGACCATCCCAATTTTAAAAGTCGCCTGGATTATTTTAAAGAGCGGAATTTAAAAAATGTGTTTCCTGTCATAACATTATTAGTTAAATTGTTTTTGACTATGCCAATCAGCTCAGTCAGTTGTGAAAGGTCTTTTTAGTGCCTTAGGAGACTGAAATATTATTTTCGCAGTACAATGGGACAAAAAAAACTTTCATTTTTAGCTATTTCAGCTATAGAACAAGATATACCACTGGATTATGATGATATTGTAAAAAATTTTCTCTTCTTCCAGACTCTGAGAACCTGCGTTTAAAACTTCAATATAAGGTAAATAAATATAGATATTTGTATTTAGAAAAATAATGTTAACACAATTATGTACAAAAATTATGTTAACACAATTATGTACAAAAATTATGTTAACAACAATTATTTTTCTCAACATCAATTCAATTTTGTGACCTCCCCCCCCCCCCCCTATTAAAAAACATTTTATTTATTCCATATTATAAATTTTCATACATATAAATCTCGCACCCCCAAATGGAATGCTGAAATGCCGCCCCTGTATACAAGTTAAGTCCATCTATAGTAAACTGATTATGCTCCTTTCGAATAAAAGGGTTTGCAGCGCCCTCAACGAAGAATTGGAGAAATCACGAACAAGAATATTCGGCAAGAAAGCGGAATAGAAGGAAACGTAGTAAACAAAATTCGGAATGCACAAAATTCGTACATAGAGAGTATTAAATACCCGTCTTACTTATACGGTTGCTAGATGCTGTAAGAAGGTAAAACCGGCAATGTTTGTCAAAGTAAGCAGTAATATTCTTTCACGAATTCAAACATGTTGTACATTAGCTTCGTGTGCATGTAAGCGTCGTTTGTTTTAGCATTCATGAATTGAACAGTCATTGATCAATAAAAATATTCTGTCAAATAAATTCTTTCTGTAACGGTTTTTTGATTGATTTCTGTCCAATGGAAAATTGCTCTAGGCAAGGCCCCGACTAAAGTAGGGGTATACGGTTCACCTTCCCCGGGCCTCCACATCAGTGGCCCCAGAAGAAACATTTTCAACATAAAAAAATTAACAACTGCCCCTCCCCCCCCGAAAAAAACATGTATGCCATCGGAATAGGTTTTGTCAGAGAAAAGATTCATTTTGGGGGTATATAGAGATTAACCGCACTAATTTAGCATGTTGGCATCTTAGCTATGATAAGAAAGCTGCCAATCATTTAAATTCCATTAAAATAAGTAAGAATCACATTTCGCATAATTTTTTCGAAAATGCAATTCTGTTTTTGAAAAATATTTTTGTTCATTTCATATATATCGAGAGGTGAAGGAAGAGTAAACCAGAGTAATGTCTCGCCAGGGCCTAAGTCAGGCTAACTCGGGCCCTGACTCTTGATTCAGGGGTGTCACACTCAATCTTGTGAGTGCCAATTTTTCTCCCAATGTATATCAGCGGACCGATATTCCATTACACACTAATTTCATATAAATCATATTTTATTTAAATTTAAAGTGTACATTAAAATTTAAATGATATTGAGATTTTTACATCACACTATAGGAGCAAGCATGCTGCATTATAATATCATTATAGGCATATTCGATTTAAAAATAATATACGTACTTGTATCAGAGACAACTACGTGTTCAATAGGTACTTGCGATCTATACCTATGTGCTCAATGTATAGAAATCTGTTCATGAATTTCGAGCGTTACTAATTGAGGTCGCGGGCCGCGTCTAAATTCTTCGGGGATCGCTCATGACCCGCAGGCAGTATCTTTGACATGCCTGCAACTTTGTAAGCGGCGGATTTCGTCTACCTGCCTGTGCTGCTGAGTTATTTCCTCAGGTGTGGTAACATTACTGTAGACAAACATAATGTATATAATCATGAAACTTTCCCCCAGACCGTCCGACCTACCAGAAAGGTGGGTCGGACGGTCTGGGTTTCAACAACAACCCTTCTTAGACACAGACATACAGTACTCCTATAAGAATGTTCTTAAACACTCCAATAACTTGGTAAGGAAAGTTTCATGATTATATACGTTATGTTTGTCTACAGTAATGTGACCACACCTGAGGAAATAACTCAGCAGCACAGGCAGGTAGACGAAATCCGCCACTTACAAAGTTGCAGGCATGTCAAAGATACTGCCTGCGGGTCATGAGCGATCCCCGAAGAATTTAGACGCGGCCCGCGACCTCAATTAGTAACGCTCGAAATTCATGAACAGATTTTCTATACATTGAGCATATAGGTACAGATCGCAAGTACCTATTGAACACGTAGTTGTCTCTGATACAAGTGCGTATATTATTTTTAAATCGAATATGCCTATAATGATATTATAATGCAGTATGCTTGCTCCTATAGTGTGATGTAAAAATCTCAATATCATTTTAATTTTAATGTATACTTTAAATTTAAATAAAACGAATTGTTTGTATTCTCACAAGCAGAAATTATCTCCATTGTGTCACCCTGTGTAAATTTTCTATATTTCAGACGCTGGTTGAGCATAGACGCCTGCAAAGCAGCCAATATGGGAAAAAATTGCAACGAAGCTGCCAAAGAATCTGCTGTAATTATCTTCCAGAACATCCTATACGCCTATGGCTTCTGTGAGGATGATGTTATCGATGATATGTCTACCATTGTCAGGACTCTGGAGTTGCAGAGAGCCCAAGAGGAAGATATGCATGAAGTTTTCGATAAAAGAAGATAATCAACACAACTGTTAATTTGTTAATCATATGCTATGAATCATGTCCAGGTGGAATCAAATTTCAATTGCTTTTCTTTTCACATTAAACCACATTATGTATGCCCAATGTGTTTATCAGGCTGTAAAATAAAGGACTCCTTGGAAAAAAGGTAAATTGTATATTTCCTATACATATTATCCTACAAAGACAAGATGGATATCTTCTCAAAAGCAACATAGAAAAATGACTGAGAAGGTTAAGGTAGTAGCTGCCCTATCTAGATAACGGAAATTTCCGTTTAATGTAAGCTTACCATAATGCAAAATTACCTTAATATTTACATGTAAAATAAATGTGTGTACAACTGTTTAATTCGCTTTATATTTTTTTTTTACTTAATTATACAAAAATGAACTTGAGTGTGGCTCAACTTGAATTTTTCATACCAGAATCCATTTTTGGTAACTTTAGTTTTTCAAATTTTACAAGAAATATTTTGAAAAATCGGTATTGTTGGTTCAAATGATTACAATTACAAAGCGTTACCCTTCACTTTAAAGGGCTTGACAAAATATTTTGATGGGTACCATACTTGATAATGTACCCACACGAAGTAGGGGACTTGCTTCCGAGGGGGGCTAATGTTAAAAAAAATTCGAACAAAAAAAATCACGAACATAAAATATTGTATCGCAGCTATCATTCAGAACGAGGATTTCAGCTATTAAATATTAATTGTCGTGATCATTAAGTCTCGTGATCATCTTGAAACTATTAAGTCCCGTGATCATTAAGTCATGAATAAACCCTTTTATGGATAATTAAGTCAAATTTTGTCCTATGCTACCATGTTAAAAATTCTCATGTGGGCAACACATGACTTTCCTTATATAATGCAATGAATTTACTACTTTTACAATAAAAAAATAGGTTTTTCTTATAGTAGATATTTATATTCTTTCCAATATATTTAATTTTCGTCAATGAGTCGTCATTTTCATTGATTTAGTGTCATTTATATTTAGTGTCATTTTCGTCAATTTGGCAACATTTAAAAAATCGCAAAGTTGGCGACATTCCGCCAAATTTAGCGCCCAAATCTCGCCAAGCGTTATGGATGGAGAAATAAGTTATTCTTATAGCAGATAAATAAATATTGGCGTTCAAATAAGTTCAAAAGTATTACTCAAATTATCCTTTCTCATGAATGGAACGAGTTAGATCTACGAGAATGATGTCACCCAATTTGTCGCATGATATTACATATGAAAAGTGAATATTTTTTTTAATTAATGGGATTTTTTGAGTAATGTATTTAAAAAATGTGTAATATCTCGAGAACGGTTCATGCTAGCGTTCTAACGTTTATGCCAATTGTTTTCTAAGGGAAAATTACGTAAGAAATATCTATTTGCGTAACTTTATAAAAGCTTTTGATTTTTTGATGATTTTTTTAAAATTTCACTCGAAAATTTAAGGAGGTTCTGAACATTCGATTACATTTAAAAACTAAAGGTTTCCAGTATTTACGGATTCTGATTTCTGTACCAAATTTCATTCGAATCGCGCAATTTGTTCGTGGTATATCGTTTCCACAGACTCACTGATACACACACACACACACACATACTTTCACACACACACAGACATCACCTCAAAAATGTTTGATTCGTAATGAGGGATGCTTGAAATGTGCTTTCCCGTCGAAAACTCGAATTTGAATTTTCGACCCCGTCACAATACTTTCCTTATACAATATGTATATAAGGAAAGTAAAAATATAAAATTTCGAATGTATTTCGAAGTTTTTTCCACCCCCCGGCTAAATTGTCAAGAATGGTATCAATCAAAATATTTTTTCAAGCCCTCTGAAATGAAGTGTAGCACTCAATAATTGTAATCATTTGTATACCCACTATACCGATTTTTCAAAAATGTTCTTGTAAAATTGAAAATAAAAGCTACTAGAAAAAAAACTACTATGGATTCTTATATGAGAAAGCTGAGTTGAACTACACTTCAGTTATTGTAGTGTAGGATATCCTGCATGAAAAAAAAAAGCTATGGCTACAACCACAATTCAATGCAATCTCAATTTCCGCCTTCTAATTAGTCGTATACCAATTAGGTGTAGAACTTCAGTTGTAAGTCGCGAAAACGCATGTAATAGTTGTTTACGGACTTACGTACACATAACAAGTTCACATCTAAATTCCTAAAAGTTATTATACAGTTTTACATTTTAAAAGTACGGTTAATCGTTAACTCCATAAGTTATGCTGCTTGTTTTAGCTGTTGCAATTTTATCCACGGGTAAGTAAAATATGATTTCTAGAGCTGGCGGGGAAAAAGCACTTAAGTCAAAATCAAGGATTTTGAAATAGCAGAAATTTTAGTTTTTAGTTTTCAGAATACAGATTGAATTATTATAGAGTTTGTAATATATTTATATGGTAAATAAATAATAATTTATCTTAATTTATATTTTATTACCCCACTGTTATCCGTGCAATATCTAATAGGTGTTTAAGGTTTTTATATTTTTAACATCTTGAAGCCCAACTGCCTTACGTATTTATTCCATCACAAAGTTCATAAATTTCTTAAAGCAAATATGTATGTTATAAAAAATTGAAATTTTTGACTTATGTGCTTTGTTAGCCACCTCTAGATTTATTCTATGAGATTCTTGGCTCTAAATCTGTCTGTTTACGGGTTTGTAGCATGCTGTCATCTATGTCATACAGTTGACTGGTACTAACGGACTGATTAAACTGATGGATGAATTACACAGCCTAAACTGATAAAGGTAGAAACTCGAAAATTTGCATAATCTGGGAAGTGCGTATAAGCAGTGAGAAAAATGTAAAACTTTGTAATTTCATTCAAAAAAATAATAAATCGCGGATTTTTTTTTTTTGTTCTGACATTCTTTCAGCTATTAGTTGAGAATGATTATATGACACACAAAATTCGTTTCTGCACCATCATACACAGAAAAGTATATCATCAATTTTCTTATTTGCATCTATTTAAATTCAGACAAATGTTCTTGGGATATTTTAATATATTTCATTATTGGATATATTTACAGTTTTTGATTCCATTGAGGTTACCAGGGTAACCAACTTACGTTTCAAATATCGAAATCGTTTTATGCTTATTCTTTAATTCAAACTATTGGAAAAATTAATATAATTATTTTCTTATAGTATTTATATATATAAATATATATATATATATATATAGTATATATAACCGTAAATACAGGTATTATCAAAGTAAAATCAGCAATCACACTTAGTTGGCGGATAACAGCACAAGAAAGAGGATTAAAATATCATTCCGAAACGGAAAATGAAGATTTGAATGCAAAGTACCAAAAATTGTCCAGGGGGAGGGGGGGTTGTGACCCCCTCACCCCAGTTAAAGCAGACTTTATATCGCGACAACACTCCCGGAGAGCCGATACATTGCAAAAAAAAAATGAATACTTATGTATCAAAATAAAAGCGGAAAGGCAAACATAAAAGTTATCTACTCAGACATATATATATAAATATGAAGATGTAAAAAGATTAAACATTCAGAAGAGTCGAGATGTGTAAAACATCCATCGAATTAATAAGAAAATCTGATGTGGGCAGCACATGACTTTCCTTATATAATGGAATGAGTTTACTACTTTTACAGCAAAAATATAGCTTATTCTTCAAGTAGATACTTATATTATTTTCAAGATATTGAATTTTCGTCAATCAGTCGTCATTTTCATTGATTTAGTGTCATTTTTTACCATTTGGCGATATTTTCGTTAATTTGGCAACATTTAATAAAGTTCCCAAGTTGGCGACATTCCGCCAAATTCGTAGCCTAAATCTCGCCAAGCGTTATGGAAGGAGAAATAAGTTATCCTTATAGCAGATAAATGACTATTGGCGTACAAATACAAAAAGATTACTCAAAGTATCTTTTCTCATGAATGGAACGAGCTAGATCCACGAAACTGGTGTCACCCAATTTATCGCATGATATTACATATGAAAAGTGAACATGTTTTTCAACAGTTAATACATTTTTTTTTTAATTTATGGGATTTTTTGATAAATTTATTTGTAAAATGGGCAATATCTCGAGAACAGTTCATACTAGCGTTCTAAAGTTTATGTCAATCGTTGAAATGTCTATTTTTGTAACTATATTAAAGGTTTTGATTTTATGATTTTTTTTCAAAATTTCACTCGAAAATTTAGGGGGTTCTGAACATTCGATTGCGTTTAAAAACAATAGGCTTCCAATATTCACGGATTGTGATTTTTGTAACAAATCTCATTCGAATCGCTCCATTTGTTCGTGAGATATCGTCTCCACAGACTCACTGACACACACACACACGCACTGACACAGACATCACCTCAAAAATGCTTGATTCGTGATCAGGGATGCTTGAAACATGCTCTCCCGTCGTGAACTCGAATTCAAATTTTCGACCCCGTCACAATTCTTTCCTTATACATTATGCATATAAGGAAAGTAATAAGTCTTTCAAAGAAGTCGTGATGTAAAAACATATATCTACACTATCTATAGGTGTACATCATATTCATATAAGACAGAATTTAAAGTCCAAATCACCCCACAGCGTTATGAAATATATTACTCCATAGTGAAGTAACACTATACATCAAAACCATAATACCTGAATACTATCGAACGTTTCTACTTTATAATAAGAATATATCACACACCAAACGAGAGTTACAGAGTTGATATCTACCATGTTTTAAGACCAGTAACATTGACATTTACATCTGTTGACTGAAATTGTAGTTCATCTGAAGTGTTATTCAAATACAAACGGTAACTGTCAGTTACAGTTATGTTGTAAAAACTGTAAATTGTTTTACGCAAAAATCTTTTAGGGAAATCCTGCTTGATTGTGCTATTCAAGAAACGTATGTCGCAAGCAAAACGATCTTCAGCGTTGCTGTTTAATCGCCTGCTACGAATCAGTTGACCCAGTATAATGTTCCTGAACACATTCCTATGCAAACAAGAATTCCAATGTATAATATAATTCATTTCAAAATGAAAGTCATTAAGCTTATTTTATAAACAATATCCTGCAGATGCATCGGGAAGTATATATACTGAGTTTAAGTACAATGAAATATATGAAGAAATGTAAAGTGTCAGTATGGAAAGTCTTGTGATGCCTATATATGATTTTATTTTTATGATTTTAAAATTATATTTCAAAATTGCATCACTATTGCTTTTCTGGTTGGTTGGTTGGTGTCGTGTCCATAAGAGGTCAGATTGAACCATGTGCAGATATTACTGCCATAGCGAGATCTAGGAGGGAAAGTTCTGTCGTATTTTAAAGAAAATATTTGAATTCATTTATAAAAATATGTGTTTAATATTAATCAATTATATATGCTCCGTTATTTGTTACAACCTGTTGCCATCTTTCAGGTAACCAGTGAATTCCTGTTTTGTAGAAGTTCTCATCCTTGGAGTTAAAATAGTCAGCAACTGCCTTAGAAACACTTTCAAAAGACGTGAATTTTTTTCCCGTTAGATAATTTTGCAGAGATCTGAACAGGTAATAATCAGATGGTGCAATGTCAGGTGAATACGGTGGGTGACTAAGGACTTCCCATCCTAACGCATTCAGTTTTTGTTGTGTCACCATTGCAGTATGCGGGCGAGTATTATCGTGGTGGAACACTATTCCTTTTCTGGCCTTTTTTCTTTGATAGCTGCATTCAATTTATCCAGCTGATTGCAGTACAGATCCGCGTTGATGGTTTTCCCCTGTTTCAGCAACTCGTAGTACACTGGACCTTTCCTGTCCCACCACAAACAAAGCAGTACTTTTCGTTGATGGATACTTGGTTTTGGAACTGTTGCTGATGATGTTCCTGGTTTGCAGTCAGATTTTTTTCTCTTAATATTCTCGTAAAGAATCCACTTTTCATCTCCAGTAACCAGCCTGTCCAAAAACGGCTCCACATTGTGTCTAATCAGATGTGATGAACACATTCTTACACGATCAGACAATTTCTTTTCCGTTAATTTATGTGAAACCCAAAAACTTTGCTTTAACACAAACCCAAGAGATTTAATGTGATCTCCAACAGTTGTATGATGAATGCCAAACTCTTCTGCAATTTCTCGACTTGTTACAGATGTTCTTTTTATTTACAAGAAAAATCACCTGCCTATTTAAAATACGACATAACTTTCCCTCCAATACAATACAATTTTCTCATTATAAAGGTTTCCCTGGAAAGGGAATTCGTCAATGCATTGCAAAGCCGCAAGAATTGCTGGACAGTCAAATATGTGTTCCAGTGTAAGCTCTTCCCCTGGGCAGTTTCTACAGTATTTGTAGGTTCTGGTGCCATCCGCATTAATTTTCATACCACCTATGTCTAGTTCTTAGTCTGGCAATTGTCCTGGTGATCTCCCTATTCGCATTTATTACACAGACCTGGTGGTCCAATCCTATAGGTTTCACTCTAAGTCTGTATCTAGCGATGGCATTAGCATCATCAAGAGTGAGGGTGCCTGAGGTGTCTTCATTTAAGTTCCTTGCCTCCTTGGCCAATTCATCGGCCGCCTCATTGATGTCATCTCCTACATGTGCAGGCATCCACTGTAGAATGCAGAGCTTTCCCATTTTATTAATTGTATCCATGTGTTTGTGAATGCATTGCGAGAGCCCTGAGCGTCCATGTTATTTTGCCTGAAGGGCAGCTCTAAAGTCGCAAAAAATTACAAGTCCGCTAGCTCTGTCTAAGTCTGTATCTAGCGATAGAATTAGCATCATCAAGAGTGAGGGTGCCTGAGGTTACTATTACTTTTTTTATATACATAATGTATAAAGAAAGTATTGTGACGGGGTCGAAAATTCGAATTCGAGTTTTCGACGGGAGAGCACATTTCAAGCATCCCTGATCACGAATCGAACATTTTTGAGGTGATGTCTGTCTGTGTGTGTGTGTGTGTGTCAGTGAATCTGTGGAGACTATATCTCACGAACGAATTAAGCGATTCAAATGAAATTTGGTACAAAAATCACAATCTGTGAATACTGGAAGCCTATTGTTCTAAAACACAATCGAATGTTCAGATCCCTCCTAAATTTTCGAGTAAAATTTTGAAAAAAATCATTAAAAAATCAAAACATTCATAAAGTTACGCAAATAGACATTTCTTATGTAATTTTTTCTTAGATAACGATTGAAAAATTTTAGAACGCTAGCTTGAACCGTTCTCGAGATATTGCACATTTTTCAAATAAATTTTTCAAAAAGTCCCATAAATTAAAAAAATATTAACTGTTAAGAAACATGGTCACTTTTCATATGTAATATCATGCGATAAATTAGGTGACATCATTCTCCTGGATCTAACTCGTTCCATTCACGAGAAAAGATACTTTGAGTAATACTTTTGTATTTGAACGCCAATAGTCATTTATCTGCTGTAAGAATAACTTATTTCACCGTCCATAACGCTTGGCGAGATTTTGGCGACAAATTTGGCGGAATGTCACCAACTTGACATTTTAAAATGTTACCAAATTAACGAAAATCTCGCCAAATGGATAAAAATGACGCTAAATCAATGAAAATGACGACAAATTCGAGAAAATTCAATATCTTTGAAAGAATATAAGTAACTACTATAAGAATAACATTTTTTTAAACTGTAAAAGTAGTAAATTCATTGCATTATATAAGGAGAGTCATTTGTTGCCCACATCAGATTTTTTTTTAGTTTTGTTTCGTAAAATTTAATTCAATTAAGCCAAATGCTTCAAAATAGACTTGACTATTAATTATTGTTACGGACATCAAAAAGTCTTCAGGGCATGTTGACTATTCTGGTGGGAAAATGGCATTTATAGTCAACCACTGTTATTATTTGACCGTGCGGGATGCTTCACCTTGGAGACAAATAGTGTTACCTTGGCGAAAAATTTGATACTATATAGCCAAATTTGTCGCCAGTACTTGAGTTTAAGTACTGTGAAATATAAAGAAATGTAAAATGTCCGTATGGAAAGTCTTGTAATGCCTATACATGATTTTATTACTTTCCTTATATACATACTGTATAAGGAAAGTATTGTGACGGGGTCGAAAATTCGAAATCGAGTTTTCGACGGGAGAGCACGTTTCAAGCATCCCTGATCACGAATCAAACATTTTTGAAGTGATGTCTGTGTGTGTGTGTGTGTGTGTGTGTGTGAAAGTATGTGTGTGTGTGTCAGTGAGTCTGTGGAGACGATAACTGACCAACGAATAGACCGATTCAAACCAAATTTGGTACTAAAATCACAATCCGTAAACACTGGAAGCCTATTGTTTTTATACGTAATCGTATGTTCAGAACCCCCTTAAATTTTCGAATGAAATTTTGAAAAAATCATCAAAAAATCAAAACCACTAATAAAGTTACGCAAATAAGCATTTCTTATGTAATTTTTCATTAGAAAACGATTGACGTAAATTTTAGAACGCTAACATGAACCGTTCTCGAGATATTGTACATTTTTCAAAAAAAATATTAAAAAGTTATAAAATGATAAAAAAATATTTCCTATTGAGAAACATGTTCACTTTTCATATGTAATACCATGCCATAAATTGGGTGACATCATTCGCGTGGATCTAGCTCATTCCATTCATCAAAAAATATACTTTGAGTAATACTTTTGTATTTGAACGCCAATAGTCATTTATCTGCTGTAAGAATAACTTATTTCTTCGTCCATAACGCTTGGCGAGATTTTGGCGACGAATTTGGCGGAATGTCGCCAACTTGGCGACTTTTTGAAACGTTGCCAAATTAACGAAAATCTCGCCAAATGGATGAAAATGACGCTAAATCAATGAAAATGACGACTAATTGTCGAAAATTCATTATCTTAGAAAGAATATGAGTATTTACTATAAGAAAAACCTATTTTTTTACTGTAAAAGTAGAAATTCATTACATTATATAAGGAAAGTCATGTGTTGCCTACATCAGATTTTTTTATTGCAGACGCTATTTACGGTTTCATTAAAATGATCTAACTTTTCAAAATTGCAAAAGAACATTCCATTAAAGACATACATTGAAAAACGGAGAATAAATTGGTTTTGCACTTCTAACATTCTCACCACATTTTTTCTCACAACACTGAGTGATTTATGTTGATATATCGTATTTCCCAACTGATTCGTCTAGTTTAATAACTGACATTGCGTCAGTATCAGATAATGGATTTTCCCAACTTGCACTCCTAACTTTGTGATATGAATTCTCACATTTATGTTACAAGAAAGATCAATCAAGAAAGATCTGTTTTAAGAGCATCATAAACACAGGAAATATTGTTCGATAAAGCTGCAAATTTAAAGAAGAAAGATCAATCATGCATAAAGCATTGATTATGAAGCACTTTCCATCTGCAATGCAATTTTATTTAAACATCTCCAAAATGTGATAAATTCGGCGGCAATATTTTTAAAATTATCACAATACTACAATAATTTATTGTATTTGAAAATTTAAAAAAATCATTGAAAAAAAAATGAGCTTTACTCAAATGCCATCATTGAAATAAAAATCACTTGGCTCTCTATAAAAAAGCAATAAATATTTCATTCATACACTTTTTTCCATTCCTTTCATTCATCACAATACTACAATAATTTATTTTAGTTGAAAACTTAAAACTATGGAGGTAAAAGTAATTTAACTCTATATACTTAACTCTATTATACTTAAAACTTTATCGAAGAAGTCTGCTATAAAATCGCCTGCGTCTCCATGTAAAATCAATGAATTTCATTCATGTCAGCTATATTGCAGACTCCAGAACTAAATAATTTTGCATTAAAGAAATTCAGCAATTCTTATACAACTCATCTTACAGATTGACGTGTTTACATTCTTCAAATGTGAGAATTAATCTTCGGTGTAAAAATAATGAAGGTTTGATGATGTTTCTAAACTCAAATATATTTTAATTGTGTTGTTTCAAAATATATATGCACAGACATTAAACGAAAATTAAGCGGTTTTAGTACGGATACAGCATAAAATATAAATTAAAACGACCTTTAAAAATCACGATTTTAACACAAGAGGGATGGCATTGATCGTTTGAACTCGAATGTATTGTAATTGCACTATTTCAGAATATAGATGCACAGAAATTAAGTAAAAATAAAATGGTTTTAGAACGGATACAACAGAAAATATAAATTAGAAAGAACTTTAAAAATCACGATTTTGACACAAGATGGATGCCATATTTTATTTTGAAGTGGGTCATGTGATTGATCTCTTCATATGATACGGGTGTAATTATTATTTTAATTTTTATTTAAAAAACTACCGAATATATTTCACTGAATTTTTTTTACATTTCTATGGGGTGCATTTTATATTTTCTAAAACTTTCGAAGGAATTTGCGAAATTTAAACTCGCTTAAAAAATATTTGAAAAATTAGGTTCCGTAGGGTTCAATGTATTTCATTTTTTCAATCCGGGTTCAATTCAAAACTAATTGGGTGATATTATTCTTTTATATTCCCATAGGTCCCACAGACCGTCTGAACAACGTACTAAAATTCAATTTTGATAAAGTCATTTTTACGGCAGTTATCGTTCGTACGGACAGACAAACAGACAGAATGAACAAAGTCATACACACTTTTCAACTAGGGCCAACGGCCGTACCGTGCTGAAAACACCGGTTCTCGTTAGATCACCGAAGTCAAGCAGCATCGGGCGCGGTTAGTACTTGGTGGGTGACCACCTCGGAACACCGCGTGCTGTTGGCCATCTCGGGTGCGGTATCCCCGTGGTTTGCGCGCTAGATTTGCACGCTACCACAAAATGCCGCCGTGTTCATGCGGAGTACGATCACGTTAAACATGTGGGTCCGTAAGTCCTTCCGAGAGGTTGGTGGTAGGGGAAGGAGGGTACGGTCCCTATGGATGCCTCCCCCACTGGGTTCCGGTCTAAATTGGGTGGCACTTCCCGGCCGTCCATTCAGTTACCTTACACCTTTCTGGTAGGTCGGACGGTCTGGGTCTCAACAACAACACTTTTCAACTATGTTGTAAAGTGTTACAAAAGTACAATTAAAACGTCCATTGAGATAGCATTATGCAGAAAACATTTATTCCGCAAAATTTTTTGAAAAAATAATGATATAATTTTGCTAAGCGCGGAATGAAAACCAGTGAGATTATATTTGAAAAAAAAATATCACTTTGTTAAGAAACAGTATTAAACCCAATGAATTATTACAGCAGTAAATCATTTTCGATTTAAATAATATATATATATATATATATATATATATATAAATTAAAATAACAAAAACTAAAGTGCAAGAGTGTGAATCAGTAACCACAGTATCAAACCGCGAGCAAAATAAAGCGTGTTGTGAAAAGCAAAAAGCAACGAGGAAGGGCCGAAAAAGTAGAGCACGGAGAGGCCAGGACAAGGAAAACATATTAAAGAATAGTATATCTGCCAGAAACGTCTTCAGGGGCACATTCTAGACAGATATACTAAAATCCGTTGTTTCTATGATTGCATAAAAACACGTGGTTAAAATATTATGCAATCTGTGCCCAACAACGGAATAACAGAAAAAAAACAAATAGGATAAAATTCAATAATAGAATATAAAATACCACATAAACATGAAATATAAAATACCACATAGACATGAACATGAAAAATATAGCGCACAAATATACGAATTTGCAAAAAAGAGCAACTCACATGTCGAAAGGTCGTCACCGTGAAAAATCTTCAAATGAGTCCACCACATGCTACAATTTGAACGCTTACCTCGCTTACTACCACGTGGGAATAATCCAGACCAGAAGAAGTGGAAGTGGCAGTACATACTTTCGGAGAGATAAACCCAAGAGTTTATATATATAGATGTAACTATTAACCTCATCCAAAACAATCTACAGAAAATATGCCCAAAGGCGCTAAGCTGCTCAAACAAGTACATTTATATACTACAAAAGAAATAGAAAATTGAAGAATGACAATGTATCAAAATTTCGCCGAGGGGGATTGTGATCCCATTTCCCGGTTTAGCCAACTTCATGTCGTGACGACACTCCCGGAAGCGGATACAATGTCGCAAACCTAGTACATATACTAAAACTAAAAATGTATAAAAGTTGAAAGACCAATACTGACTTTACACCTAAACCTAAACAACGAGATTTGCAACATCCAAACAGAAACTCAAAATACATTCTAAATATCAAATATCTTACACCAATATCAAGATAAACAAGCCCCGCATACACTTCACCACTCTAACCTCCAAAAAGTAATAGACACATACTTTGTACAAATTGAACTCCACCAGACTGTTAAACAAGATCAGACTGAAAGTGTACTCCTATTTAAATATAAGTTGTAACTTTCAGTTACGGTTATGCTGAAAAATTTACATAATATGTCACTAAGAAAACGTAGAGGGTAACCCTTTGCAATTGCTTCATTTAGATAGCCCAGATCACTTACAAAACGATTTTCTGCACTGCTATTTAAACGTTTGCTTCTTGTTAAAAATTTTATAATAATGTTTCTAAAAACATTACGATGCAGACAAGAATGCCAATTAATTACGTAATTTATTTTAAAATTGAAGTCATTTCTTTTATCATATAATTTAAAACTTACTTTACCATTAGATTGTTTATATATAGTTAAATCTAAAAAAATTAATATTATTATCAATGTTACTGGAAGTTTCTGTCAATGTCAAATTTGATGGAAAAAAAGTAAAATCCAAGTGATCCCGGTCATCGTGGCATGCATATAATATGTCATCCACATAACGAATATATACAATCTCATTTAATATATGAGTTCCCTCTTCGTATTTGTTCAAGTATATATCAGCAAGAATAGAGGAGCAAGCCCCTCCCATTGGAATGCCATTACGCTGTTTATAAAATTCAGTTCCATTATAAAGCACAGTTTCAAACAAGACCATTTCAATCAGACACTTGTAAATATGTATTTTAATGAGGTTTTTGCATCTCATACAAACACCAGAATCTTTTATTTCTTTCAATATGTTCTTCAGAAGTTTTAAAAGTCTAGCATTGGCATAAGTTAAATATGTTTTATAACCATTAGTGACAGGTCTAAATTTTATGGGGGTTTTATGAAGTTTAGGTATAAGAGTTATATATGGGAAATTGATGGAATTTGTGTATATATATATATATATATATATATATATATATATAATGATTATTTTTAATAAATAAGTTGTTTAAATATTATATTTTCAATTGTCAAGACTGGAGGTTATAAATTATTCCCTTTGTAAAAATAACGCGCTTAAGCTGCTGATAATTTTTAAGGTACTATTTAATTGAAGATTTTTATGATTACTTGTAATATATAGGTACCCGAGAAATACCAAAGAAAATTGCTTGTAAACTGTAGGTAAAGGTAAAAAAAATTGCAAATCAGAAGCCTAGTGTAGCACGATGAGCTATGCAAGAAGTTTGGAAATTGAATAAATGGAATCTAGTGAATATAAAAGAAATAAAATGAATAATAATATATATATATATATTAAATTATATATATATATATATATATATATAATATTTATATATATATATATAAATTTTTATCGTAATTGCATTTTTAAAAGGATTATATCATTTTGACGTTTGGGTTTTACGAGTTTATATTATTGGTATTTTTAAATTTTGCACAATCTGTTTTATTTTGGGGAAACATTTTCAAAATCCATATATTGTAGTTCGGGTACATTTTCTAATACATGGGTATACTCTTCTTATCTACGAAAATATAAATAGTTCCGCCCGTCTGTCCATCTCTGTAACGTTTGGCGACAGTTTGGGCGGGATAAATGTTGCAAAATGGATGCAAATATTGTCGAATCCCTAAAAATGTGGCCAAATCAATGAAATTAATCTTATTTTGAATGGGGATAGTATTGTAATGACGTTTCTGTAGCTTTTGACTGTCAGTCCAACCATGCTACTGAACAACAAATTTGGCGCATTTTTAAAATGTGGCCCTCAAATATCGCCAAATTAACAAGAATATCGGCAAATGGGTAAAACTGTTGTCAAATTGATAAAAATGCCACCTAATCAATCTTATTAATTGTGTTTTGAAAGATGATAGCATTGTAATGATTTTTCATCAGCGCTTGTTTTTCAGTCCAACTATCCCACTTTCCAATGTATTTGGCGACATTTTAAAATGCTGTCAAATTAATGAAAATGCGGCCGAATTCATAAAATGATACTAAATTAATGAAAATAACAATATTTTGCAAAGTTAAGTTCAATTTCTCTGATGATCCCTGTTACTTTGTGGCAATTAAATAATAGTCTGCTTGTGAAGATAGATCTGCCTGTGAAGATAATTTTGTATAGCGAAAACAGAAATTCTTATACATCTTTTTAGGAGAATTAAATTAAATATCTTAATAACATGTTTAAAATAACAATGTCATTCAAAATGTCATAGGAATATGCACATTATAGAAGATTTAATTTCTTTACATTATACAGGGTGTCCAGTGTTATCGATGCCCAATGGCTATTTCCTCAACCGTTAGTCACAGAGATATACTTCCAATTGCAAAAATGTTTTAAATTTTAAAATCAATTATCTTAGAAACAGTTTAAATAAATAAACACATTTCTGAAAGAAATACGAAATATAAATGTTTATACGCTGCCCCAGTCCTACCAATTATATTTAGGAAATTCATCCTCATACAATTTCATGCAAAATAAAAAAAAAAAATCCCTTTTACGACCAAAATTCACCGAGTTTGAAGCATTAAACTTTATGACTTAAGTTGCTTTTCCACACATAAAAATGTCCGGTTTCACGCAACCAACCAATCAGGGACCGTATTTGACCATTTCTCCATGCAATCAGCCAATCCGGGACTGTATTGACCATTTCTCAGCAGAAAAAGTGCTCCAACTTGGGTATAAATCGGTCAATTTTGGTCGTAAAAGGATGTTTTTTTTGGGGTTTTTTTTTGCATAAAATTGTATGAGGATGATATTTCTAAATATAATTGGTAGGACCGGGGGACTGTATAAAAATTTATATTTCGTATTTCTTTCAGAAATACATTTATTGATTTAAACTGTTTCTTAGATAATAGATTTTAAAATTTTAAACATTTTTGCAATTGGGAGTGTATCTCTGTGACTAACGGTTGAGGAAATAGCCACTGGGCATCGATAGCACTGGACACCCTGTATATTCCGTGAGAAGAACGGGTATACTGCTAGTGCTTAATAAATCTCTCAAGTTTACTAAGTCCCTTGCAAAACTGCAAATTCAAATAACTTAATTTTAAATGTAGTTAATTCATGCATTGAAAATATCAAGAACAAATTTAAGACTGTAGTTAAAGCCAAAGTGCGCATGATACATTCATGCTCATTAAAAAAAGTATATTTCCTGCCTTTTCGTTTCTATAGGTTTTTCAGAAGCTGCCCTCAACTGCAATATGCCGGCATCGGCTGTATGCATATTGACGGATAAGCCACCCTTTCCGTCAACTCCAGAAGAGTGGGATGTTGCATGCAAGTAAGATGTTTTATATTTTTCTTTCCCTACAATACTTGGAAATGTATAGAGAAAGTATTGGAATCGTATCGAAAATCACAACTTCAGCTTTTGACGGATTTACGCGTTTTGTAATCTCCAGGATATGAAAAACCTATTTTTAGCAGACAGACTCTCTCTCTCGCTTTCTCTCTCGCTTTCTCTCTCTCTTTCTCTCTCTCCTTCTCTCTCGCTTTCTCTTTCTCTCTCTCTTTCTCTCTCTCTTTCTCTCTCTCTTTCTCTTTCTCTCTCTCTTTCTCTTTCTCTTTCTCTCTCGCTTTCTCTCTCTCTTTCTCTCTCGCTTTCTCTCTCTCTTTCTCTCTCTCTTTCTCACTCACTCTCTCACTCTTTCCCACTCACTCTCTCACTGACTATCTCACACTCACTCTCTCTCGCTCACTTTCTCTCTCACTCACTCTCTCTCACTCACTCTCTCTCAGTCACTCTCTCTCACTCACTCTCTCTCACTCACTCTCACTTTCTCTATCTTCTTCCTCTCTCAGTGTGTGTGTATGTGTGTGTATATGTGTGTATACACTCTCTCACTCTCTCTCACTCTCTCTCACACTCTCTCACTCTCTCTCACGCTCTCTCACTCTCTCAGTGTGTATGTATGTGTGTGTATATGTGTGTGTATGGGTGTATGTATGTGTGTGGGGTGCGTGTGTGTGAGTGTGTTTCTGTCTGTGCAATGTATGTATCCACTCTAGCTAAATAAACTAATTAATCAAATTTCACAAAAGTTTGTAGATAAGTCACTTGTGGGTTACCCTGTTGCTGATTAGATTATGGTATTATTCGGGAAAAATAACTTGCCATTTTTTGTAAGAAGTATTTTTGTAAGAAATAGCCTGCAAAAATCGCATGTATTCACACTAACTAAAAAATAATTTATCAAATTTCACAAAATTTGATAGATAAGTCACTTGTAAGTAACCCTGGTGCGGAGCGGATTAGATTTAGAACCTGCCGTTCTTATTAAATGGTCTGCAAAAATTGGTAAAATATTATATAAAAGACTACGTATACTTAAATGGACCAATTGAATTATTGTTTTAAAAGTAATTTTTGACGATGACATTAATAAAACCAACCCCATTGCTTTAGGATTAGCCGTTCTTGGGATATTTTAATTTTTCGCATTTTCGCTACATCACCTTTGCAAATATGTCCCGTTACCAAATAAAAACGAAAATTGAGTTAAAAGTGCAAATTTAGTGTCTGTTTAAATAATTATGAGTGTCATTTTGTGCTATTAAACTCAATTACTAAAGAAAAATGAATTATTAAAGAAAGAATGAATTTGAGTCTATAGACAAAGTCATGAAATGGCCACACGATATTTTTAATATTTATTTTACAATGCATTGAATAGATAAAGGACAATAATAGATAAGCAGCATAAATTAACTAGATATAATTCCGTGGTAGTAAAAGATAAGACAAATTCAACAGTCTCCGTAAAAACTATTAATCTTAATTCCCAGGAGGAAAAACGAAATTTTTGCTCCGTTAAATTAATATTCCATGCTCAATATTATAAGTGTGCAAAAATTCAGTCATTTAGCTTATCAAAGGTCTTATGGAGGGTATAGTATAAAAGACACAAAACATTTTGACAATTATTATACAGACTAACAGCCTTCTACGACCGTTTTATCTCCTTTTAGTTCTGATTTTTGACAGACTTCTAGTTTTTCGTTTTAAAAGTCCTGAAATTAAAATTTTTGTTGATCACGCAACCATATGCTTCGCGGAGCGATGAGCGGCTACATCCCGCACGTAATACGCCCTAAATAAGCGTCTAAACGTGCCATCATCTCCCGCATGCAATACGCCTTTAGTCCGTAATGAGGGTATAGGATATATCGACCAATGCCCCAATAATGCCCTGTAAATACTCGTTTACCCCATTGTGCGGACGCAATAGACTTTTAAAAAGCGCATAGAGTGCATGCAAATTGGGGATGCTAAACTTGCTTAAAATCAACACTAAATGTTCTTAATTTGTTCTTAATTTGAAGTTGCAAAAAGAAGTAAAATGCACTTAATTTAAATTATTATTAATTATTATTAATTAATTATTATTATTATTAATTTAATCTAAATGTTCTTAATTTGTTCTTAATTTGAAATTAAAAAAATTAAGTTGCAAAAAGAAGTAAAATGCACTTTTAGCAAAGAAAAAAAAAAGAAAAAATTAAAGGATTAAATAATATCCCCGAAGATTTTTATCTGAGCGAAATGATTTTTGACCACGATGCTTATAATAAAATACCATATTTAAAGAAAAAAATTGACAACTCTAAAATTCAAGATGTTAGAATTTTGGATTTCAAAGCCCAATCTTTAAGTTTTCTGGTTATCTGTGACAGTCTTGCAGCAATCATACACTGTGGCGTTGTTGACACAGTCGTCTAGTGGAATAAATGGATAACAAGATGGCAAATTTTTGGCAGAAATTGGACTTTAACGATTCATAATTTTTAAACTGATTCGAATTTTTAAAAAATATTGCCGAGATGCATCGTCACATGAGTCTTGCTACACCTGTACCCAATTTTGTGGCTGTTGGTAACTCGAATGTTTCGCTGTGGATGATGTAGACAGACACAAAGTCAGACATTTTTTATTATTTAAAAATATTCGAATGGACAGAGTTCTACTGTATATAAATTTTGTTTTTCGGTTCATCATTGATTAATGCTCCATCTTTATATTTATTTTATATTTATTTATTTTTTTAGTTTCATTATAGGATTTTTAGAATGCTCTGCAGAGCAAGAGGAGCAATGTTTTAACTATGATGAAAGAACGTTGGATCAGATCCGTCAAGTCACTAATTTCGCCAGAGAAGAAGCTTGCAATAATGAAACCGTCTTATATAGGAGTAAGTAAAAATTCATGATGATAAAATCTTTATTTAGCTTAACTTTCAGTGGAATAATCTCACACGTCCCAATATTCTGGTTAAAATGACATTATAGTTTCGCCAAGTAGTGCTGCAATCTAGCCTTAGAAATAGCAACTAAAACCAACTAATTTAATTTCAAATGCAAGATAAATATCATTTTAAATGAAACATTCAAATCTGTAAGCAGTGTATCTTAATCTTCATATTTATATCTGTTGTACATATTTTATTCTATATTATATAATCAACTAAAATTAAAAGTAGGCCGCAAGCAGTGGCATTGCCAAGAAGGGGGATTTTAGGGGTCATAACCCTTAAAAATTCATCGAACCTTTCAAATATCGAAGAAATTACATATAGGGAAATGGAAAACAAAATATTTCGTTAAAATTACCTCCACCAATTCTTCAGAAATTTTTCTGGCGAGACTACTGGGTCCAAAATATTTATATTCTAAACACAAGATAAATAACATGTTAAATTAAATGTTTACAGATTTAAACAATACGTCTTAATATACTGTTCAAATCAACAATGTAGAAGGAAGTGAAGTAAAAATATGATTGATGTTCCGTTGATATTGAGTATTTCTCCTGATCTAGTCATGGCTACACAGAGTTCATGAGAACATAAACCTTTAAAATGTCGCACACTAAAATCGTGTTCAAAGAAAATTCTCCCTCCCCATTCCTATACGGGAAAGAAGACGACAAGTAAAGGACAGGTTGATATTATATTTAATGCACATTAGGAAAATCTTATGCTCTTGATAAAATCTGAGATATCTAGTATGATCACTTAGAAGATGCGAATGAGTAGTTTGTGTTTTCTTGTCACCTACTTGTAACTTAAAGTACCAATCGTAAACAGGGAATGTTACCAGTGTTTTGTTGTTCGAAATTTTTATATTTCTGAAAATATCTTGACAAGTAAGAGAACTAAAAGCCAGTAATGGTTTTAAAGACCCTGTTTAGGCAATTTATCCACTATGCTGTTATAGCAGAGGTTCATGTGAGAAGGGATCCACTGTAACTGAATATCCCAGGTAGAAGTCACGGTCTTACTGGCATTATTAACTTATGTTTGTTAATAACATCAAGTCTGGTTTTATAACCAGTTCCTATTACTCAGATACTGAATGGAGCTGCGACTGTCAGAAAAGATACAGAAGTCAGATTCAGTCACAGCCATTGTGGACTATAAAATATTTCAAAGCTTCATCGATGGCAATAAGTTCTGATCTAAAATCGGAGCAGAAGTTTGGATTTAGTTAATCGTAGTGTTGCAATTTTTAATAAAAAGTGGTTATATGTCTGTTTGTTTCCTTCCCCCATAAATATCTGAATACCGTTAATCGAATTTGAATTGATTTGGTATGATTTGTACTTTCCCTATATTTAGAATATTCAATTTATATTTAATTTACATTTAATTTTTACTTCCCTTACATACAGAAAGTATAAGGAAAGTATTCTGACGAGATCGAAAATTCCAATTCGAGTTTTCGACGGGAGAGCACGTTTCAAGCATCCCTGATCACGAATCAAACATTTTTGAAGTGATGGCTGTGTGTGTGTGTGAAAGTATGTGTGTATGTATGTGTATGTGTGTGTGTCAGTGAGACTTTGACATATGCACGAATGGACCGATTCAAACGAAATTTAGTACAAAAATCACAATCCGTAAACACTGGAAACCTATTGTTTTTATACGCACTCGAATGCTCAGAACCCCTAAATTTTCGAGTTAAATTTTGAAAAAATCATCAAAAAATCAAAACCGCTAATAAAGCTATGCAAATAGGCATTTCTTATGTAATTTTTCATTAGAAAACGATTGACATAAATTTTAGAACGCTAACATGAACCGTTCTCGAGATATTGCACATTTTTCAAAAAAATTATCAAAAAGTTATATAAAATAAAAAAAAAAATATTTCCTATTGAGAAACATGTTCACTTTTCATATGTAACACCATGCGATAAATTGGGTGACATCATTCTCGTGGATCTAGCTCATTCCATTCATAAAAAAAGATACTTTGAGTAAAACATTTGTATTTGAACGCCAATAGTCATTTATCTGCTGCAAGAATAACTTATTTCTGCGTCCATAACGCTTGGTGATATTTTAGCGACGAATTTGGCGGAATGTCGCCAACTTGGCGACATTTTTAATTGTTGCCAAATTTACAAAAATTTCGCCAAAATGATAAAAATGACGCTAAATCAATGAAAATAACGACTTATTGAAGAAAATTCAATATCTTGGAAAGAATATAAGTATTTACTATAAGAATAACATTTTTTTAACTGTAAAAGTAGTAAATCCATTGCATTATATAAGGAAAGTCATGTGTTGCCCACATCAGATTTTTTTTTAATTTTGAGGAGATGAAAAAGTTTATCACTGTAGCTTGAACTATTCAATGAAATTTCTTGAAATGCAGAAGCTAAGTCATTTGTTCTTTGGGGGATATCCAAAGGTTAATTAGATTTTTAGTATGATTCGGAAAAATAAACCAACCCTTTTTAGCTAAATGGCCCGCAAAAATTGTGAAAATCTGAAATAAATGGCTAAAATTGCTGAAAGATATGTATTGATTACTCGTTCTTCATGTAAATTTTGACAACAAAGTGAATATAAATGACCTCATGATTAGAATGAACCTTTCTCTAGATATTTTAGTTTATCGGAATTCTGAAAAGCTGAAGACTATAAGGGGATCAAGATGCGAAATAAAACGAAGATGCATTAAAAAGGCAAATTGGATATAATATCAGAGAAGTATTCATGGTACTATCTGCAATTAAATTTGATTTAATGCATCATGAAATAAAAAGTGACAAAATGAATTTGAATATGTAGGGAAAGTGTACAAAGAGCCTTGCCGTTCCAAACGGGAATTGAACCCCAGATCTCTGAACTGGTCTCTGAACGGTCTCTGAGGTCGCGGATCTCTGAACGCTCTACCGCTGAGCTATTGAGACGAAATTGCAAGCTCTTTTAGTCGAAGTGAACTCTGCATTTACCACCCTCTAATGTTCGATTGGCGTACAGCTGACCTTCTGACTGACCACCTCCTGGGATTTTTACCACAGGTTAGCCTCCTGCTATTACTATTTTTACCTAGGTTAGTATCCCACGTGGTCTTTATCCTCTCAATTTGAAATCAGCGCTCAATCTTCCAGATTCCACTGAATCAGTGCTTGTCATACTAGGGTCACTTTCACACCTCCTACATCTTAATTATCTTAATTCCATTAAATCCAAAGCTCTCCTGGCCAAAAACCTTGTCAATATTTCTTGGATAAAAGCTCACAATAATGTATCTAGAAATGAAATTGCTAATTACCATGCCAAATTGCTGCTATCTCTGGTTCCCCTCTTACTATTCCCTTTCCTTTGTCGTTCCTCTCAAAATTTTGTAAATCTCATAGCCTTAATCTTTGGCAAAACCATCTTAATGATTATATTTCCACCAGGACTGGTGATCTGGCTAGAATCCTGTCTTACCTCCATACCGTGAATCTTAATTTACAAATTTTTAATAAATACCACACTTACTTTCTTACTGGTCATAGCCCCTTTCTTGATTACCTATACTTTTTCAAAATTAAATCCACCTCTAACTGTATTTGCAATAACTTCAGTAACGTTGACCATTACATTTTTGATTGTCCTTTTTCTAAAAATTTTCATCTCCGCAAACCCTCCTCTTCTATTAAACCAATTTGGTTCTCCAAAGTTCGTTCAAATCCCTCTTCAGTAGATAAAATTAAAAACTGTATTCTTGTTGCCGTGGAAATTTCTAATAAAGTGAGTGACCTAAGTTTATGAGAAGATTTTGCTCTCAATTAATTTTGATCAATGAATCCCTTTATTTCATTCTTATTACCATATATGAACGTATTGTGTTCCCTCCATATTTTCTGTTTAAAAAAAAGCTATGTTAACCGTTTTTCTGTTCTTATTTTCCCAGTTATTTCTTTTTCTTTTGACCCTTTTTATTTGTATTTTTTCTAATTTTTCTTTTATAAATTTTGCTAAATTTCTATTTTTGTTTTTCGTGTGCCTAAATTCTTTTCTTTTCGCATATTTTCTTTTTATATATTTTCTAAATTTTACTTTTAAAATTTTATTATTTTCTTCAATTTTAATCTATTTTTCATTATGTTATTATCCCTCACTCTTAATTTTATTTTTCAATGATCTTTTTATCTATATTCGCAATAACCCTTTTCCCATTTTTGAAAAAAGGCCATACTTGTCAAGTTCAAATATAATGTAAAACTGTCTGTTTAATCACACTATTTTTCATCAATCGGTATCTTTTTAGATCTAAATAAATATTCGTTTGCCGGTATGGTAGACCTTGGGTGCCTCCTGAGTGCAGGAGGTATCCTTTCCCGACTGTGCAGCTAGCTACTCTAAACCCACTATTTGAGCCGCACTGTCTGGGGTCTTCAGATCTCCTACAGGATTGATTTTTTCGGATGACATTGTAAATAACCTTGTTGTCCCAACCGGAACTCGGACCCTGGATCTCCAAACTGGCCAGCCGGAGCTCCACCGTTGAGCTACTGGGACGAAATTGCAATCTCTAATCGTTGAAGTTGACTTTGTAAGTGGTATACTGCCCCCATCAGAATTTTTGCTTGGGGCCTGGAGTTCAGCATAAGAAAATCATCCTATAAAGATTATCCAAAAGACTCATTTAGAGGCTAGAAGTGTAGGGATCTACGTCTGGTGTAGAGAGATGAAGTAATTACAGTACAAAGTTTTTTTTCATTTTTCCAAAAAATTGATTTCAGTAGCCCTTTTAAAGTATATGATTCAATTAAAGTTGTACTTGTCTTCATAAATAATTGCATGTGATTTATTTTTTCAATAGCTGTTAGAGATAACATTCAATGTATAAAAGATGAATTACTGCGAGAGAATGGATGCGACACAAACTATAATGATGATGCCAAAATGATCCAATTCGGCATCGCATTGAGAGAACAAGGGCTGGAGAACACCGCCTTAGAAGGCAAAAATACGGTATTTTGCATGTAAGACTTCATGATTTGAAATTTATTATTATGATATGAATGATATTATGATATTTATTAATATTATTATGATATTTAAGTTTATTATATTATATGAAACTCTAAATTTCCATTGCAATTACACTGAAGATTACACTTCCAGTAAAAAGCATTTAATAATCCACCCGTGGAGTTAGAGACAAAGAGATAAAATTCCTATGGATGTAACGCTTGAAAATGCGAAAATGCTTTGAAAATTAAATCTATGTGTCAATAGTGTTAGTAAAGCAGATGCTATTATTAGTTGACACAACAGAATGGCGTAGTATTCAGTATATGTATTTTTGAATGCAGGTTTCCCTCATTATGAGTATAATTAAACAATATTTCTTCATAAGTGTACTATAGAGTATAGAATATAAGGAAATCAAAAAATTGTAAGGTAAAATAATTTTTAATACATAGGAATATTCTTTATTGTTTCAGTTTAACGTTGTATTGTGTTCATAATTTATTTTTACAAAATTAACAGTTTAACTAAATATTGTAAGAATTTCGCCATGGAAATGCATGCATGCAGGACTACTTATCTTATACCAGCGCCACCTGAATGATTGTCTCAAACGCTATTGGCATTTTCGTAATATGGGATTTTAACTCCTTGCTTTTACCTTCATGAATCCACAATTGAAGAAATTCAGTAGTGTCCAAAATTGTGGAAACCTTTTAAGAAAAGTGTATTTTTGAGGTTTGATGGCTCATAACATCACATATTTTGTACAAATACCATAAAATTATATATCAATGGAAAGATAATTTAATCAAGATTATAAAGCAATAACATTTATGAATTAATTTCTAATAGAACAGCATTTATTAAGAAGAAAAGTGAAATACATAGGAAAAATGAGATATAAAAAAATTCTCACCATGTCAGTTAATGCGTAGTTGGGTAACCTTTGACCTTAATTACGGCCATACAGCGCTATCCCATGGAGTGAACCAAGTTTTTAGTTCTGCAGATGTTATAATGTGAAACCAAGATCGAATTATTGCTTCTGTTAATTGGGTTTTTTTTTTTTTGCTGGTTTGCTTCTGACAAATTTCTTTATTCGACTCAATAGATTTTATATGGGAATGGTCTGGGCTATTCCCAGACCATTCCAGCAGTTGAATATGATGATCTTGAAGCCACCTTTTGCACACACGAGCAACATGGGCCAACGGCCGTACCGTGCTGAAAAACACCGGTACTCGTTAGATCACCGAAGTGAAGCAGCATCGGCCGCGGTTAGTACTTGGTGGGTGACCACCTCGGAACACCGCGTGCTGTTGGCCATCTCGGGTGCGGTATCCCCGTGGTTTGCGCTCTAAGATTTGCACGCTGCCACAAATGCCGCCGTGTTCATGCGGAGTACGATCACGTTAAACATGTGGGTCCGTAAGTCCTTCCGAGAGGTTGGTGGTAGGGGAAGGAGGGTACGGTCCCTGTGGATGCCTCCCCCACTGGGTTCCGGTCTAAATTGGGTGGCACTTCCCGGCCGTCCATTCAGTTACCTTACACCTTTCTGGTAGGTCGGACGGTCTGGGTCTCAACAACAACACACGAGCAACATGACATGGAGCTGAATCCTGTTGAAATATAAATGCTTCATTATCTTGGAAATGATCACGCACAGAAGGCTGCAGTTTGGGCTCAAGTATTTAATTTATGTATCTTTGGGCATTTATATTTCCATTGATCACGCAAATTCTGCCCACACCTCTTGATGTCATAGAACTCCAGATCATAGCACTAACTGGGTGTTTCACAGTAGGTGCAATACAATCAGGATGCGAATCTTCTTCGATTCTTCTCCTTACGTATTTTACGCCATAACCACCAGAGAGATTTTGGTCTCATTACTCTAAATTACACTGCCTCATTGTTCCGTTGTCCAGTTAACATGGATTTTAGCCCAGTTTAATCTTTTCAACCTTTGTTTGAGAGATAAAAAAAGATTTTTTCGTGAAATTCTAGCATTTAGACTAAATTCATGCAGTCTGCGACGAACAGTCCTTGCACTCAACTTCACATTGCATTGCGCCATTTCACCTTGTATACACCTTGATGACTTTAATGGTAAATTTCTTCATAACTGTAGCCTTGTTCACTTAATAGTACTATTTTACATCGCTTTCTGGGTGACCAGTCAACTATTTGTACCATTTCCTTAATTTTATTATGTTTTAGAAGCTCACTAAATCAAAGATAGTAATACACTAAATAAAGATAGCAATCACATAACACACTGATAAATGTCCTGTGCCCTGTTGGTTCATTGCCAAAAGAAGATGACACCTAATTGGCTTTCTAAACAATCATGCTCATTGGCTAAATTCAGTTGAAGGAATGCTATTTCATATAAACCTAAGCAAGTTGTGCTTTTTTTCTGGTTATTGACTATAACTTTTGATAGAATACTGATAATTGAACAAATATTATTGCATTGCAATCTTGATTAACTTATCTTTCCATTGATATATAATTTTATGGTATTGGTACAAAAAAGTGGTGTTATGAGCTATCAAACCTCAAAAGTACACTTTTTTAAAAAGTTTTCCCTAATTTGGCCACTACTGTACACACAAAGGTCAAAGCGCTTGCCGACGTTTGAAAGCGTGTTAAACCCTTGTATGAATTCCTGGATGTTTAATTCAAATTTCTTTTAATAACGAGTTTATATGATTAGCTTAAGTATTTCTGTTTTGCAGTTATATATATGTTTTGTATTTATTTTGCAATTTAACAATGTTTATTGGTATCGGATAATCCGACCATTGATATGCAAATTTTTTTGCGGTTTGAGTCTGTATATAGGAGCTCATGCCTTTCATATTTTATTTGCATTGTACATTGATGAAGGACGATTTAACGTCCGAAAACCCTCTGGCTGTTTTGTTACTTTGTCTTTGCCTTAAATGGTGGATTATTAAAAAAAATTACTGAAAGTATAAGTCTTCACTGCAATTATATTTTAAATATTTTTAGATGTGTTTTCATACTTTTTGACTAAAATTTCCACCTACGCTTCGCACGGCCAAAATGGCTAACAATCGTTCAATGTGACACATGCATACATAAAAAAAGTGCTTCACTTCAACATAATGTATGAAAATGGAGCTTATCACATAGACCCATCAACATGGAAATGGCGAAATGTAAAACAATGTTTCTCGTCTAATAATTGTATGTTGGCTTATTACCAACGTTTTTAAACATTCTAAGTTAAAAAAGAAGTGTTATAGTATTATTTTTCAATAGTTTGATTTGAAGAACAGTAAAAAACAATTACGGTATTTGAAACACAACTTGGTCACCTTATCTATAAAAATGAAATCAAAACCTATAAATAAATTTATGAATGCAATAAAAAAAAATAATCTGATGTGGGCAACACATGATTTTCCTTTATAATGCAATGAATTTACTACTTTTACAGTTAAAAAAATATTATTCTTATAGTAGATACTTATATTCTTTCCAAGATATTGAATTTTCTTCAATTAGTCGTCATTTTCATTGATTTAGTGTCATTTTTATCCATTTGGCGAGATTTTCCGTTAATTTGGCAACATTTGAAAATGTCGCCAAGTTAGCGACATTCTGCTAAATTCGTCGCCAAAATCTCACCAAGCGTTATGAATGAAATTATTCTTACAGCAAATAAATGACTATTGGCGTTCGAATACAAAAGTATTACTCAAAGTATATTTTCTCGTGAATGGAACGAGTTAGATCCACGAGAATTATGTCACCAGATTTATCGCATGATATTACATATGAAAAATAAACATGTTTCACAACAGTTAATATTTTTTTTAATTTATGAAATTGTTTTGATAAATTTATTTGAAAAATGTGCAATATCTCGAGAACGATTCATACTAGCGTTCTAAAATTTATGTCAATTGTTTTCTCAGGAAAAATTGCATAAGAAATGTCTATTTGCGTAACTTTATTAAAGGTTTTGATTTCTTGATGAGTTATTCAAAATTTCACTCGAAAATTTAGGGAGGTTCTGAACATTCAATTGTGTTTTAAAACAATAAGCTTCCAGTATTCACGGATTGCGATTTTTGTACCAAATTTCATTCGAATCGCTCCATTCGTTCGTGAGAAATCGTCTCCACAGACTCACTGATACACACACACACACTTTCACCCCCACACACACATACTTTCACACAGATACACACACATACATACACACACACACACATACACACACACATACACACACACACATACTTTCACATACACACACATACTTTCACATACACGCACATACTTTCACACACACACACACATACACACATACTTTCACATACACACACATACTTTCACACACACACACATACTTTCACACACATACACACACACACACACACACACACACACACACACAGACATCACCCCAAAAATATTCGATTCGTGATCAGGGATGCTTGAAACGGGCTCTCACGTCAAAAACTCGAATTCGAATTTTCGACCCCGTCACAATACTTTCCTTATACATTATGTATATAAGGAAAGTAAAAAATCTGCAGTGGCTCTTGTCCGATGGGGCCAAAGTTGTTTTGAATGAATAGCATCTTGTAAAATTAAACTCTAGTAAAGTTCAACAAATTTATTCGATGTTTTCAGACTCATTTGTTTCAAAGTTTTCAAAACACGACAAATAACTCGCTAATTGTTTATAGATATCTAGAACATTTATTTTTTGCTCCGATTTCATCTGGATACTACAACCACAGACGCCACATCAAAATATCAAATTATTTTACTATTTTCCGTGGTTGTATATAAATTAAACTTGCACAATATATTGGACGAGATTCAGGTTCTATTAATATTTAGATTCAAGTCAATCTATTAATCTTAGATTCAAGTTAACCTATAAACTTGCCCGGTGGCACATCAAAACATACCGAAAAACACCAATTACAACGTGGATAAGCATTAGATAATATGTAGTTATATTCACCAGGAACGAGCAAAACGCAGATATGGAAGGCAAAAATATACTACCAGTCATTCTGAATCAATTGCTCGTTGTACAGTCATGCTATAAAACTGTTAAATGTAGACAGGCGATAGAAGAGCATATTGTAAGCGCGGAATCGGTCAGATATCCACACTTACATTCAGAAAAGTTGAAGAAAAGTTAAATGAATTTATTGTATAGGTTCATCTTCAATTGGCCTAATTGTGATCCAGTGGTTAGTACGCAAAACACCCAAGTGCGCTCTTTTCCCTGGTGTGAAGCGAATATACTTACACAATGGCTAGGAACAAAAATATGGCAAGAAAACAAAACAGTAAATAATAATTCCATTTGGAGTTAAACAAAAATTCTTTAATTAACTTTAAGAAACACATAAGACACTTCTTTAAATATAGGCATCATATTTCAACTCGATGGTATTCGATGGCAACTTTATAAAGATTTTAAATCATAAATTATTCTATTTGAAATATTTCACATTGTATCATATACAAAGGGAGATTGAAACACAGATCTTTAATGCTTAGCTGGCTCAACATAATAACGTAAATTCTTTTAGTTAAATAGCCAGAAACTATTTAGAATCTCCCATTTAAAAGAAAGATACTTGCGAACCATGAGTGTCGTTCAAAGGGACACTGTCGGTCGTAAAATATGAGAGCAATTATACATTTATTTTTAAATTTAATTCGTTTCATTGTTATAAAAACTATGGAGCAACTTTAAACACGACCGACAGATTCAAAACCATTGTATGCTCTGTCGAACCAAAGACGCGTCTCTGTACCACTACTTTCCAATTCTGACGTCACAAAAACCTATACATGAACACTCGCAATGCAGAAACAGTTGGAATAATCAACAACACAAAATTGCAGCACTCAACGGCTTTTCTCTTTCAAGCAGGGCGCGCCGGCCAAGGACACTTACATTTCATCAGCTTCCGCTTCGTCGCAGATTATTTCAGACGAAGCATTTTTACATTTACATGATTTGAAAAAGCATTTAAAATTAGAAATATATACTTTCGCAGATTGTGACACCACAATATACAAATAATGCCAGTGATGTCTGTGGTATAAAAATCAGTTTCTATCCCTAGTTGCAATCCAATACTGAAAATATTGGACCAATATGAAAAGCGGAAATTTTGACGGAATTGACCTAATACCCTCACAGCATAGATCGTCACATGTGTGACAGTGACGTTGTAGTCACGTGGCACCTGGGTCACAATGTGACATCATATTTGTGACTTCTATGCGACGTTACGCATTAGTAACTTTGTAACTTCATTGTGACTATATTCTGTGACGTTTCCACAATTTAATTAACACGTAACAATGTGACGACATTACAATGGCAATTACAATGTGACGTCACAAACAAGTTAATATGCGACGCCACAAACGACCATGCAAATGACCAAAATGACTTCGCTGTGACCTCAATATAACATTGCCGAGACGTACAGCGACGACCTGTGACATCCCAAAGTCACAGTGTGACGTAAATCTTACGTCACTGTGAAAAAAAATTCTGTTAGTGTATTGGCTTAAAACATTGGGACAACATTACATCAATATTAGCGTTTCAATGGAAATATTTCTAATGTAACACCAATAATGGCGTATTATTCTAATGCATGTATTTAGCCAATATTGGAAGCCAATGTACCCCGATACATGTTCTGTATTTGAATTACACTGGACGTATTTCCCATGTAATGCCAATATATAAAATATGAGTTCAATATTGGACCAATGTTAAATGCTACTACGGAGTATGACTTCCTGAGTATGTGAGTGCTGCTTATTTTAAAATTCCTGAATCAGATAGCCACTTATACATAATCCCATTATGCCATATTTAATACTTCTGAACCAGTTTTATATTGTTGATTTCTACTTATTAGACAATGGTCTATAACGGTGTAATTGGTCACAAAAATAAAATTTCTGCTTGTGGGAATAACACTCTCAACACTTCGGTAAAAGAAGCAGACACATACAATTTAATAATTCAATTGTTTCTAGGGGGTTCTGATCCCCCTTCATCTAGTTAAAACAGTTGTTGTTGAGATCCAGACCGCACGACCTAAAAGAAAGATATAAGGTAACTGTTTGGACGGCCGGGAAGACTGGTCAAAACAGTGTCTTTACTTAAGAAACGCTAAGCATAAACAGTCGACAGTTACGAAGACAATCCCTGTTTAACGTTTGTTAAGTAAAAGCACTATTTTGACCTGATGAGGAGGTATCAAAACTCCTTCGAAACAATCGTTTTCACTTAAATTGCATATATCTGCTGTTTTTTTTTAAAGGAAGCATTGGAAGTTTTACTGTCGTAATTGTTTTATTCTCGTATATCTCGTTTTGTTGTTGCACTCATAAATTTAAATATTTAAATTCTCCGTTGGGGGCGCTGCAATCCTTTTTATTCGATCCAGCATGGTCAACATATTATAGATACATCTAACGTGTACACTGATGGACTTTTCCGTAGAAAGTAATTGACATGTTTAAAAACGTTCTTTGGTATATACAGTATGTAACGGATTGAAATTAAGAAGAAAAAAATCTGATGTGGGCAGCACATGACTTTCCTTATATAATCAATGAATTTACTACTTTTACAGTAAAAAATATTATTCTTATAGTAGATACTCATATTCTTTCCAAGATATTGAATTTTCTTCAATTAGTCGTCATTTTCATTAATTTAGCGTCATTTTTATCCATTTGGCGAGATTTTCGTTAATTTGGCAACATTTAAAAATATCGCCAAGTTGGCGACATTCCGCTAAATTCGTCGCTAAAATCTCGCTAAGCGTTATGGACAGAGAAATAAGTTATTCTTACAGCGGATAAATGACTATTGGCCTTCAAATACAAAAGTATTACTCAAAGTATTTTTTCTCGTGAATGAAACTAGTTAGATCCATGAGCATAATGTCACCAAATTTATCGCATGATATTACATATGAAAAGTGAACATGTTTCTTAACAGTTAATATTTTTTTAATTTATGGGATTTTTTGATAAATTTATTTGAAAAATGGGCAATATCTCGAGAACGGTTCATGCTTGCGTTATAAAATTTATGTCAATCGTTTTCTAAGGACAAATTACATAGAAATGTCTATTTGCGTAACTTTATTAAAGGTTTGATTTTTTGATGATTTTTTCATAATTTCATTCGAAAATTTAGGGGGGGTCTGAACATTCGATTATGTTTTAATACAATAGGCTTCCAGTATTCATGGACTGCGATTTTTGTACCAAATTTCATTCGAATCGCTCCAATCGTTCGTGAGATATCGTCTCCACAGACTCACTGACACACAGACACACACATACTTTCACTCACACAGACACATGCACACATCACTTCAAAAATGTTCGATTCGTAATCAGGGATGCTTGAAACGTGCTCTCCCGTCGAAAACTCGAATTCCAATTTTCGACCCCGTCACAATACTTTCCTTATACATTATGTATATAAGGAAAGTAATAATTTTAAATGTGTCTTATTATTCTAACTGAGAAACTGCCTCTTCAATTTAGAACGCAGCTCTACCTATACGCCTGCAGAGCAAACCTCCTCAGCAAGAACTGCGGAGAGGATGCCAAGCATGCTTTTACCGAGGTCTTCAAGAACGCCATGTATCCTACGAACGACTGCGAGGAGCTGATCCTTGACGACTTACCAGCCATCGCAAGAGCTCTGGAGACGGAAGGTTTCAAAGATGTTGAATTGGAAGAAATTTTTGAAAACGAAAAATGAAACATAATAATTTGAGCTGTATATCGTGTGACAAATCTCTTACATTCAATTAGAAACTTAAATAAAAGTTAGATATATTTAAATGAAATGTTTGCAGGTATATGTGTTATATATACTGAATTAACCTTCATTTTAAGCCTAGAGCTTTTCCATTTTATCGGCATAATAGCCTTGGTTGTTGTTGTGTGTTAAAATACTCATCATTGTTTTATGTTGTTTCTTTATTGAATGCTTGCTATTTGTCAAGGTTTCACTTTTATTTCATGCATATGTTACCGATAAAGTGCAGAAATCAGTTATTCTACAGATTATCTAGATAATGTGCAGATTAACTACGGTGATCCGTTTAAGTGCCGAAAAGTGTTTCATTTCTCAAATTACGTAGGTAATCTGCAAATTACCTAGATAATCTGCACATTGCCTACTAGGCACTCCTTAAAGTGAAAATAAGATCTTTGCTGGAACAACAGCAACGTTTTTAAAGAATCAAGTTAATACAATCAAACAATCAACAAATTAGTTGATAGAATTAATCATCAATCAATTACAAAAACTATAATATAAAGAACCAAACGGTTTAAAATACTATTACAATTAGGGAAATGAATTTGCAAAACATATGATAAAATTATGCTTACTTATTTGTGCAATCTAAAGATTGGTAACACTTTGAATTACATAGCAATTGCTTTCTGCGACAAGCACACCTATTTGTGGTACATTTAGATTTGCAGTCACATTTTCTGAAACCCTGTCCAGTACCAAGGGATTGTTTTATTGCTGTTTGACGTAAAGATATTTCTACAGCAGGGACATCTTCATTCGTTAAAAATCTCTCTTTGCAAGCACTGAATTCAGATTTTGCATACAATTGTTTAAAATACCCGTTTTAATACCAAGTTTATAAAAGTCATCCTCTGTTTTACTAAGAACCACAGCTAAATCATTCTGATGGCAGCCGACGCAAATTATGAGAAATAAAAACAACCGGCGACGACAAGACGCTGGCGGAACCAAACTAAAAGTGGAGGAAGAGAGGGAAAGAGTAGGGAAAGGAAATGACAAACTTTTGAACTTTAACGATACGGAAGCCGTTAATGTGCACATTACCTAGGTAAAATAGGGAAAACTCTTGATTCCGCACGTTAACGAAGCAAATCAGTTAATCACTCATGATTGTTACATTTTACTAATTTGTGTTTTATAATGGACTAGAATGTCCTGGTGCACTCTGTTCGGATTATTCCTTTCTGTAACTAATGCTTAATAGGTTCATATCAATCTTATATAGTTTAACACTTTCATAAATGCTTAATGTTTATTCTTCTATAGGCATCACACTATATTTCTATTATTTCTCTGGACTATACATAAATATATACATATATATATACATATATATATATATATATATATATATATATATATATATATATATATATATATATATATATATATATATATATATATACAAAGCATACAAAAGGAATTAGGAATAAGGATAGTTCATAAATGAAAAGTTAGATAAACTAAACAGCGCAGTATAAGAATGTGAATGACAATGCAATATACATTTAATTTATTGCGCAAATGCAGCTAATAAATAAAATGTTTTCAATATAAATATAAATTAGTAAATCCAAAGTTAGAATGTATGTAGTAACTCATAATACACTATTCCAAAATTTTCTACAAAATACAAAGAAATAAAAGAAATTAAGACATAAAGAGGAAATAATAAAGCGTAATGCAGGTTATAAAGACAAAGACAATCAACAAATTTCAAAAATGAGGAATGCAAATAAGAAAACAAAAAAATCAAGCAAAAAAGCTTACACATGGAAGAGATTTAGGCTTACGATAAGTTCATTTCGAAAAAATTCTCTTCGGGTCCATATATCCCTTCGAAATGAACACAAAAATGCTTGTTTCTGAAACACAAGATAGATTTTATCTATAAACTTGTGTTATATGGACGACAAGCGTATAGATTGGAACAATAAAGGAAACATAAATACCTTGAAATACATTTCATTAGAGCAACCATGACAAGCAAAATATGGCTAAACCAATGTTGCCATATGGAGAAATGAAAAGATGTGATTTGCTGTTGCCAAAGAGAGTAATAAAAACTGTACTGCGTAAAAGCAATAAAAAGAGATATTCAACAGTTAAAGCTTCAAGATAAAAAGATGAAAATATAATTTCAAGAGAATGAATAAGTACGGCTAAAATAAGATAATAAGAGAATTTTAGGCTAATCGAAACTTATTAACTATACTATTTACTAAATATGCAGGATATTTATACATTTTACTGGTAATTTTGAGGTTATTAATGTGCAAAGCATGAAATTTTTTATCTGATAATCTATAAATTCTAAAAAGTTGATTAACTATAATATTTCTAAACAATTGAATCGAGTTGCAGAAATTAAAAGGTAATAATTTATTAATATTAAATTTAAAAAAATCTTTTTTATCATATAAATTAGTAACTATCCCATGAGCAGGTTCTATAATTAGATTTAAATCCAAATAATAAATATTATTACTAATAGAAGTTTCATTAGGTATTAATTCCAAATTATCCGGATAGAAATCTATATCTATGACATAGTTATCAGTAAATACAAGGCAAATCAGATCATCTACATATCTGTAAATTTTATAATCTGTTGAAGTAAAGAATTTTTCATAATGATATAGGTATAAATTAGCTAACATACTGCTACCACAGCCACCTTGAGGAACACCTGAGACTTGTAAGTACAATTTATTACCTTGAGAGATATAATTATTGAAAAGAACAAAATGGAGAAGCTTAGGAAAATTGGTAAATTTAGTAAGATGAGAATGAGAAGTAATATAAGCATTATATAAAGCTAAAATGACATCATATAGATCAGTGATCTTTATCACTTTATCTTTTTCACTGGTCTTTTTCACTTTATTCACGTTCTTGCAATTTTTGACTTGTTATATATATACATATATATATATACATACATATACATATATATATATACATATATATATACATATATATATATACATATATATATATACATATATATATATACATATATAAAAATATAAAATTGTAAATCCAATGTTATAATATAAGTAGTAACTCATAATACACTATTCCAAATTTTTTTTTACAAAATACAGGGAAATAAAGCGTAATGCAGGTCATAAAGACAAAGGCAATGTTCAAATTTCAAAGGTGAGGAATGAAAATAGAAAAAAAAAATCAAGCAAAAAGGCTTGCACGTGGAAGAGCTTTAGGCTTAAGATAAGTTCATTTCGAAAAAATTCTTGTCAAGTTCATATATCCCTTCGAAATGAACACAAACATGCTTGTTTCTGAAACACAAGATATATATATATATATATATATATATATATATATATATATATATATATATATATATATATATATATATATATATATATATATATATATATATATATATATATATATATATATATATATATATATATGTATATATATATATATGTTTATATATATATATATATGTATATATATATATATATGTATATATGTTTATATATATATGTATATATATACATATATATATATATACATATATATATACATATACATTTATATATATATATATATACATTTACATATATATATATATACATATATATATACATATATACATTTGCATATATATATATACATATATATGTACATATATATATATATATATATATATATATATATATATATATATATATATATATATATATATATATATATATATATATACAGGGTGATTATAATTAAAGTTCCCGGTTTGAAAATGGTCTCAAATAAAAAGCACTGGTCAGAATGATTTGAAGTTCTGCGTGAACACTCAAGGAGCAATAGAATTGCTCCAAGAGTGTTTACGCTAGGAGAATAATTGGGGCTTTACTACACTAGAATGCAATACAAAAGTAATAAACGTTGACTTACTCACTGGTTAATGACGTAATAAATGTCCAATATGCTGTTCTTCGCATTCGGAAACAAGCTGAAACCGCAAAATAGTGTGTTCATCAACAGATTTAAGTGTTTCTGTAGAGATGTTGTGGATGTGATGCGTGATGTGTGATGCTAGCTTTAAGTTCCGCTAAATTGGTAATGTGCCCATTAAACACTTCATTCTTCAGATGCTCCGAAAGCCAAAAATCACATGGATTGAGGTCAGGGGAACGTGCTGGCCATCTTACAGGAAAATGGCGGCTGATGATTCTGTCATCTCCAAAATGACTGCGAAGTAGCCGCTTCACTGGTTTTGCGATATGCGGTGGGACCCCATCCTGCATAAAAATAGTATTATCGGTACACTCTTGTAGTGTGGGTATAACGTGACTTTTCAAAAGACGTTCATATCGATGGCCATTGACAGAACAGGTGACGGGGCCATGAGGCCCAACTTCCTCAAGAAAGAAAGGCCCGATAATAAACGCTGCTGTAAATTTGCACCACACAGTGACTTTGGGGGAGTGAAGAGGCACCTGGCGTAGTGCCTTGTGGATTTTTGGTTGCCCAGATTCTGCGATTTTGCGGATTAACAGTTCCGTGGAGATGGAAGTGTGCTTCGTCAGTCCACAAAACGTTCCAGGGCCATTCATCGTCCACTTGTATCCAAGCCAGAAATTGTAAGTACGAACATTTCACGTGCAACATTGTCCGCAGGTAGCAACTGTTGAACATGGGTCAGTTTGAAAGGATGACATTTCAAAATGTGTTTCAAAATTTTTTGCACCGTACTGGAGGGTACGTCTAATGATCTGGCAATTCCACGTGCACTCGTAAATGCATTAGCGTTACTCTCTTCTTATAACGCTGTAGCTATGTCTTCCACTCTCTCTCCATGGACTGCTTTCCGTCCCGTGCCAGGTTTGATGTCCAAAGAGCCAGTATCTTCAAATTTTAAAATCATTTTGCGCGAGCTTTTGCCACACAGAGGACCATATTTTGAGTTTTTCAACTTTCTAAGAGTTACTAAACAAGAGCTGTTATCCGCATGAAGCAATTTGACAAGAAGAGCACGCTCTTTTAATGATAGAGTCATTGCGACAGAACAATAGAGATTTTTCACAAGTTATGAGAGACAAGTTCCGCTCTTCTTTTTTCATAGCAAAAATTTATTGTAACGTCACTGTCTTATGCAAACATGCAGCAGCATTTGAAGAGCAATTATGCAAAACAAGTTAAATCCATTTTTGTGCAAAAAGCTATGGCTTTCGTTTGCTTAGAATTTAGCATTGTTTCAATGGATAATTTTTTTTTCATTACTTGCATGCATATGATGATGAAAGATCGACTTTTAATTCAATATTTGAAGGACAGCATATTGAACATTTATTACTTCATTAGCCAATGAGTAAGTCAACGTTTATTACTTTTGTATTGCATTCTAGTGTAGTAAAGCGCCAATTATTCTCCTAGCGTTGTCTTTTTGAACCACTGTTTTTTTCTTCACCACACCAAATTCCATTGCTTCCCGAGTGTTCACGCAAAATTTCAAATCATTCTGACCAGTGCTTTTTACTTCAGACCATTTTCAAACCTGAAACTTTAATTATAATCACTCTATGTATATATATATATATATATATATATATATATATATATATATATATAATATGAAAATACCGTGAAATAAAATATTATAAATTTATCAGAAATCACACTTAAAAGGCGCAAAGCTGCACTAAAAAGAGGATTAAAAATATTTTCAAAATGAAAAGAGGTATGGATGGAAGCAATGTACCAAAAGATGGCCGGGGGGGTTGTGACCTCCTCACCCCGGTTAAGCATACTTTGCGTCGCGACAACACTCCCGGAGAGCCGGTACATTGCAAAAACAGAATACGAATGTATCAAGTTTTAAGATGAAAACCATACACAAAACAAATATAAGAGAAAATTGTTGAGATCCAGCCATATCAAAAATCGTTAACAGTAAATGTTTGAAATAAGTTCACGAGTATAAATGAGCAAAATTACATAGCTTCTACTTAAAGAAGACTTTAAATATTGACACTTAATAGGACAATAATAACATATTCTATCTCTAAAACTATTTTACCTCAATGACAGTTATCACTATCATACATGTAGATGTACATCATGTATACCGTATCATACCAGATGAAACAAATCTTCCATATCGTATTACACAATAGACCCTATACAAGAGGTCCTATATCAGATATCACTACGTTTTACCTGTGACTATCCAGTATGTATATTGCCATCAGTTTTATTTAAATATAAAACCGGGGGGGGTCACAACCCCCCCCCCCAGGCCATCTTTTGGTACATTGCTTCCATCCATACCTCTTTTCATTTAAAAAAAAAAAAAAAAAAAAAAATTATATATAATTATTTATTAATTATATAAATAAATAAAAATGAAAAATAATAAACTAAGTCAAAAACATTAGAAAAATCAAAAAATCGGAAAATAAGATGCATTAACATTAATGTTTTGAATTTTATTTTCGCAAAAAAATGTAACTTTTGTCAGTATTGAAACTACGATTTGAGCGCCCTTATAATGGTGTATAGTGGCATTTTCGTTTATCCAGTTTTCCTATGAATTACTTGTTTAGTAGGAATTTTCATCTTTGATTCATATTCATATTCAGGATAGCATATTTGGGAAGTTAATATTCTGAATTGCTTGTCCGGTCTCCAGCTTAGACTCACTGGACGAGTCTGGGAGTATTACCGTGAACGTTCGTACTGCCTCCCTGGTAGAATTTCGACTTGTTCATTCCGGTGCTTCTAGATTAAGCTGTTGAGGTTGATCTTGTATACACGTGGTAGAAGAAGAAGGGTTCATGCCGCATGGTAACACAAATTTTCTTAATGTATCCTATATTTTCATTTTTTCAATTTTTGTTGCCTGTAGTCTGAGTTTAAGCATTTATAGTGATGTGCTATTGCTTAATCTGAAACAGGCATTTATTTGGGTTAATTAGAATTAAATACTCAGACCTGAAGATGAATTTAGTTCTGATTAATCATCGAATTTGGGACGGTGCTGTTCATTTCTCTTATCGGCATTGTGGCCGTGAATTTGCTTCTATGGTGATGTTAATATTGTTTTTTTATTTTTTTTTATTTTTACATAATTCTTATTATTACATATTTCAAATATATATATATATATATATATATATATATATATATATATATATATATATATATATATATATATATATATATATATATATATATATATATATATATATATATATATATATATATATATATATATATATATTATATATATATATATATAAGGCTAATAGAGGACTTCTTCTTCTGTGACCTAGACCTTAAACCTGCATAAAGTGCAATTTATATGTTTGGACGGCCATGAAGTGCCACTCAATTTTAACCGGAACCCAGTGGGGAGCATCCACAGGGACCTTACCCTGCTGTCCCTACTACAAACCTCACAGAGGGGCTTACGCACCCACATATGTAACGTTCCCGTACTCTGCTTGAACAGTTTAGGCAGAGCCGGGAATAGAATTCGGGTCGTCCGAATGCAATCCCCACGCATTAACCACTGGGGAGGTCCACCCCTAAATACAGTATTTAAAAATTGCATATATGTAATTATATATTTATATAAGGAAAATAGAAACCATTCCCCTCTAAAGTTTCATTCGACCCTTCCCCGGTGAAAAATTTCTGAAAGAAATACTGCCAATATAGTTTGAGACAACCATTCAGGTGACTCTGGGATAAAATAAGTAGTCCTACATTGTATACATTTTTATGGCAAAGGGCCTAAATCATTTTTTTAAAGTGTCCATTTTCTAAAAATAAATGATAAGCTCAATGCAAATTAGAACTGAAACAACAAAGAATATTAGTACGTATTCAAAATTATATTACCTTTCAATTTTTTTTCTCCCTATATTCTGTTCTCTATCGTACAACTATGAAAAAATCTTTTGTGGGGAGCACATGACTTTTCTTATATAATGCAATGCATTTACTACTCAAACAGTAAAAAACAATAGGCTATCCTTATAATACATACTTATATTCTTTCCAAAATATTGAATTTTCGTAAATTAGTCGTCATTTTCATTGATTTAGCGTCATTCTAATCCATGTGGCGAGATTTTCGTTAATTTGGCAACATTTAAAAAAGTCGCCAAACTGGTGACGTTCCGCCAAATTCGTCACCAAAATCTCGCGAAGCGTTATGGACGGAGAAATAAGTTATTCTTATAGCAGATAAATGACTATTGGCGTTCAAATACAAAAGTATTATTCAAAGTATATTTTCTCATGAATAGAACCAGCTAGATCCACAAGAATGATGTCACCCAATTTATCGCATGATATTACATATGAAAAGTGAACATGTTTCTCAGCAGTTAATATTTTTTTTTTAATTTATAGGACTTCTTGATAAATTATTTGAAAAACGTGTAATGTTTCGAGAACGATTCTTGCTAGCGTTCTAAAATTTATCAATCGTTTTCTAAGAAAAATTTACATGAGAAATGTCTATTTGTGTATTTTTTTAAAGGTTTTGATTTTTTGATGATTTTTTCAAAATTTCACTCGAAAATTTAGAGGGATTCTGAACATTCGATTATGTTTAAAAGCAATAGGCTTCCAGTATTCATGGATTGTAATTTTTGTATCAAATTTCATTCCAATCGCTATATTCGTTCGTGAGATATCGTCACCATAGACTGACTGACACACACACACACACACACAGACATCACCCCAAAAATGTTTGATTCGTGATCAGGGATGCTTGAAACGTGCTCTCCCGTCGAAAACTCGAATTCGAATTTTCGACCCCGTCACAATACTTTCCTTATACATTATACTATGTATATAAGGAAAGTAGAAATATCTGTTAATTATACTCATAATGAAGGAACCCTGCATTTAAAAATAATCAAAAATATGTATATTCAATACTACGCCTTTCTGTTGTGTCAACTAACAATAGCAGCTACTTTAACAACACTACTACGACACCTAGATATAATTCTTAAAGCATTATGACATTTTCAAGCATTTCATCTATAGGTATTTTATCTCCTCCATTTTAAATCTCTGCACGCCAACTAAACAAAAATCTCATGTGAGCAACACATGACTTTCCTTATATAATGCAGTGAATTTACTACTTTTACAATAAAAAAATAGGTTTTCTTATAGTAGATACTTATGTTCTTTCCAAGATATTGAATGTTCATCAATTAGTCGTCATTTTCATTGATTTAGCGTCATTTTTAACCATTTGGCAAGATTTTCAGTAATTTGGCAGCATTTAAAAAAGTCGCCAAGTAGGCGACATTCCGCTAAATTTGTCGCCAAAATATCGCCAAGCGTTATAAACGGAGAAATAAGTTTATTCTTATAGCAATTAAAAGACTATTGGTGTTCAAATACAAAAGTATTACTCAAAGTATCTTTCCTCATGAATGGAACGAGCTAGATCCCCGAGAATGATGTCACACATGATATTACATGTGAAAAGGTTTTTCAACAGTTAATATATTTTTTTTTTTAATTTATGGGATTTTTTGATAAATTTATTTGAAAAATGCGCAATATCTCGAGAACGGTTCATGCTAGCGTTCTAAAGTTTATGTCAATCATTTCCTAAGAAAAAATTACAGCAGAAATGTCTATTTGCGCAACTTTATTAAAACTTTTAATTTTTTGATGATTTTTTCAAAGTTTTACTCGAAAATTTAGGAGGGTTCTGGACATTCGTTAACCTATGAAAACAATGGGCTTCCAGTAATCACTGATTGTGATTTTTGTACCAAATTTCATTCGAATCGCTCCATTCGTTCATGAGATATCGTCTCCGCAGTCTCGCTGGCACACACTCACACACACACACAGACATGACCTCAAAAATTCTTGATTCGTGATCAGGGATGCTTGAAACGTGCTCTCTCGTCGAAAACTCGAATTCGAATTCCGACCCCGTCACAATACTTTCCTTATACATTATGTATATAAGGAAAGTAACAAGCCAATCATACTAATTTAATTAATCCCTTTTGAAATTAAGCTGTGTCTTTGTTCATTTTGGTATTTGTGCAACTTTACTGGGATGAGGAAAACCATTAGTGAAAATTCAAATACCCGTTATATTCTATTTCTTTTTTATCCTCTCTTTCCTGTATATACAGCGTCCAGTATGAGGAAGTGCAATGGCATTTGACATTAAACAAAAACTATTGCCTGCCCTTTTTTATCTTTTTCCAACATTTTAAATATTATCAACGAGTTTTGGAAGAAAATTAAAAACTTTGAGCGTGACATTCGTACAACATTCTGTAAGCTGTGTCTGAAATAAACTTTTTTCCATAATGTGGATTTTCATGGTTATCATATCTGTATATGTAGCAAGTAAGTAATTATTTTTTCGAAAATGTATTGCTTTTATAAAATGATTTGTATTAAAGATTTCAGCGAAAATGCGCGCTTTTAAATCTTCTGAGCGCGTATCAGACATATTTGGAATGATATTCGCCACTTCAAATTTATAGACATGTCTGTAGTTGTAAAATTGCGAAGTATGGTCGGCAATAATAACAGCACTTACATTTATCGTGGGGAAAATTTATATTTAGAAAAATTATGCAAAAATATCGGCAGTGGCTACAAATTCGATGGAGGTAAAATGATTTTATGTGAATCATATATCCCATTGTAGAGGGCATTTTTCTAGAAATTTCAAAAACTGCTCACATTATTAAAATAGAAATTAGAAAAACCTTTTCAAAGTCGTTTAATATAGTAAAATATCGAAATTTTAACTACTGAAGTTTGAAAACTAAGAACTTCATTGAAATACAATTATATATCCTTATATGACTTTGAAATGTTTACACATTGCGTTTTCAGTTCGTAGCTAGCACTTTTAGTTTTCGAGTTATAAGCATTATAATCATGAAATATCTGATGTGGGCAACACATGACTTTCCTTATATAATGCAATGAATTTAATACTTTTACAGCAAAAGAAATAGCTTATTCTTATAGTAGATACTTATAATCTTTCCAAGATATTGAATTTTTCTCAATCAGTCGTCATTTCCATTGATTTAGCGTCATTTATATCCATTTGACGAGATTTTAGTTAATTTGGCAACATTTAAAAAAGTCGCCAAGTTGGCGATATTCCGCCAAAATCTCGCCAAGAGTTTTGGACGGAGAAATAAGTTATTCATATAGTAGATACATGACTATTGGCGTTCAACTACAAAAGTATTACTCAAAGTATCTTTTCTCATGAATGGAACATGCTAGTCCCATGAGAATGATGTCACCCAATTTATCGAATGATGTTACATATGAAAAGTAAATATGTTTCTCAACAGTTAATATATTTTTTTAATTTATGGGATTTTTGATAAAGCTATTTGAAAAATGTGCAATATCTCGAGAACAGTTCATGCTATCGTTCTAAAATTTATGTCAATCGTTTTCTAAGGAAAAAGTACATAAGAAATGTCTCTATGCGTAACTTTATTAAAGGTTTAGGTTTTATGATTTTTTCAAAATTTCACTCGAAAATTTTCGGGGAGGGGGGTTCTGAGCATTCGATTGCGTCTAAAAACAATAGGCTTCCACTATTCACGGATTGTGATTTTTTTACTAAATTTCATTCTAATCGCTCTATTCGTTCGTGAAATATCGTCTCCACAGACAGACTCACTGACACACACACACACACACACACATACACACACACACATACACACAGACACATACTTTCACACACAGACACAGACATCACCTCAAAAATGTTTGATTCGTGATCAGGGATGCTTGAAACGTGCTTTCCCGTCGAAAACTCGAATTCGAATTTTCGACCTCGTCACAATACTTTCCTTATACATTATGTATATAAGGAAAGTAAAAAGGAAAATTTTCAGTCTTCTAGAACTTAACATGACGATTCCTCAGAAACTATAATAGCTTTGTAAAATAAATTATTAATGTAGAAACTGGATTTTTGTTGTGACATTTCATTGCTTAATGCCTACATTTATATCTGTGGTAAATGCTAGCTAAGAGAGGCAAAATCCGTACGGAAAAAACAATTTAGTGTTTTCGAAAAATATATTAACCCGTTCGAAACGGTGTCGGCTCCTGGGGTCCGACACCAAACTTTCCGTTCGGCCATTCATCCGGCGTCGAATTCTGTGGACCAACAATATAAAATCTGATACATAAACTTAATTTATAAAACATAAAATGTAAACTTACAAAACTTAATTTGTATAACATTAAAAATACACTTACAAAAATTGTAATTCATATAACATAAAAAATACACTTACACTTCTTCAGTGTATTTTATTGAAACATTATGAACATGAAGTGAAATAGCATATATATTGCGTTGAGGGGGTTATCTTTTGTGTATAATCTGTACGGTCAAACATCCACCGAGTGCCCCCCTCTTCAGGATGAACGGAAAGTATATCAAAATCGGCTCAGTCTCGAAAATGTTAACATTCTTTGTTTTAATACATTCCTTATATACATAATGTATAAGAAAAGTATTGTGACGGGGTCGAAAATTCGAATTCGAGTTTCTGACAGGAGAGCACGTTTCAAGCATCCCTTATCACGAATCGAGCATTCTGGAAGTGATGTCTGTGTGTGTGTGTGTGTGTGTGTGTGTGAGAGAGAGACTGTGGAGACGATATCTCACGAACTAATGGAGCGATTCGAATGAAATTTGGTACAAAAATCACAATCCGTGAATACTGGAAGCCTATTATTTTAAAACACAATTGAATGTTCAGAACCCTCCTGAATTTTCGAGTGAAAATTTGAAAAAATCATCCAAAAATCAAAATCTTTAATAAAGTTGCGCATATAAACATTTCTTATGTAATTTTTCGTTAGGAAACGATTAACATAAACTTTAGAACGCTAGCATGGACCGTTTTCGAGATATTGCACATTTCTCAAATAAATTTATCATAAAATCCCATAAATTAAAAAAATATATAAACTGTTAAGAAACATGTTCACGTTTCATTTGTAATATCATACGATAAATTGGATGACATCATTCTCGTGAATCAAACTCGTTCCATTCACGAGAAAATATACTTTGAGTAATACTTTTTTATTTGAACGCCAATAGTCATTTATCTGCTGTAAGAATAACTTATTTCTCCGCCCATAACGCTTGGCGAGATTTTGGCGACGAATTTAGCGGAATGTTGACAACTTTTCGACATTTTTAAATGTTGCCAAATTAACGAAAATATCGCCAAATGGTTAAAAATGACGCTAAATCAATGAAAATGACGACTAATTGAAGAAAATTCAATATTTTGGAAAGAATATAAGTATCTACTATACGAATAACATATTTCTTAAACTGTAAAAGTAGTAAATCCATTGCATTATATCAGGAAAGTCATGTGCTGTCCACATCATACTTTTTATTTATATTGTTTTTATTAAAAAACAAGAAATATTAACATTATTTTTATATATTTATAAATAGCACCATACATCCAATAAAACAAGTAATTTTTGCTTTACCATTTTATCTATTAAGATCATAGATAAAGAAAAGTATCTTTTAACATCTTGGATAGTCCAAAGTGTTCACATTTTTCGTGTCGTTCCGAATACAATCAGATGCTCCAACCATAGATGTTATTACGTATAATGAACTATATAAAATATCTGATGTAGGCAGAACACAACTTTCCCTGCAGACTCATATTCACATTCTCTTCATTTCTTCAATAATTCATTATATTGAGTTTAATTGCACAAAATAACAGCCATCATTACTTAAATGATACTGAATCTGCACATTTAACTCAGCTTTCGTTTTTATTTGGTAACCGAATGAATTTCAAAGGTGGCTGAGCGAAAATGCGAAAGAACTAAAATATCTTGAAACGAACGGCCAGTCCAAAAGTAATGGAGTTGGTCTTATTCTCTTCATCGTCAAAAATTACGTATAAAGCAAGCATGTAATATATATATTTGAGCATATGTAATCTTTTATTTTAGATTTTGACAATTTTAGCGGGCTATTTTGCAATAAAAATGCAGGTTCATTTTTGGAGACGAATTTGGCGGAATGTCGCCATCTTGGCGCCTTTTTTAAATGTTGCTAAATTAACAAAAATCTCGCCAAATTGATAAAAAAATGACGTTAAATCAATGAAAATAACGACTAATTGACGAAAATTTAATATCTTGGAAAGAATGTAAGTATCTACTATAAGAATAACCTATTTTTTTTTCTGTAAAAGTGGTAACTTCTTTGCATTATATAAGGAAAGTCATGTGCTAACCACTTAGATTTTTTTATGTTAGGGCAGTATAGTGTAGCTATTGTTTAAGCTTGGGTTTTCAGATCGATGCTTGTTCGCACCATGGATTTAAAACAAGAGAATTAGATGGATAACGCGCCATTCTAGGTGCTGAGAGAAATTGCAACTCGCAGAAGTGTACGAAATATTTCCTTACGAACAAAATCAGAGACTTGTCTATAGTACAGACCCTATAGATATTTATTTTATTAATTTAATAAAATACTTATTTATTTCTATGCAGTATATTATATTGTACTAGAATCGTGTCTATAGAGTCACTCCTTCAAATTAGCATAAATGCTATTAGCATAAAGCTTTCTTGATCTCCGCAGAGACTCTCAGATTTACATATTACGCATGCACACAACGCATCTGCCCAGGTACATAAAAAGCCATCCCAGAACATTTTCTGTATATTCATATTTCGGATGGCAACGATGTACTCTCGATTTATTTTAGCTCTATTTTAATTATGTTCTTCCAAATAAATTTATATTTTATGATTGTTGTTGTGATGAATACCATACAACATCGCACCTTCGCCATATGAGTGGCGACCGGGGACGGGATGTTTCAATTTAGGTGAGTATTTACTTCAATTTTCTTATGCAATTATGTCTGGAACTGAGACGACTGAAACTCGCTTAACAGTCGACAATGCAAGAAATGCTTCAGCTCTGAATGAAGATTTTACTTCTGCTGAACTTTCTAAAGTGTCTTTTAAAGCACCCTGTTCTGGAAAACAAACCCAGATTTATGGTTTATGCTCCTAGACTCCCAATTCCTGATTTAAGGAATCATTAATGAAAAAACAAAATTTCATTGTGTAATTTTATTGTCTACAACTGAGACGACCAAACCTCGTTTGACAACAGTCAACAATGCAAAAAATGCTTCAGCTCTGAATGAAGATTTTACTTCTGCTGAACTTTCTAAAGTGTCTTTTAAAGCACCCTGTTCTGGAAAACAAATCCAGATTTATGGTTTATGCTCCTGGACTCACAATTCCTGATTTCAGGAATCATTAATGAAAAAACAAAATTTCATTGCGTAATTTTATTGTCTACAACTGAGACGACCAAACCTCGTTTGACAACAGTCAACAATGCAAAAAATGCTTCAGCTCAGAAAGAAGATTTTACTTCTGCTGAACTTTCTAAAGTGACTTTTAAAGCACCCCCCCCCCTCTGGAAAACAAACCCAGATTTATGGTTTATGCATCTAGACTTGCAATTCCTGATTTCCGGAATTATTAATGAAAAAACAAAATTTCATTGCATAATAGCAGCACCAGATGTTCACTCATGTCAGAGATCTCATCCGCATAGCTCATGCAAATGAACCTTATTTAGAGTTAGTTGAAATCAGGGATCATTCCGCACTTTGCAGATTCAGGAGTTGCAAAACTTCGCACCCTTTTACAAGATTTGCACTTAGGAGATAGGAAACCAAATCATTTACTTCGCGAAATGCAAGATCTTGCTGGAAAAAGTATACACGAATACGTACTTGGCACGTTGTCCTTTCAACAATTACCAGTACCTGTACCACAAATTTCATCAATAAGTTCAGAATCTCTGAAAAAAATTTCTGAAATGGTGTGTAAAATCTGCGATGTTTCAACATCACTTACAGTATCAGAAATAGCAGAAGATAGACACATTTCACTCTTGAAGCTCAAGTTGCAAATCTGACAAAAACTGTAGAGCAACTATCTAAAAATATGCAAGTAAATGATCGATCTAAATTACGAACTCGATCACGATCAAGATATCAATCGTGATCAAGGTATCGATCGCAATCCAAAAAAAGTTATATTTATGGGTATCACGAAAAATGTCAAAACACTGCCTTATGTGTGTAAAGCCATGCAAATTTCCGACGGAAAACTAGGTGGCACTATTATTTACGCGACGATGAATAGAAGCCTGGAAAACAGTCGCTTATTTTTATATGACCAGTTATCTCGTATAAAATTTCTCGTCGACAGCGGCGGCACGATTTCAGTTCTTCCATGTAAAAGACATACTACCACAACAAAACACAAATTTCTTTCATACGCAGCAAACGGTGCCAAGATCAAAACATTTGGAACAAAACAATTTGTTGCAACATTCGGATTTCATCGAAAATTTGTTTGGGAATTTGCAATTGCTGATGTTTCTCGAGGAATTTTAGTTGCTGATTTTCTACCAAAATTCGGGGTATTAGTCAACATGACAAATCAACGATTAATAAACAGATATACTAAAGTTAGTATTAAAGGAAGTACGACACATATACCCTCACTACTTCCCGGCCGTCCAAACAGTTGCCTTACACCTTTCTGGTAGGTCGGACGATCTGGGTCTCAACAACATATACCCTCACTAGGACTTACAACGTTGAGTAATGATTCACCCTATATTCTATTGCGAATGGAATATCCAAATTTGACGCAGAACAATACCCTGCAATCTGCAAAGCATAGTACAACTCACTGTATTCAAACTCAAGGACCTCCAGTTTACGCAAAAGCGAGACGATTTGCTCCGGACAAGCTAAAAGCTGCTAAAAAATAATTTGAATTTCTACAGCGACAAGGAATTTGTAGACGATCTAAAAGCCCATGGGAAAGCCCATTCACATCGTGCCAAAAAAAACTGTAGTTTTCATGTATACGGAGATTACAAAAAGCTAAATTCGGTAACAATTCCAGACAAATATTCCATAGCTCATATACATGATTTTGTACAGAACCTCGAAGATAAAATGGCATTTTCAATGCTGGATTCGGTACTTGCATATTAGCAAATTCCAGTGGAACAAGACGATGTCCCGAAAACGGCGTTTTGGACTGTTTGAATGTCTGTTTATGCCTTTCTGTATATGTGATCTAGATTTCTATTTCATATATATTGACGATTGCTTAATCGCATCAGAAAATGAAAAAAAAATATTAAGAACACATACACATTGACTTTAAACGTTTTTCATAGTACGGAGTGGTTATAAATACTTCCAAATGCGTTTCTGGACAAACTGAAGTCAACATTTTAGGACATATAGTTTAGGCAGAAGGCATTTCTCCTTTGCCAGAGTTTCCACTGTTCAAAATTTTCCACTATTAAAAACTGTACGAGATTTACGAGGAGTTTCAGCAATTTTAAAATTTTATCGTAGATTTTTACCACATGCAGCAAGAACACAATCTGCTCTTTATCATTTAATACATGGGAATAAAAAACGCAACAGTACACAAGCTGTTTTTTAAGATTGAGTACCTGGGAATAAAAAGAGCGACAGTACACGAGCTGTTCTTTAAGATTTAATAATCGGGAATAAAAAGCGCGAGAGTGCACAAGTACAGAGGTCATAAGGCACAAAAGTTGCTTTTCAAGAGTGTAAAAATTCACTTTCAAATGCATCATTATTGACTTATCCCATAACAGACGGTAAATTTTTACTATCGGTAAACGCATCACTAGTGGCGATCGGATCGGCATTACAACGAAATCAAAATTATGGCCATTAAGATTTTTTCACACACGCTAAATGCCGCAGAACACAAGTACAGCGCTTACGATCGTGCATTTCCCGCAGCATATTCTTCTGTAAAGCATTTTCGGCATATGCTGGAAGGGCGTAATTTTATATTATACAGCGATCACAAACCTCTTTCATTTGCGTTCCAATAAAAAACTGAGAAAATAACTCGACGTTAATTACGACACCTGGAATTGATACGTCAATTTGCAACTAACATCCAATACATTCCTGGTTCAACTAATGTAGTAGTTTATGCACTTTCTAGCATCGAACAAATTAATACTCCGAAAGTGCTTGATTACGAAGAAATTACAAAAGCTCAATACGAATACGAATTAAAAGATCTCAAACTCTTATCCTTCGTTATGTCTAAAAGATGTTGCTGTTGTTCCGTCAGGTGCTATACTGCAATGTGACGCCTCAACGGTGAAATTCGACAGTACATGCCAGTTTTCGAGTACATACCAGATCATATCAGATCATACTAGAGAGATCATACAGTACATACCAGAGACCCGTGAACATAGTACGAAAACGGTTTATTTGGACAACACTCAGAAAGGACTATGCCGAGTCGTAAGTTGATGGTGTTGAAAACCCAAGCCACTACTCCGGCGTACGAGCAGCTATTTGAGTGGCCGGGAAAGAAAGCTAGCGGAAATCGGCTTCTATAGCCAGTGAACCACCAAAATGTATTTAAATTTAGAGTTTTACATCTGACGAAATATATGGGTTACCACAAACAGATTTACAAAATTGAATTATTTTATAGTCAAAAATTAATGATAAAGGAAAAGAAAATAATTGTGTTTAGTTCTTAGTTTTTGGAGTGAGAGACTAATGGGTTATCACAGACAGATTTACAAAATAGAATTATTTTATTGTCAAAGATTACTGATAAAGTAAAAGGAAAATAATTGTGTTTAGTTCTTAGTTTTTTGAGTGAGATACTAAGGAAGAGTTTTCAACCTATGAAGAAAAAAATTAACATAAAAGGTTAGATTAATAAAGAAAACTGCCGAAAGAGAAAAAAATTATAGGAAATTAGGAAAAGCCTAAAAGACGGAGAAAAGAAGAAAATTTAGAAAAAGAATTTAGAGTCAAATGATATGGGAAAGAAAGAATGGCCGAAAGAGAATAAGGAAAAACAAAAAAAGGAAAGGCGTATATACAATATTTACAAGACACATTACATACAAATAAAAGAGAAATAAAAATAATGGAAAAAAATACACACAGATGAAAAAGCACGAAATGAAAAGGAGCTATTGAAACAGTGCAAAAATCATTGCTCACAAGAAATTGAAAGCAGTAAGCACACATAAACAAATCACTAAATTGTATTAGAGATTTCTCTCGCAATGAGAATACAGTTCCTAAGTTTATTGATAAGAATTTTATTGTTACAAACCCCGGAAAACCAAGTCGCTAGATTATTGGATGGTTTGGGTAAATGAAATTTTAGTACGCCTAATAACAGATTTCAGTATGTCCATATCGACATAGTCGGACCTTTACCAGTATCGAAGGGGTTTCGATATCTGCTCACTTGTGTCGATCGTTTTATGTGTTGCCCAGAAGCCATTCCTATAGTGGATCAAACAGCAGCCACAGTATCAGAAGCATTTTATTCTGGTTGGATTTCACGAGTTGGCGTACCCGAGGTCATAAATACTAATCAGGGCCGACAATTCGAAAGTGATTTATTTCATCGCCTAATGAGATTTTTAGGAAGCAGAAAAATCAGAACGGCAGCATATCATCCTGCCTCAAAGTCTACGATGAAACGCTTTCACCTCCAACTCAAATCGGCAATAAGCTGTCAGGAAACAGATTGAAAGATAGAAGTACTACCAGCAGTACTTTTAGAAATCCGATCTGCCATTAAAGAAGACCTAAAAGCTCCCAGTGCAGAATTAAACTACGGCACATCCTTACGATTGCCATGTGAATTCCTAAGTGACACACATCACTAAAAGACATCCCAAAACAAGTTTGAAAAATTATGTCCCATAGTACCCGAGGTCATCAGTACTGGCCAGGGGCGACAATTCCAAAGCGATTTATTTTATCACGTAATGAGACGCTCAACTGATATCGCAACTCAACGAATCGACAGATCAACAATCAATGGATCAAGATTTTTAATGGATCATCATTTAGAACCCTTCCGAATCCGATAAAACTATAAAATCTATTTTTAGCGTGAAGTCTGTGTCTGTTTATGTACTGGGCGATCCAAAAGGCAGGAAAAACATTAAAAATGAATAATTCATGAACAAATAACGATAAATAGAAGCCGTTTGTACAGAAAGAATGGAAATGAAGCCGGATTTTTGGTCAAGAAACAAATTATGGTCAGTATAATTTACATATCTACCAACAGATAGGTTCAGATATCAGATTATGCAAATTATCAGATGGTATAAAAAGAGCAGCTGTAGCTAATAACGCCATTCTTGGAGAAGATAGTAGTGGTGGTCGATCTGTCCTATACAATGTATCTTATCCTATGTAATGTAAACTAGGTACCTAATGCAGCGCCATCTGTTGGTAGAAAAAGTAAATTATACTAGCAATAATTATTTTTCTTGACAAAAATCCGGCTTCATTTCCATTTTGTCTGTGAAACGACATCTATTTATCTTTATTAGTTCATGAATTATTAATTTTTAAAGTTTTTCCTGATTTTTGAATCACCCTGTGCATGTCTGTCTGTCTGTATGCATCCATTCAGACATAAATCCATTAGTCATGTATGCATCCATTCTAGCTGAAAACTAATTAACCCAATTTCGCAAAATTTGGAAGATAAGTCACTTGTGGGTTACTCTGTTGATTACATTTTGGTACGATTCGAAAGAAAGTACCGGCATTTTAGGGAAATGATACCCAAACAATGCCAAAATCTAAAATACAAGGCAACGCGTGATCCGATATGTCATTTAAGTGCTTGTTATACGCATAACTTTTGACGACGAAATCTTAACTCCAGGACTAACCGTTCTCAAGATATTTTAGTCTCTTTGTATTTTTACCGAATCGTCTTTTAAAACACGTAAAGTTGCGAAATAAAAATGAAAACATGTGATGTGGGCAGTACATGACTTTCGCTGTAAATTCAAATTCATTTTTTCTTTATTTCTTTAATAATTCCTTAAATTGAGATTAATGGCACCAAATAGCAATCATAATTATTTGAATTGCCACTGAATTTGTACATTTAATTCAATTTTAGATTTCATTTAGTAACTGAACATATTTTCAAACGCGGCGTAGCAAACATGCGTAAACAAAAATATCTCAAGACTCGAGAACAGCAAGACATAGAATAATTGGGTTGGTTTATTCTTTTCAGCGTCACAAAATACGTATAAAACGAGCATTCATACATTTGAGCATACGCAATCTTTTATTTTGTATTTTAAGGATTTTTGCGGCCATTTTGCAAAAAACGGTTCCATTTTCCGAATCGTACTAAAATCTAATTGGCACCAGAGTCTCCCACAAATAACTTGCCTACGGAATTTTATAAAATTGGGTAAATTAGTTTTTCAGATAAAGTGAATACATACTTTGCACGCACGCACGCACACACACACACACACACACACACACACATAGACGTCACGTTATAAATAGTTTTACTTTCCTTATATACAGTAATGTATGAGAAAAGTATTGTGACGGGGTCGAAAATTCGAATTCGAGTTTACGACGGGAGAGCACGTTTCAAGCATCCCTGATCACGAATCGAACATTTTTGAAGTGATGTGTGTGTCAGTGAGTCTGTGGAGACGATAACTGACGAACGAATGGACCGATTCGAACGAAATTTTTTACAAAAATTACATTCCATAAACACAGGAAGCTTATTGTTTTTACGCGCAATCGATTGTTCAGAACCCCCTAAATTTTCTAGTGAAATTTTGAAAAAATCGTTAAATAATCAAAACCTTTAATAAAGTTACGGAAATAGACATTTCTTATGTAATTTTTCATTAGAAAACGATTCACATACATTTTAGAATGCCAACATGAACCGTTCTCGAGATGTTGCATATTTTTCAAGAAAGTTATCAAAAAGTCATATAAAATAAAAATAAAAATATTTCGTATTGAAAAACATATTCAATTTTCATATGTAATACCATGCGATAAATTGGGTGACATCATTCTCGCCGATCTAGCTCGTTCCATTCATGAAAAATTATATTTTGAGTAATACTTTTGTATTTAAACGCCAATAGTCATTTATCTGCTGTAAGAATAACTTATTTCTCCGTTCATAACGCTTGGCGAGATTTTGGCGATGAATTTTGTGGAATGTCCCAAACTTGACGACTTTTTTAAATGTTGCTAAATTAACGAAAAACGCGCCAAATGGATAAAAATGACGCTAAGTCAATGGGAATGACGACTCATTGACGAAAATTCAATATCTTGGAAAGAATACAAATATCTATTATGAAAATAATCTATTTTTTTTACTGTAAAAGTAGTAAATTCATTGCAGTATATAAGTAAAGTCATGTGTTGCCCACATCAGATTTTTCGTTTTCTAAGGATCTCAAAACGTGTAGATCTGTTGAAAGCTCGAGTTGCGATTTTTGATATGATTCCAATATTTCTCTATCCCGTACCATGTATTGCACAGAAAATAAAATGAAATAAAACTGAAAATGCAGTGCAATTTCAAGTTATCTGTCATTATGTGCTATAAAAACTCAGTTAATTAAAATTATAAAAGAGAGAAAGAGAAAATGAATGAGTCTGTAGAGAAAGTCACGTGGTATCAGCATCATTTTTTTTTATTTAATAAATGTATCAATTCATGCGGAGAAATAAAGAAGCTGATTGATTGCTCTAATTTCTTCGAAATGAATAAAATATTCATCAAAATAGTTAGAAAATAGCGAAAATATAAAAAGCCCAGTACATTTGAATAGCTACATTTAACAGAAATTTGTCCAATCTTGGTCCGAATAACATGTCAGATCTATATAATTTTTTGTCATGGTATCACTTTAATTCAAGTTCTAAATTATGATTTACTCAGAATTAACAACTAATTACTGTCTCAGTTATGTTAGCCAATCCTGAGCCAGCTAAAAGTTTCTGCGATCCTGTAACAGAACAGAATTGAGTTACGTTTCGAATAAGAGAGAATGGGTTTGAATTGGCTTGACACGAGTTTTGAGCAAGCGAATGTGCGTAGTAGTTTGGAGTTCCTACGTTCGGCGACTCTAAGAGGAGCTAGCAAGAGGTACTTGTCCAGATGTGTACAATCACGATCAACACGATCTAGTTCTCATGAGTTCCTACTGAAATATCCCGACGTCCGGTGAGGAATTGGGTAACCATTGGCAGAATCCACTTCAGTGATAAGAGCTTGTACTTTCGTCCCAGTAGCTCAACGGCAGAGCATCGGATGGCCAGTTCTGGGATCCAGGGTTCGATTCCTGTTTGGAGCAGCAAGGCTCTTTACAACGGCTCACGAGCAAATCAATCTTATAGGTTAGTGCAAAGATGCCGGAGGTCTGAAGACCCCAGACCGTGCGACTCACATAGTGGATTTAGAGTAGCTAGCTGCACGGCCGAGAAAGTATACCTCCTGCACTCAGGAAGCACCCAAGGTCTAACATCTCACCAAACGAACATTTATTTAGATCTAAAAAGATAACAATTGATGAAAAATAATGTGATTAAACAGACAGTTTTACATTATATTTGAACTTGACAAGTACGTCCATATTTCACAAATGGGAAAAGGGTTATTGCGAATATAGATGAAAAGATCATTGAAAAATAAAATTTAGAGTGAGGTATAATAACATAATGAAAAATAGATTAAAATTATAGAAAATAATAAAATTTTAAAAGTAAAATTTAGAAAACATATAAAAAGAAATTATATGAAAAAGAAAAAAAAATAGGCACATGAAAAACAAAAACAAAAATTTAAAAAAGAAAAATTAGAAAAAATACGAATAAAAAAGGTTAAAAGAAAAAGAAAGGCCGGAGGTCTGAAGACCCCAGACCGTGCGACTCACATATTGGGTTTAGAGTAGCTATTTGCACGGCCGGGAAAGTACTTGTCCAGATGTGCATGCATTCCTGCATTAACCTATTTACTTTTATTACCTTATTACCTTTGCACTAACCTATAAGATTGATTTGCTCGTGAGCCGTTGTAAAGAGCCTTGCTGCTCCAAACAGGAATCGAACCCTGGATCCCAGAACTGGCCATCCGATGCTCTGCCGTTGAGCTACTGGGACGAAAGTACAAGCTCTTATCACTGAAGTGGATTCTGCCAATGGTTACCCAATTCCTCACCGGACGTCGGGATATTTCAGTAGGAACTCATGAGAACTAGATCGTGTTGATCGTGATTGTACACATCTGGACAAGTACCTCTTTCCTGCATTCAGGAGGCACCCAAGGTCTACCATCCCACCAAACGAACTTTTATTTAGGTCTAAAAATATTACAATTTATAATAAATATTGTGATTAAACAGACAGTTTTACATTATATTTGAACTTGACAAGCACGTCCATTTTACAAAAATGGGAAAATGGTTATTGCGAATATAGATAAAAAGATCATTGAAAAATAATATTTAGAGTGAGGTATAATAACATAATAAAATATAGATTAAAATGAAAGAAAATAATAAAATTTTAAAAGTAAAATTTAGAAAATATATAAAAAGAAAATATATGAAAAGGAAAAAAAAAATTGGCGTATGAAAACAAAAACAGAAATTTAGAATAAAATTTAGAAAAGTAAAATAAGAAAAAATACAAATAAAAAGTGTCAAAAGAAAAAGAAAGATCAAAAAAATAATCACAGATAATATAGCTTTTATTTTATTTTTATTTTTTTAAAGAAAAAAAATAGAGGGAACACAATAAGTTCATATAAGTTAATAAGAATGAAATAAAGGGATTCATTGATCAAAATTAAATGAGAGCAGAATCTACTCATAAGCTTAGGTCACTTTATTAGAAATTTCCATGAAAACAAGAATACAGTTTTTAATTTTATCTACTGAAGAGGGATTTGAACGAACTTTGGAGAACCAAATTGGTTTATTAGAGGGGGAAGGTTTGCAGACATGAAATTTTTTAGAAAAAGGACAATCGAAAATGTAATGGTCAACGTCACCGAATTTATTGCAAATACAGTTAGAGGTGGATTTAATTTTGAAAATGTATAAGTAATCAAGAAAGGGGCCATGACCAGTAAGAAAGTAAATGAGATATTTATTAAAAATTTGTAAATTAGAATTCACGATAGGGAGGTAAGACAGGATTCTAGCCGGATCACCAGTCCTGGTGGAAATGTAATAATTAAGATAATTTTGCCAAAGATTAAGAATATGAGATTTACAAAATTTTGAGAGGAGCGAGTAAGGAAAGGGAATAGTAAGAGGGGAACCAGAGATAGCAGCAATTTTGGCATGGTAATCAGCAATTTCATTTCCAGATATGTTATTGTGAGCTTTTACCCAAGAAATATTGACAAGGTTTTTGGCAAGGAGAGCTTTGTATTTAATGGAGATTTATTTTTTATTGATTTATTGCCATTTAATTAGATTTATTTTTTATTGAGTTAAAGGCCGGAGGTCTGAAGACCCCAGACCGTGCGACTCACATATTGGGTTTAGAGTAGCTATCTGCACGGCCGGGAAAGGATACCTCCTGCATTCAGGAGGCACCCAAGGTCTACCATCCCACCAAACGAACTTTTACTTAGGTCTAAAAATATTACAATTTATAATAAATATTGTGATTAAACAGACAGTTTTACATTATATTTGAACTTGACAAGTACGTCTATTTTACAAAAATGGGAAAATGGTTATTGCGAATATAGATAAAAAGATCATTGAAAACTAATATTTAGAGTGAGATATAATAACATAAAAAAATATAGATTAAAATGAAAGAAAATAATCAAATTTTAAAAGTAAAATTTAGAAAATATATAAAAAGAAAATATATGAAAAGGAAAAAAAAAATTGCCGTATGAAAACAAAAACAGAAATTTAGAATAAAATTTAGAAAAGAAAAATAAGACAAAATACAAATAAAAAGTGTCAAAAGAAAAAGAAAGATCCAAAAAAATAAGAACAGTTAACATAGCTATTTTTTTTCTTTTATTTTCTTTTTTTTTTTTTTTTAAAGAAAAAATAGAGGGAACGCAATAAGTTCATATAAGTTAATAAGAATGAAATAAAGGGATTCATTGATCAAAATTAAATGAGAGCAGAATCTACTCATAAGCTTAGGTCACTTTATTAGAAATTTCCATGGAAACAAGAATACAGTTTTTAATTTTATCTACTGAAGAGGGATTTGAACGAACTTTGGAGAACCAAATTGGTTTATTAGAGGGGGAAGGTTTGCAGAGATGAAATTTTTTAGAAAAAGGACAATCGAAAATGTAATGGTCAACGTCACCGAATTTATTGCAAATACAGTTAGAGGTGGATTTAATTTTGAAAAAGTATAAGTAATCAAGAAAGGGGCCATGACCAGTAAGAAAGTAAATGAGATATTTATTAAAAATTTGTAAATTAGAATTCACGATAGTGAGGTAAGACAGGATTCTAGCCGGATCACCAGTCCTGGTGGAAATGTAATCATTAAGATAATTTTGTCAAAGATTAAGAATATGAGATTTACAAAATTTTGAGAGGAGCGAGTAAGGAAAGGGAATAGTAGGAGGGGAACCAGAGATAGCAGCAATTTTGGCATGGTAATCAGCAATTTCATTCCCAGATATGTTATTGTGAGCTTTTACCCAAGAAATATTGACAAGGTTTTTGGCAAGGAGAGCTTTGTATTTAATGGAGTTAAGATAATTAGATTTATTTTTTATTGAGTTACGAGCTTGAATGGTAGAGAGGCTATCGGAAAAATAGGTCGGAGGTCTGAAAGTGACAACAGTACGACTAGTACGGATTCAGTGAACACTGAAAGATGAAGCGCCGAATTCAAATCGAGAGGATAACGACCACGCAGGATACTAATCTGGGTAAAAATAGTAGTAGAAGGAGGCTAACATGAGATAAAATTAGCAGGTGGTGCTCAGCAAGATTGTCAGTTGCCCGCCAATCTGACATTAGAGGGTGGAGAATGCAGAGTCCAATTTAACGATTCGAGATTGCAATTTCATCCCAATTGCTCAAAAGTAGAGCGTCGGCTATCAAGGTCAAAGATCCAGGGTTCGATTCCCGGTTGGAGCAGAAAGGCTCATTGCACACTGTCCGCCCGTATTCCATTATTAAGTGTAGCGCAACTTTCATAGATCGCCAAGTCCCGGGTTTATAAAAATATTCATGCTCAATCACTATTTGGACATGTGTATTTTAATGTCTGATTGCATACATGCCTCTTTAGTTTTACAACCAGTTGTTTTTAACACTTTACAACAAAGTTGAAAAGTGTTTATGACTTTGTTCATTCTGTCTGTCTGTCTGTTAGCACGATAAATGCCGTGAAAATGACTTATACAAAATGAAATTTTAGTATGTTGTTCAGACGGTCTGTAGGACCTATGGGAATATAAATGAATAATATCACCCAATTAGTTTTGGATTGAACCCGGGTTGAAAAAATGAAATACATTGAGCCCTATGGGACCTAATTTTTCAAACATTTTTTAAGCAGATTTAAAATTCACAAATTGCTTCCAAAATTTTAGGTAATAGTCAAATTGTTCCATAAAATATATAAAAAAAAATTCAGCGAAATATATTCAATAGTTTTTTTAAATAAAAATTAAAATAAAAATTACACATCTTATATGAAACGATCACGTGACCATGATATGAAACGATCAAATGACCCACTTCAAAATGATATATGGCATCCATCTTGTTTCAAAATCGTGATTTTTTTAAGTTCTTTTTAATTCATATTGAGTGTTGTATCCGTCCTAAAACTACTTTATTTTTGCTTAAATTCTGTGCATCTACATACTAAAACAACACAATGACAATATATTTGAGTTTAAATTCTCATTCAAATTTGATTATTTCTACAACTAAGCCTATTTTTCACCTATGTAAAATGTAAACAGCAAAATATGAAGAATGAGTTGTATTAGAATTACTGTATTTCTATAACACAAAATAATTCAGTCCATGGAGTCTGCATGGCTCATATGAATGAAATATTAATTGATTTTATAAACAGAAGGACGATTTTTTTCGGTGAAGTTTTAAGCATAGAGTTTATGAATTGTAGCTCCATGGTCTTAATTTTTAAATAAAATAAATTATTATAGTATTGTGATGAATGAAATGAATGAAATCCTGCTTTTATAGAGAGATACAGGCGTGTTATTTTTTCTATGACGTCATTTGAATTTATTTCAGTTGTTTTCGATGAAGTTTTCAAATATAATAAATTATCGTAGTATTATGATAGTTTTAAAAATATTACCGTGGAATGTATTGCATTTTAGAGATATTTAAACCAGGCAATTTTTATTTCAATGCCGTCATTTGAATGAAGTTCATTTTTTTCAATGAAGGTTTAAGTTTTCAAATATAATAAATCAATGTAGTATTGTGATAAGTTTTAAAATATTACCGAGGAATGCACTGCATTTTCGACTTTTTTAAATAAAATTGCATTGAAGTTGGAAAGTGTTTCATAATCAATGCTTTAAGCATGATTGATCTTTCTTGTTATAAGTTATGTGCGTCAGTAATAAACAGTTTAGTTTGAAATAACTTAGTCGTTTTGGTTTCCCTCGGCCGTAAGACTGCTTTGAATTAAAACAAAAGTTTGTAGTTGATTCATATTCAAATAACCACTTTTTCCGAAACCATATACAAACTTCACAATGAAACCTGCTCAGGGTAGTATAATGACAAGTTCAATATGAACTAAAGGGCCATATTTTACAAACATCGCCGTCTGTTAAGCACGGTCATTTTTTTTAACATTGTAATATCCATCGAGTTCTCTTTTGCTTTCTAAATCCATGGTTTACATGGTAGATGGACAACTTCGAAACGAGCATCTGCTTATTTAATTTTATTAGAGACTAGCAGCGATTAGCCGGCGTTTCTCGGGATTTACGATGCAAAACTCTGATAAAAATTACACCGGAACATCGTGAATCTTATACATTGTTACTTTCCTTATATACATAATGTATAAGGAAAGTATTGTGACGGGGTCGAAAATTCGAAATCGAGTTTTCGACGGGAGAGCACGTTTCAAGCATCCCTGATCACGAATCAAACATGTTTGAAGTGATGTCTGTGTGTGTGTGTGTGTGTGTGTGTGAAAGTATGTGTGTGTGTGTGTGTGTGTGTGAAAGTATGTGTGTGTGTGTGTGTGTCAATGGGTCTGTGGAGACGATAACTAACGAACGAATGGACCGATTCGAACCAAATTTGGTACAAAAATCATAATCTGGAAACACTGGAAGCCTATTGTTTTTATACGCAATCGAATGTTCACAACCCCCCTAAATTTTCGAATGAAATTTTGAAAAAATCGTCAAAAAATAAAAACCAATATTAAAGTTACGCAAGTAGGCATTTCTTATGTAAATTTTCATTAGAAAACGATTGACATAAATTTTTGAACGCTAACATGAACCGTTCTCGAGATATTGCACATTTTTCAAAAATATTATCGAAAAGTCATATAAAATAGAAAAAAAAATATTTCCTATTGAGAAACATGTTCACTTTTCATATATAATATCATGCGATAAATTGGGTGACATCATTCTCGTGGATCTAGCTCGTTCCATTCATGAAAAAAGATACTTTGAGTAATACTTTTGCATTTGAACGCCAATTTATCTGCTGTAAGAACAACTTATTTCTTCGTCCCTAACGCTTGGCGAGATTTTGGCGACGAAATTGGCGGAATGTCGCCAACTTGGCGACTTTTTAAATGTTGCCAAATTAACGAAAATTTCGCCAAATGGATAAAAATGACGCTAAATCAATGAAAATGACGACTAATTGTCGAAAATTCAATATCTTGGAAAGGATATTAGTATCTACTAGAAGAAAAACCTATTTATTTTACTTTAAAAGTAGTAAATTCATTTCATTATATAAGGAAAGTCATGTGTTGCTCACATCAGATTTTTCTAATTTTCCTCCCGGAGCTAAAACATACAAATTTTGTAAATCATACTCTTGAGCATGCCACATACAATTGGCCATGGAAGAAGCAAGAACTTTCTAAATTCACGCCTGCAAACTTAAGGGTTTGTCCTTGATTTGTTGATGGTCATGGCAAATGCCAGTCTAACTGGGAATTGCACTCGTTTGACGCTAAATGGTTGGTCGGCTGGTATCAACTGTATGCGAGGTATGAATACGTCCTTTCCTTTTGCCTTTTCCGTTAATACCGTGACTTCTATTACAGTTGGTAAAATAGTTTTGACATAGAGCCATATTCCGTTGCATAGTTTTGGTGGGTCGAGATTCCGCAGAAGCATTATTGGTGATCCTGTGTTTAACTTCAAGATATGAGAAAGCATTCCAGAAGGCTTAAGGTAGTTTAGAAATTCCAGCTAGTAATTAACGGCATCATCGTTGGCCACTGCAGAGTCCAATGACTTGTCATGATATAAAATGCTGATAATTAAATAACCATTAATCCTCACAAAATGCTGATAATTAGATAACCATTTTGATTCCTTAATACTCTCCGTTGTAAGCCTGTCAAAAATAAATCATTATAATAGAGTTTCCATTTAAATTTATATTTCAAACCAGCGATTTTCAAACGTTCAATAAACTCCCATAAAAATCAGAGATTTAATTGACATTCACGTTTTAAACCAACGATGTCCTAGTTTCGTTTTACAAAAATATCTCAAGAACACCGGGTTGTAGAAACTCGAAACATAAGTTAAATTTTAAGTGAGGCTATTTCAAGACTACCCACCAAATTTCATCAAATTCGGTTCAGCCGTTCTCCCGTGATGTTGGATCATACATACATACTTTTCTTCTTTATATATATAGATGTATTTCACGTTATGACCCAGTTCATTTATTGATCATGCACCACATTTTTACTTTCCATACATAATGTATAAGGAAAGTATTGTGACGGCGTCGAAAATTCGAATTCGAGTTTTCGACGGGAGACCACGTTTCAAGCATCCCTGATCACGAATCAAACATTTTTGAAGTGATGTCTGTGTGTGTGTGTGTGTGTGAAAGTATATGTGTGTGTGAAAGTATGTGTGTGTGTGTGTGTGTGTGTGTGTGTGAAAGTATGTGGGTGTGTGTGTGTGTGAAAGTATGTGTGTGTGTGTGTCAGTGGGCCTGTGGAGACGATAACTGAAGAACTAATGGACTAATTTGAACCAAATTTGGTACAAAAATCACAATCTGTAAACACTGGAAGCCTATTGTTTTTATACGCAATCGAATGTTCAGAACCCCCTAAATTTTCGAATGAAATTTTGAAAAAATCGTCAAAAAATCAAAACCACTAATAAAGTTACGCAAATAGATATTTCTTATGTAATTTTTCATTAGAAAACGATTGACCTAAATTTTAGAGCGCTAATAACATGAACCTTTCTCGAGATATTGTACATTTTTCAAAAAAATATCAAAAAGTCATATAAAATAAAAAAAAATATTTTCCATTGATAAACATGTTCACTTTTCATATGTAATACCATGCGATAAATAGGATGACATCATTCTCGTGGATCTAACTCGTTCCATTCATGAAAAAAGATTTTCTGAATAATACTTTTGTATTTAAACGCCAATAGTCATTTATCTGCTGTAAGAATAAATTATTCCTTAGTGCATAACGCTTGGAGCGATTTTGGCGACGAATTTGACTGAATGTCGCCAACTTGGCGGCTTTATGAAATGTTGCCAAATTAACGAAAATCTCGCCAAATGGATAAAAATGACGCTAAATCAATGAAAATGACGACTAATTGTCGAAAATTCAATGTCTTGGAAAGAATACTAGTATCTACTATAAGAAAAACCTATTTCTTTACTGTAAAATAGTAAATTTATTACATTATATAAGGAAAGTCATGTGTTGCCCACATCAGATTTTATGATTATTTAAAGGTCCCGTGGAGTGTGTAGACTGTGCTGTATCCGCTTCAGCAGAATGCCACACAGAAAATGAGCCACATCATATACCAGGAAATAAAGAGGAATTAGATGCGTTTTGCGCGTAAGTATCTTGTCGTTTAATTTCACGACAGTAAATGAGTTTAACTCCATTAATAAATGTATACTTGTATTTGTTACCCAATTGCCCAACGACTAAATGCTTAAGTGATTATGAAAACAAGCAAATGCAAAATATTTTGAGAAAAATATTTTATTTATAACATGCTATGAGCAGTATCGCGTGTTAAAGCGTCATATACAGTCAACCTCCTATAACGCTGTACTCTCATATTGCCGTTTCCATATAACGCGGAGCAAAAATTGCTACATCCCTCTCATAAAGCGGAACTCATAAAACGATGTAGTCTTAAAACGCGGTTTCTCTATAATAGGACTCAATTAGCTTCCTCGCTATGTTGCACGTATTCTTAACTTTATGCATTCTCCCCTAAGAATGGCTGCAATAATTTCTATTCGATCAGACATAGTCGCTTAACTCTTATTACGAGCATGTAAATTATTTCGAGAACCAGAAAGGAAAAGCACCTTTACAGATAGCCATTCGTATTTCGTCAATGCAGGGTTACCATATGTGAACATTCGTGACAGGGTTACCAGATATGCCAATTTATCGTTAATTTGGCGACTTTTTGAAAGTTAAAGAACTTTCTCGAACCAATAACTATTCTGAGTGATACGAGCCCCTTCTGGGAGTTTCTACGGAGAGTATAAAAAGGAGTTTTCACTTAGTGGAAGAGCAGTTGGCGTGATAACAGCTATATTGAATTGCTGGATACGTTAATGTTTTAAGAATAATATCAGGTATTTTGTGAAAACAGTGGGGGCATTTTAACTACTGACAGTTACCCGACAGTTACTTTACAGTTTGTACCTGACAGTTATATAGCAATCTTGTGAGATAGTTAACGAGCTATTTGCTGTGCATTGTTCCTGTTTACGCTGTGCTTGTAAATAAACGTGTTAGTTATCCAGAAATCTAGGTTCATTGTGTTCTGAGCGTACACCCACGATTTCAAAGGTTACGTCTTAACAAATTGATGTCAGAAGTGGGATTTCTAGAAACTTCAGATGAGTATATGGTAGTGCCTAGAAAAGCGATGAAGAAATAGCTGAAAGAGACGAAAATGAGAACATTTTACACGTTCGCGGCAACAATATATAATTAAAATAAAAATTGCTATGTCGCAAATTATTTGTGAAGGCGCCGTCTGCCAATAGAGGGAGCCTCCCAAACTTTCAAGATGTCCTCCAAGGTCTTATCCATCATCGGACGAGACCCACTATCTATGTCAACGGATGACGTCATCCGGTAAGATACACCCTATCAGATAAGCCGATCAAATGATTAAATAAGACAATAGCGGATGACCTCACAGGATGTCATCCCTTGATGACGTCACACCGCACCGGTGCACCGAATTGGGGTTAAATCGCTGTTTCTTTACTACTAATATACAAGGTGAGTCGGAATTGCTTTTACAAAAGCAGAGGGGTGGTAGTACGCCACCAGACGAGTAATAATTACCATGGAACATAGAGTCGCATTGCACTCTGAGAGGCAGTAAAAAGGCACGTCGAACCGCGTTGAACATGACGCAGTCAGCGCCTCGGACATCATTGTGTACCTGCCTACATAGAATCTCCTACTCCAGACACGAACGCAGTTACCGTATGCAAATGTCCAGCGAGGAGAATCAGCGTAACTGGCTCCTAGTAGGTTCCGGCGATAACCAATCAGAGCACACGTTGCCCTTTAAAAACCGGCTCAACTTCAACGCTGCAAGTTATTCCCGTGATAACATCGTCCGACACGTTGCGTGAATGCTATGGAGGAGTACATCTACGAAGAATTGGCCGATATGCACCTCACATACGCTTAAGGGAATGGACGCGCAGCACGAAGATTGTACGAGCAGCGGTTTCCAACGCGTCGTATTCCCAGTCATCCTACCTTTGCCATTGTCGATCGACGACTGCGAAAAACCGGGTCATTCGCCATCGCTAACAGCAATGCGGGACGTTCGGTGTAACGACACGTGTGGTCGCCACTTTGAGCACTTGCTGTGAGTTTGTCGCTGCACAATAAATCTGTTTGTGAAACGTTTGGTATCGTTCATTCGCTTTCCCAACACTGGTGTACGTGCAGGTTCGTATTCTAATTTTACTCTTTTCTGCCTCTCTGAGTGCAATGCGACCCTATGTTCCACGGTAATTATTGGTCGTCTGGTGGGGTACTATCACCCCTCTGCTTTTGTAAAAACAATTCCGACTCACCCTGTATAATTAAAATAAAAATTGCTAGGTCGCAAATTATTTGGGAAGGCACCGTCTGTCTCATCTTCCCCATTCTTCGCACTGATTACAGCCATGCTAACGACTTTTTTACTTTCCATTGCAGATATTTAATACCGTATTACGAATGTGCCATCAATCGTTCAAGTATGTGTGATGAATCCGAGTCTATATTCCATCAGTATATCCTTAAAGCACCTCCGGTCCTTCAATCAATATGTGAAAAGGGCTCCTTTTACGAAGGTATTTTAATCTTTTCTGCAGATCTCTGTTTTGTGGGCAAATTTTAACATTTTTCGAATGCCAATATGATACATTCATATGTGATTCACAGGAAAGCATCACCACCCCAATAGGTTGAAATAGTTTATTTCTAGGATGAAATAGGTGTCCAAAAGGCGATCAGATGCTATAATTATCGATGATCGATTAAATAAATATAGAAATAAATAAAATGAATAAATTTATTAGACAAACATGATCTTGCAAATAAATACACCTTACCAAGAAATTTTTCCCAAATTTCAACTGGACATGTTGCTAAAATCATGGGATGTGCAGGATTTGTTTCACCGCGACAGGAAAACGTGCATGTAATGAAAAACTGGCACTTAATATCTAGCAATATAAATGCGTTCCATATTTTGCGTTGAAGAATATAGGTGTTTTAATAAAATGCTAAATACCCATCAGCGTTTTGTTTAGTGCAGAGCACGACAGGAACAAAAATTCAAAACCATCGTGGAGTTGTCTTCAACACTTTCCAACATAGTTGAAAGTATTTATGACTTTGTTTTTTCTGTTTGTCTGCCTATCTGTCCGTTCGCACGATAACTGCCGTAAAAATGACTTTATCAAAATGAAATTTTTGAGACGGTCTGTGGGATATATGGGAATTTAAATGACTAATATCACACAATTATTACTTTCCTTATATACAATAATGTATAAGGAAAGTATTGTGACGGGGTCGAAAATTCGAATTCGAGTTTTCGACGGAAGATCATGTTTCAAGCATCCCTGATCACGAATCAAACATTTTTGAAGTGATGTCTGTGTGTGTGTGTGTGAAAGTATGTGTGTGTGTGTGTCAGTGAGCCTGTAGAGACGATAACTGACGAACGAATGGACCGATTCGAACCAAATTTGGTATAAAAATCACAATCCCTAAACACTGGAAGCCTATTGTTTTTATACGCAATCGAATGTTCAGAACCCCCCTAAATTTTCGAGTGAAATTTTGAAAAAATCGTCAAAAATCAAAACCGCTAGCAAAGTTGCGCAAATAGACATTTCTTATGTCATTTTTCATTAGAAAACGATTGACATAAATTTTAGAACGCTAACATGAACCGTTCTTGAGATATTGTACATTTTAAAAAAAAATTATCAAAAAGTCATATAAAATAAAAACAAAATTCCTATTGTAAAGCATGCTCACTTTTCATATGTAATACCATGCGATAAATTGGGTGACATCATTCTCGTGGATCTAGCTCGTTCCATTCATGAAGAAAGATACTTTGAGTAATACTTCTGTATTTAAACGCCAATAGCCATTTATCTGCTGTGAGAATAACTTATTTCTTCGTCCATGACGCTTGGCGAGATTTTGGCGACGAATTTGGTGGAATGTCGCCAAGTTGGTGACTTTTCTACATGTTGCTAAATCAACGAAAAACTCGCCAAATGGATAAAAATGACGCTAAATCAATGAGGATTCATTGATGATGACGACATGGAAAATAACGACTCATTGACGAAAATTCAATATCTTGTAAAGAATATAAATAGCTACTACAAAAATAATCTCTTTTTTACTGTAAAAGTAGTAAATTCATTGCATTATACAAGGAAAGTCATGTGCTGCCCACATCAGATTTGTTTTGTATTGAACCTGGGTTAAAAAAGTGAAATGCATTGAATCCTATGGGACTTCATTTTTCAAACATGTTTTAAGCGAAGTTAAAATTCACAAATTGCTTCAAAAAATTTAGGAAATATTAGAATTATCGCATAAAATACATAACAAAATTTCAGTGAGATATGTTCGGTAGTTTTTTAAATGAAAATTAAAATAACACTTCTACCCATATTATTGGAAGATATCAGCTGACACACGTCAAAATAAAATGTGGCATCCATCTTTTTTGATCAGTGTAAAAATCGTGATGTTTAAAGTTCTTTTACATTCATATTTAGTGTTGCATCCGTCCTAAGACCACTGTATTTTTGCGTTTTTTCTGTGCATCTATATGCTGTTCCAACGCAATTACAATATTTTTGAGTTTAAATGATCATCCAACTTTGATTATTTCTACAACGAAGCCTAATTTTAATGGAAGCAGAATGTAAACAAGTGATTGTAAGATGAATTGTATAAGAATTACTGAGTCTTTTTCACTCAAAATTATTTAACTCTGGAGTGTGAAATAAAAGTGTGTGAATGAAATATTCACAGCTTTTACATAGAGAGTCAGACGATTTATATTTTAATGACGTCATTTGAATAAGGTTTATTTTTATTAATGAAGATTTAAGATTTCAAATATAATAAATTTCTGTAGTTCTGAGATGATTAAAAAATATCAGCGCTGAATATGTCGCATTTTAGAGATGTTTAAATAAAATTGCATTTTTGTTGGAAAGTGTTTCATAATCAATGATTTATGCAATTTTTCTTGTTAAATTATGTGCTCTACTTCCGTAGAAAATTTGTTTTCAGTTGGTAAGTTTTGAATAAAAACCTATTACACATATTCGTATAACCCGGCCGTCCAAACAGCTGCTCTTAGTCCCCTGGACGAGTCGGACGGTCTGGGTCTTCTACATATTCGTATAGCAAAATGTATAAATCCGCAAAGGGTACGGCGTGAACACTATTTAAAAACAAACTAAAAAAGAAATTGAAAAAATAAACTGATAAAAAACTGAAAAAACAATAAACTAAAACTGATTTTTTTTTTCTAAATGAAAGTTGAAAAAGTTGCCAGCTAGAAAAAAAAATTAAGACTTTTATAATTATTTAAATTAATAGCTTGTGTACGAAATCTGAAAAAGGCACATCATTTTTACATTTGAATACTTATTGCGCATATATAGAAATAAAACTAAAAAACATGGAATATGACTATATAATAATATGACGGTTTGGAATATAACTATATGATAATATGACGATTTGAATTATGACTCTTAGTAAAACCCATTGGAAACTCACAATCCAGATGACTTTTTATTGTAGAAATTATATTTTCATCATACGATGTTTTTTCATTTCAACCAGCACGTGATTTTGCTAATTTTAATCAACGAAATTGTTTCTTATATATTATTTTTTACTTTCAGATCTAATTGAAAGTTTATCGTGCTTTAGAACTAATGAGCTGGAGATTTTGAAGCATTATGGAAACTGGGAATACGACTTGGAAGAATTCTACACATATTTGTCGGATCTTGGAATGAGTGAAGTAGCTATCAATGACAACTCTGCCTCGATTTGTTTGTAAGTGCACTTTAATATAAGTAAATAAAATTGCTGATAATAATTAATTTAATTATATTTTATATGTACTTAATTCGTTCTATCAGATATATATGGAACAAGCAGGATTCCGTGAAATTCATTATAGTGCTATATAAAAATTAAAATTGTATTCAGCACTCAGTGCAAGGCAACAAACGATATGTTCAAAAATAAAAAAAAATCTGATGTGGGCAACACATGACTTTCCTTATATAATGCAATAAATTTAATACTTTTACAGTTCAAAAAATTTTATTCTTATAGTAGATACTTATATTCTTTCCAAGATATTGAATTTTCTTCAATTAGTCGTCATTTTCATTGATTTAGCGTCATTTTTATCAATTTGGCGATATTTTTGTTAATTTGACAACATTAAAACATTCCGCCAAATTTTTCGCCAAAATCTCGGCAAGTTTTATGGACTGAGGAATAAGTTATTCTTACAGCAGATAAATGACTATTGGCGTTCAAATACAAAAGTATTACTCAAAGTATCTTTTTCCATGAATGGAACGAGCTAGATACACGAAAATGATGTCACCAAATTTATCGCATGGTATTACATATGAAAAGTGAACATGTTACTCAATAGGAATTTATATATATATATATATAACTTTTTGATAAATTTTTTGAAAAATGTGCAATATCTCGAGAACGGTGCATGTTAGCGTTCTAAAATTTATGTCAATCGTTTTCGAATGAAAAGTTACATAAAAAATGTCTATTTACGAAACTTTATTAGCGGTTTTGATTTTTTGAAGATTTTTTCAAAATTTCACTCGAAAATTTAGGGGGTTCAGAGCATTCGATTGTGAATAAAAACAATGGGCTTCCAGTGTTTATGGATTGTGATTTTTGTACCAAATTTTGTTCAAATCGGTCCATTCGTTCGTCAGTTATCCGCTACACAGGCTCACTGACACACACACACACAGACATCACTTCAAAAATGTTTGATTTGTGATCAGGTATGCTTGAAACGTGCTCTCCCGTCGAAAACTCGATTTCGAATTTTCGACCCCGTCACAATACTTTCCTTATACATTACGAATATAAGAAAAGTAATAAATCGCTACGTTATTTTTACAGTCATATATTATTCAGTATGAAGTTTGATTTAAGTCGATTAGGTAGTTCGATTTAAAAAAAAATCAGTTATGGTATTTCGTAGCGTAAAATGCTCATGAGGACAATACTCACAACACCGCGAAACATTAGAAAATAAATCTAGATATTCCTTTTACAGGCATACAGCATGCTCTTTTTGTACAAAATTTGGTTTCAGTCAGTTAGATGGTTTTGAAAATATTGCAATATAGGGAATAGGCCGTCTTGAGCACCACTCGCACAAAATTTCGAAGATATCGTTTCGTTGTTTATTGCATTGAGTAGCAGCCAAAATTTGTACAAACTTTGGTTTCATTTTGTTGAGTAGTTTTGAATAAAATAAGGACCTCGATTTGGTGACTTGCCGACCAAACTATCCAAAATCAAAGTGCTAAAATATGTTGTTGTTTTTTTGTAATCAGCATCCTCAAAATTGTTTTATTTTCCATGTTTTGCAAGGAAAACAATATTTCTCTTTAGCAAGAGTAGTAAAATAACAGGTCCAGGAAAGAAGACAGTACTATCAGGCATCCCCCACTAATTTGTTAACTAAACATATACTTATAATATCAAAACAATCATTTTAATAACAATAATATTTTAAAAAATACAGATAAATGATTTTAAGTAATGATATAATATTGCGATTACTATAATTAAGCATTTAATATTGCGAATATTACAATAATGAATTTAATATTGCGATTATTATAATCATCTGCATCATATTACTATTATTATTATTATTACAATTATTATTAGAATTATTCATACAATTATTATTGTCACAACTATTATTATTATTATTGTTATGATTATTACAATTATTATTATATATTTTTATTATTACACTTTTTAGTATTATTATTACAATTATTATTATTACAATTTTTATTATTATTACAATTATTATAATTATTATTAGTAGTAGTACTAGTAGTATTACAATTATTATTAGTAGTATTATTATTTTTAAAATTATTATCATTATTACAATTATTATTATTAGCGTTTTTATTAACACTTTACAACAAAGTTGAAAAGTGTTTATGACTTTGTTCATTCTGTCTGTCTGTCTGTCTGTCTGTCTGTCTGTCTGTCTGTCTGTCTGTCTGTCCGTTAGCACGATAACTGCCGTAAAAATGAGTTTATCAAAATGAAATTTTAGTATGTTGTTCAGACGGTCTGTAGGACCTATGGGAATATAAATAAATAATATCACCCAATTAGTTTTTTATTGAACCCGGGTTGAAAAAATGAAATACATTGAACCCTATGGGACCTAATTTTTCAAACATTTTTTAAGTAAATTTAAAATTCACGAATTACTTCGAAATTTTTAGGAAATATTCACATTATCCCATAGAATATATAAAAAAAAATTCAGTAAAATATGTTAAGTAGTTTTTTAATTAAAAAAATTATTTAATATAGGGAAAAAAACAAATTCAATTAAATTCTGACTTTGGGATATCTTCCAGAAAGGAAAGAGAGAGATATTATATAATAAATATCTCTCCATTTGTTTAAACGTTTTGCATATGGGAGTGGCTTCATATTTTATAATAAATTTGGTAGATAGCAATTTTTCATTTTTTTAACACTTTACAACAAAGTTGAAAAATGTTTATGACTTTGTTCATTCTGTCTGTCTGTCTGTCTGTCTGTCTGTCTGTCCGTTAGCACGATAACTGCCGTAAAAATGACTTAATCAAAATGAAATTTTAGTATGTTGTTCAGACGGTCTATAGGACCTATGGGAATATAAATGAATAATATCACCCAATTAGTTTTGGATTGAACCCGGGTTGAAAAAATGGAATACA